>LR738715.1:524731934-524792655 GCA_902687465.1 Secale cereale | reverse complement strand
GGGGGGGGGGGGGGGGGGGGGGGGGGGGGGGGTGCTCGAGGGGCCCACGAGGCAGGGGGCGCGCCCTGGGAAGGGGGGCGCGCCCCCACCCTCGTGGACACCCCGAGGCTCCCCTGACGTGGTTCTTAAGTCCCCTGTGCGTGATTTTCTCCAAAAATATCTCTCGCGAAAGTTTCATTCCATTTGGACTCCGTTTGATATTCCTTTTCTGCAAAACCCTAAAACAGGCAAAAAACAGCAATCTGGACTGGGCCTTTGGGTTAGTAGGTTTGTCCCAAAAATGATATCAAAGTGTATGATAAAGCCCATTAAACATCCAAGACTTCATAAATAATAGCATGGAACAATAAAAAAATATAGATACGTTGGAGAGGTATCAAGCATTCCCAAGCTTAATTCCTGCTTGTCCTCGAGTAGGTAAATGATAAAGAAAGAATTTTTGATGTGGAATGCTAACCAATATAGTTTCTCAATGTAATTCTCTTAATTGTGACATGAATGTTCAGATCTGAATGGTTCAAGATAAAAGTCTATATTGACATAAGAAATAATAATACTTCAAGCATACTAACAAAGCAACCATGTCTTCTTAAAATACTATGGCTAAAGAAAGTTATCCCTACAAAATCATATAGTCTGGCTATGCTCCCTCTTCATCACACAAAATATTCATATCATGCACAAACCCGATTTCAGCCAAAGCACTTGTTTTCATACTCTATTCTTTCAAACCTTTCAACTTTCACGCAATACATGAGTGTGAGCCATGGACATAGCACTATGGGTGGAACAGAGAGGTGGTTGTGGACAAGACAAAAAGGAGGGAGATAGTCTGACATCAACTAGGCGTATCAATGGGCTATGGAGATGCCCATCAATAGATATCAATGTGAGTGAGTAGGGATTGCCATGCAACAGATGCACTAGAGCGAAGTATGAATGAAGGCTCAACGAAAAAACTAGTGGGTGTGCATCCAACTTGCTTGCTCACGAAGACCTAGGGCATTTGAGGAAGCCCATCGTTGGAATATACAAGCCAAGTTCTATAACGAAAATTCCCACTAGTATATGAAAGTGACTAAACATGAGACTCTCTATCATGAAGAACATGGTGCTACTTTGAAGCACAAGTGTGGAAAAAGATAGTAGCAATTTTCCCTTCTCTCTTTTCTCTCATTTTTTTGGAGGGGCTTTCTCTTTTTTTATTAGCCCCTCTCTATTTTTTTGGGCCATCTCTTTTTTTATTGGCCTTTCCTCACATGGGACAATGCTCTAATAATGATGATCATCACACTTTTATTGATTTACAACCCGATATTACAGCTCGATACTACAACAAGTATGACTCTACATGAATGCCTCCGGCGGTGTACCGGGATGTGCAATGAATCAAGAGTGACATGTATGAAAAATTAGGCATGGTGGCTTTGCCACAACTATGATGTCAACTACATGATCATGCATGGCAATATGACAATATGATGCATGTCATATGAACGGAACGGTGGAAAGTTGCATGGCAATATATCTCGGAATGGCTATGGAAATGCCATGATAGGTAGGTATGGTGGCTGTTTTGAGGAATAATATGGTGGCTGTTTTTAGGAAGGATATATAGTGGGTTTATGGTACCGGCGAAAGTTGCGCGGTACAAGAGAGGCTAGCAATGGTGGAAGGGTGAGAGTGCGTATAATCCATGGACTCAACATTAGTCATAAGAACTCATATACTTATTGCAAAAATCTACGAGTCATCAAAACAAAGCAATCAACGCATGCTCCTAGGGGGGGAGGTTGGTAGGAGTTAACCATCGCGCGCCCCCGACCTCCACACAAAGGTTGACACTTTACAAATACCTCATGCTCTAACTTCGTCACATAGCGGTTCACCATATGTGCATGCTACGGAAATCACTAACCTTAACACAAGTATTTCTCAATTTCATAATAACTCCACTAGCATGACTCTAATATCACTATCTTCATATCTCAAAACAATTAACAAGCATCCAACATCTCATCCTATTCAATGCACTTAGTGTGATTTTTTTTACTACATTGACATTGGATGTCTATCATGTGAAGACTAGTTTTCTTAGCCTAAACACATTACCATGCTGTTTTATTAGACTCTCAAAAGGATATAAGCGAAGCATGAGAGTTCAACAATTTCTTCAAAATATTATCACCACTATGCTCTAAAAGATATAAGTGAAGCACTAGAGCAAAAACTATTCAACTCAAAAGATATAAGTGAAGCACATAGAGTGTTCTAGAAATTCCTAGGCCATATTTAACTCTCTCAAATAGGTGTGTCCAGCAAAGATGATTGCGACAAAATAACAAGCAAAGACTCAAATTATACAAGACGCTCCAAGAAAAACACATATCATGTGGTGAATAAAAATATAGCTCCAAGTATAGTTACCGATGGATGAAGATGAAAGAGGGGATGCCTTCCCGGGGCATCCCCAAGCTTAGGCTTTTGATTTTCCGTGGATTTCTTGTGGTGCCATGGGAATCCCCAAGCTTAGGCCTGTGTTACTCTTTGTTCCATAGTCCATCAAAGCAATACTCAAAACTTGAAAACTTCACAACACAAAACTTAGACAAAAATTCTCGTGAGCTCCGTTAGTATAAGAAAGCAAACTACTACTCAAAGGTACTGCAATGAATTCATTCTTATTTACATTGGTGTTAAACCTACTGTATTCCAACTTCTCTATGGTTCATACTTGCCAATACTACTCTTAGATGCATTGAATAAGCAAACAACACACGAAAACAAAATCTGTCAAAAACAGAACAATCTGTAGTAATCTGCAGGTTTCGCCTACTTTTGGAACTCCAAAAAATCAAACTAAATTGGTAAACGTGAGGAATTTGTCTATTAATCATCTTCAAAAAGAATCAACTAAATAGCACGCTCCAGTAAAATCTGACGACCACTTTAGCAAGCGCTAACGATTCTGTTTTTCACAGCAAGATCACATAAACTTCACACAAGTCTTCCCAAAGGTTCTAGTTGGCACAAACACTAAACAAAACATGAAACCACATCTAAGCAGATGCTAGATGCAAAATTTATTCCCTAACAGGAACAAAAACAAAAAAATAATATAAAATTGGGTTGCCTCCCGACAAGCGCTATCGTTTTATGCCCCTAGCTAGGCATGATACAAGATAAATCTAGGTATTGCCATCTTTGGAAGACAATCCATAAGTGTCTCTCATAATAGATTCATATGGTAATTTCATTTTATTTCTAGGAAAGTGTTCCAGGCCTTTCCTTAACAGAAATTGGAATCTAATATTTCCTTCCTTCATATCAATAATCGCACTAATCATTCTAAGGAAAGGTCTACCAAGAATAATAGGACATGAAGGATTGCAATCTATATCAAGAACAATGAAATCTACGGGCACATAATTACTATTGGGAACAATAAGAAAATCATTAATTCTTCCCATAGGTTTCTTAATAGTGGAATCCGCAAGATGCAAATTTAAAGAACAATCATCAAGCTCATGGAACCCTAGCAAATCACACAAAGTTTTTGGGATAGTGGAGACACTTGCACCCAAATCACACAAAACATAGCATTCATGATCTTTTATTTTTGTTTTTATAGTAGGTTCCCACTCATCATAAAGCTTTCTAGGGATAGAAACTTCTAACTCAAGTTTTTCTTCATAAGATTGCATCAAAGCATCAACTATGTGTTTGGTGAAAGCTTTATTTTGACTATAATCATGCGGAGAATTTAGCACGGATTGCAACAAGGAAATACAATAAATTAAAGAGCAATTGTCATAATTGAATCCCTTGAAATCCAAAGTAGTGGGTTTATCACTATGCAAAGTTTTAATCTCTTCACTCCCAGTTTTAGCAATTTTAGCATCAAGATCTAAAAACTCCGAATCATTGGGACACCTTAAAGCAGAATCATCTCCAATCCTATCTTCATCAATATTTATTCTAGAAAACAAGGATCTAATAGGAGACACATCAATAACTTTCAGATCTTCATCTTTATTTTCATGATAACTAGAAGAACACGCTTTAATATAATCCTCTCTTTTAGCACGCATCCTAGCGGTTCTTTCTTTGCATTCATCAATTGAAATTCTCATGGCTTTGAGAGACTCATTGATATCATGCTTAGGTGGGATAGATCTAAGTTTCAAAGAATCAACATCAAGAGTAATTCTATTCACACTTCTATCCAATTCATCAACCTTAAGCAATTTCTCTTCAGGCATAGCATTGAAATTCTTTTGCGAGATCATAAACTCCTTAACACTAGTTTCAAATTCAGAAGGCATCTTTCCATAAGAGTTGTTGTAGGAATTACCATAATTATTAGAGGAATTACTAGGAAAAGGCCTAGAATTAAAATTACCTGTATAAGCATTGTTACCAAAATTATTCCTACCAACAAAATTCACATCCAAATATTCATTGTTATTTTCAATCAAAGTGGACAAAGGCATATCATTAGAATCAGAAGAAGCACTCTTAGCAGCAAATAGTTTCATAAGTTCATCCATCTTTCCACTCAAAACACTAATTTCTTCAATAGCATGCACTTTTTTCTTAGTAGATCTTTCGGTGTGCCATTGAGAATAATTAACCATAATATTATCTAGGAGTTTGATAGCGTCTCCTAAGGTAGTTTCCATGAAAGTGCCTCTCGCGGTCGAGTCTAAAAGATTTCAAGAAGCAAAATTCAAGCCAGCATAAAAATTCTGAATAATAATCCATAGATTCAAACCATGTGTAGGACAATTACATATCATCAATTTCATTCTCTCCCAAGCTTGTGCAACATGCTCATGATCTGGTTGCTTAAAATTCATAATATCGTTTCTAAGAGAGATGATCTTAGTAGGAGGGAAATAATTAGAGATAAAAGCATCTTTGCACTTATTCCACGAATCAATACTATTTCTAGGCAAAGAGGAGAACCAAGTTTTAGCACAATCTCTAAGTGAAAACAGAAATAACTTCAATTTAACAATATCGTTATCCGTATCCCTTTTCTTTTGCATATCACATAAATCAAGAAAGTTGTTTAGATGGGTAGCGGCATCTGCGCTAGGAAGGCCGGAGAATTGATCTTTCATGACAAGATTCAACAAAGTAGCATTGATCTCACAAGATTCAACATCGGTAATAGGAGCGATCGGAGTGCTAATAAAATCATTATTGTTGGTATTCGAGAAGTCACACAATTTGGTATTGTTTTGAGCCATAGTGACAAGCAAGCAATCCAACTCACACAAGCAAAACAAGAAGCAAGCGAACGATAAACACACGGCAGAAGAAGGGCAAATAAAACGGCAATGGTGAAGTGGGGGAGAGGAAAACGAGAGGCTGTAATGCGAAGGATAAGGGTTTGTGATAAGTACTTGGTATATGACTTTTGCGTAAGCCTCCCCGCCAACGTCGCCAGAAATTCCTCTTGCTACTTCTCGAGCTTGGGTTGTATTCCCTCGAAGAGGAAAGGGAGATGCAGCACAGTAGCGTAAGTATTTCCCTCAGTTTTTGAGAACCAAGGTATCAATCCAGTAGGAGACCACGCGCAAGTCCCTCGCACCTACACAAACAAATAATAACTTCGCAGCCAACGCGATAAGGGGTTCTCAATCCCTTTACGGTCACTTAGGAAAGTGAGATCTGATAGAGATGATAGTTTATATTTTTGGCATTTTTGGTTTATAAGAACAGAAAGTAAAAGCGGTAAAAGTAAAGTAGATGTACATTGGTATGTTGAGAATAGACCCGGGGGCCATAGTGTTCTCTAGTGGCTTCTCTCATGATAGCGATATTCTACGATGGGTAAACAAATTACTGTCGAGCAATTGATGGAAAAGCGAATAATTATGAGACTATCTAGGCATGATCATTGTATATAGGCATAATGTCCGAGACAAGTAGACCGAAACGATTCTGCATCTACTACTATTACTCCAGACATCGACCGCTATCCAACATGCATCTAGTGTATTGAGTTCATAAGAATAGAGTAACACCTTAAGCAAGATGACATGATGTAGAGGGATAAACTCAAGCAATATGATATAAAACCCATCTTTTTATCCTCGATGGCAACAATACAATACGTGCCTTGCTGCCCCTACTGTCACTGGGAAAGGACACCGCAAGATCGAACCCAAAGCCAAGCACTTCTCCCATGGCAAGAACTATAGATCTAGTAGGACAAACCAAACCAATAATTCGAAGAGACTTGCAAGGATATTATGAGCACACATAAGAAGTTCAGAGAAGAACCAAATATTTCTCATAGATAATCTTGATCATAAACTCACAATTCATTGGATCTCGACAAACACACCGCAAAAAGAGACTACATCGAATAGATCTCCTCGAAGACCTAGGAGAACTTTGTATTAAGATCCAGAGAGAGACAAGAAGCCATCTAGATACTAGCTATAGACCCGAAGGTCTGTGGTAAACTACTCACAACTCATGGTGAGGGCGATGATGATGATGTGGAAGCACTCCGTGATGGATCCCCCCTCTGACGGAGCTCCGAAACAGGCTCCAAGATGGGATCTCACGGGAACAGAAGGTTACAGCGGTGGAATTAGGGTTTTCTCTCTGTTGTCGATGGTTTCGGGGTATGTAGACTTATATAGGAGGAAGGGGGACACCGGGGGGGTGCTCGAGGGGCCCACGAGGCAGGGGGCGCGCCCTGGGAAGGGGGGCGCGCCCCCACCCTCGTGGACACCCCGAGGCTCCCCTGACGTGGTTATCAAGTCCCCTGTGCGTGATTTTCTCCAAAAATATCTCCCGCGAAGGTTTCATTCCGTTTGGACTCCGTTTGATATTACTTTTCTGCAAAACCCTGAAACATGCAAAAAACAGCAATCTGGACTAGGCCTTTGGGTTAGTAGGTTTGTCCCAAAAATGATATAAAAGTGTATGATAAAGCCCATTAAACATGCAAGACTTCATAAATAATAGCATGGAACAATAAAAAATTATAGATACGTTGGAGACGTATCAACCCACAATTCATCGGATCTCGACAACACACCGCAAAAAGATTACATCGAATAGATCTCCTCGAAGACCGAGGAGAACTTGGTATTGAGATCCAAAAAGAGAGAAGAAGCCATCTAGCTAATAACTATGGACCCGAAGGTCTGAGGTAAACTACTCACAACTCATGTTGAGGCAGTGGTGTTGATGTAGAAGCACTCTGTGGAAGATCCCCCCTCCGGCGGAGCTCCTAAACAGGCCCCAAGATGGGATCTCCCGAGAACAGAAGGTTGCGACGGTGGAATTAGGGTTTTCTCTGTTGCCTCGATGTTTTCAGGGTACATGGGTATATATAGGAGGAAGGAGGGCATCGGGGGAGCCAAAGGGGCCCCACGAGGGTGGGGGGGGGCGCCCTGGACCCTCGTGGCCGCCTCCTTTGTTCCCTCACGTGTACTCCAAGTCTTCTCTGTTGATATCTTTCCAAAAATAACTCTCGCGAAGGTTTCATTCCGTTTGGACTCCGTTTGATATTCCTTTTCTGCGAAACACCGAAATAGGCAAAAAACAGCAATCTGCACTAGGCCTTTGGTTTAATAGGTTAGTCCCAAAAATAATACAAAAGTGTATAATAAAGCCCATTAAACATCCGAAACATAATTTATAATAGGATGGAATAATAAAAAATTATAGATACGTTGGAGACGTATCAAGCATCCCAAGCTTAATTCCTGCTCGTCCTCGAGTAGGTAAATGAAAGAAACAGAATTATTGATGTGGAATGCTAACCAACACAATTTTCAATGTAATTTCTTTATTGTGGCATGAATGTTTAGATCTGAAAGATTCAAGACAAAAGTCTATATTGACATAAGAAATAGTAATACTTCAAGCATACTAACAAAACAATCATGTCTTCTCAAAATAACATGGACAAAGAAAGTTGTCCCTACAAAATCATATAGTTTGGCTATGCTCCCTCTTCATCACACAAAGTATTCATATCATGCACAACCCTAATTTCAGCCAAGCAACTGTTTTCATACTCAATTTTTCCATACCTTTCAACTTTCACGCAATACATGAGCGTGAGCCATGGACATAAAACTATAGGTGGAATAGAGTGGTGGCTGTGGAGAAGACAAAAAGGAGGAAGATAGTGTCACATCGACTAGGCGTATCAACGGGCTATGGAGATGCCCATCAATAGATATGAATATGAGTGAGTAGGGATTGCCATGGAACGGATGCACTAGAGCTATAAGTGCATTAAAGCTCATCAAAAGAAACTAAGTGGGTGCGCATCGAACTTGCTTGCTCATGAAGACCTAGGGCATTTGAGGAAGCCCATCGTTGGAATATACAAGCCAAGTTCTATAATGAAAATTCCCACTAGTATATGAAAGTGACAAAACAAGAAACTCTCTATCATGAAGATCATGGTGCTACTTTGAAGCACAAGTGTGGAAAAGGATAGTAGCATTGTCCCTTCTCTCTTTTCTCTAATTTTTTTTGGAGCGGCTTTTTTTAGCCCCTCTCTATTTTTTGGCCATCTTTTTTATTTGGCCTTTCCTCACATGTGACAATGCTCTAATAATGAAGATCATCACACTTTTATTGACTTACAACTCAAAGATTACAACTCGATACTAGAACAAAGTATGACTCTATATGAATGCCTCCGGCGGTGTACCAGGATGTGCAATGAATCAAGAGTGACATGTATGAGTGAATTGTGATGGTGGCTTTGCCACAAATACGATGTCAACTACATGATCATGCATGACAATATGATAATATGAAGCGTGTCATATGAACGGAACGGTGGAAGGTTGCATGGCAATATATCTCGGAATGGCTATGGAAATGCCATGATAGGTAGGTATGGTGGCTGTTTTGAGGAAGGTATATGGTGGGTGTATGGTACCGGCGAGAGTTGCGCGATACAAGAGAGGCTAGCAATGGTGGAAGGGTGAGAATGCGTATAATCCATGGAATCAACATTAGTCATAAAGAACTCACATACTTATTGCAAAAATCTACGAGTCATCAAAACAAAGCAATCAACGCATGCTCCTAGGGGGGAGGTTGGTAGGAGTTAACCATCACGCGCCCCCGACCTCCACACAAAGGATGACACTCAATAAATACCTCATGCTCTAACTTCGTCACATAGCGGTTCACCATACGTGCATGCTACGGGAATCACAAACTTTAACACAAGTATTTCTCAAATTCATAATTACTCCACTAGCATGACTCTAATATCACCATCCTCATATCTCAAAACAATCATCAACTATCAAACTTCTCATCATATTCAATGCACTTTATATGAAAGTTTTTACTATATTCATCTTGGATACCTATCATATTAGGACTAGTTTTATAACCATAGCACATTACCATGCTGTTCTAAAAGGCTCTCAAAAGGATATAAGTGAAGCATGAGAGATCAACAATTTCTACAAAATAAAATCACCACCGTGCTCTAAAAGATATAAGTGAAGCACTAGAGCAAAACTATCTAGCTCAAAAGGTAAAAGTGAAGCACATATAGTGTTCTAACAAATTTTAAAGCCTATTTATCTCTCTCAAAAAGGTGTGTCCAGCAAGGATGATTGTGGCAAACTAAAAAGCAAAGACTCAAATTATACATGACGCTCCAAGCAAAACACATATCATTTGGTGAATAAAAATATAGCCCCGAGTATAGTTACCGATAAATGAAGACGAAAGAGGGGATGCCTTCCCGGGGCATCCCCAAGCTTAGGCTTTTGGTTGTCCTTGAATTTTACCTTGGGGTGCCTTGGGCATCCCCAAGCTTAGGCTCTTGCCACTCTTTGTTCCATAGTTCATCAAAGCCATACTCAAAACTTGAAAACTTCGCAACACAAAACTTAGCCACAAATCTCGTGAGCTCCGTTAGTATAAGAAAACAAACCACCACTCAAAGGTACTGTAATGAACTCATTATTTGTTTATATTGGTGTTAAACCTACTATATTCCAACTTCTCTACAATTCACACTCCCCAATACTACTCATAGATGCATCAAAAGAAGCAAACAATACACGAAAAACATAATCTGTCAAAAACAGAACAGTCTATAGTAATCTGTAACTTTCAAATACTTCTCTAACTCCAAAAAATTGAAATAAATTGGTAAACCTGAGGAATTTGTCTATTAATCATTTGCAAAAAGAATCAACTAAATAGCACTCTCCAGTAAAATATGGTGACTATTCTCGCGAGCGCTAACATTTCTGTTTTTCACAGCATGATCATATAAACTTCACACAAGTCTTTCCAAAGGATCTACTTGGCACAAACACTAATTAAAACACAAAACCACATCTAAACAGAAACTAGATGCAATGTTTATTCCTAAACAGAAGCAAAAACAAAGAAAATAAAATTGGGTTGCCTCCCAACAAGCGCTCTCGTTTAATGCCCCTAGCTAGGCACAATACAAGGATAGATCTAGGTATTGCCATAATGATAGGATATATCACGAAAACTCATCTCATATTCCCTATGTTTAGCAGCAAGTTTTCTTTGTGGCAAGCAAAAGTAATCAAAAGGGCTAAATTTAATAGGACAAAAGTCCCCCATATCAAGCTGAGGAGATATAGGTTCCTCCTTTGGCCCTTTATAATGCACAACCAATTCATCATTATAAGCATCCTTTTGGCAAAAGGTCATGAGCCTTCGCTCAAGGGCAAAACCTAACCCATTATTTTGAATAGCAAAATCATCATTCAATTCAGAAATTCTATCAACCAAGACATCGGTAGGAACCTTTTTTCTAAGGTTTACATTAAAAGCAACATGATGTGGAGATTGCAAACGCATTAAGTCTTCGATAGCCTCTATGGGAGGACGACCAGCATCTACTCCGTAATGAGTGAAGATTTATTTGGCCTCTTTCATGATAAATCTAAACTCATGAGCCAAAAACATAGTAGCTGCGCGCTTAACAGAAGAATGTTCAATATTAGAAAATTCCAGAAAGATTCTCTGAATGCAAGAATGCATATGAATAAATTGCCTTTCAATTTCAACTACAAGCATAGATATGGCATCCGCAAGGCTACTAGTTCTATGAAGAATAGATCCACCCATAGTGGGTAAAGCACCGACACAAGTAAAGAAGTCTTGAAGAACTCATTTTCCAATAATGTTACCACTACCAATCCGGAACTTCTCAATATGTAAATTAGTAGTTTCATCTGGAGGATCAACATAGACGTTGCCCTCAACATTACTACCCTTTTCGATAAAATCTTCCCCTATCTCAGACATGAGGCCAAGCGAACGATAAACACACGGCAAAAAGAAGGGCAAATAAAACGGCAAGGGTGAATTGGGGAGAGGAAAACGAGAGGCAAATAAATGTAATGCGAAGGATAAGGCTTTGTGATAGGTACTTGGCATATGAATTTTTCGTAAGCCTCCCCGAAAATGGCGCAAGAAATTCTTCTTGCTACTTCTCGAGCTTGCGTTGTATTCCCTCGAAGAAGAAACGGAGATGCACCACGGTAGCGTAAGTATTTCCCTCAGTTTTTGAGAACCAAGGTATCAATCTAGTAGGAGACCACGCGCGAGTCCCTCGCACCTGCACAAACAAATAATAACTTCGCAACCAACGCGATAAGGGGTTGACAATCCCTTTACGGTCACTTACGAAAGTGAGATCTGATAGATAGGATATTTTGATATTTTTGGTATTTTTGGATATAAGAACAGAAAGTAAATAATACAAAGTAAAGTAGATAGGAGATTAATATGTTGATAATAGACCCGGGGGCCATAGGTTTCGCTAGTGGCTTCTCTCATGATAGCAGAATTCTACGATGGGTGAACAAATTAATGTCGAGCAATTGATAGAAGAGCGCATAGTTATGAGAATATCTAGGCATGATCATTATATATAGGCATCACGTCCATGACAAGTAGACCGAACCGATTCTGCATCTACTACTATTACTCCACACATCGACCGCTATCCAGCATGCATCTATAGTATTAAGTTCATAAGAACAGAGTAATGCTTTAAGCAAGATGACATGATGTATAGGGATAAATTCAAGCAATATGATATAAACCCCATCTTTTTATCCTCGATGGCAACAATACAATACGTGCCTTGCTGCCCCTGCTGTCACTGGGAAAGGACACCGCAAGATTGAACCCAAAGCCAAGCACTTCTCCCATTGCAAGAACTATAGATCTAGTAGGCCAAACCAAACCAATAATTCGAAGAGACTTGCAAGGATGTTATAATCATACATAAAAGAATTCAGAAAAGAACCAAATATTTCTCATAGATAATCTTGATCATAAACCCACAATTCATCGGATCTCGACAAACACACCGCAAAAAGATTACATCGAATAGATCTCCTCGAAGACCGAGGATAACTTGGTATTGAGATCCAAAAAGAGAGAAGAAGCCATCTAACTAATAACAATGGACCCGAAGGTCTGAGGTAAACTACTCACAACTCATGGTGAGGAAATGGTGTTGATGTAGAAGCACTCCATTAAAGATCCCCCCTTCGGTGGAGCTCCAGAACAGGCCCCAAGATGGGATCTCACGGGAACAGAAGGCTGATGCCGTGGAATTAGGGTTTTCTCTGTTGCCTCGATGTCTTCAGGGTACATGGGTATATATAGGAGGAAGGAGGGCATCGGGGGAGCCAGAGGGGGCCCACGAGGGTGGGGGGCGCGCCCTAGACCCTCGTGGCCGCCTCCTTCGTTCCCTCGCGTGTACTCCAAGTCTTCTCTAGTGATATCATTCCAAAAATAATTGTTGCGAAGGTTTCATTTCGTTTGGACTCCGTTTGATATTCATTTTCTGCGAAACCCTTAAATAGGCCAAAAAAACAGCAATTTGCACTGGGGCTTTGGGTTAATAGGTTAGTCCCAAAAATAATATAAAAGTGTATAATAAAGCCCATTATACATCCAAAACATAATATATAATAGCATGGAACAATAAAAAATTATAGATACGTTGGAGACATATCACTAGGCATAGACAAGAGGGGAAAATGGGCGGCCCGACACGGTCTTCGGAACACCGAAATTGTCCGACGTTTTAACCGACTAGAGTGCGCTATATGTTTAACGGTTGGGCTATCAAATGGACTCTGATTGCAACGAAATTTGATAGGCGGTCTACCTAGACTATAATAAGACCGCACGCCAACTTTCACCCCATTCCGAGAATGTTTTTCGGCCACTTACAAAATAAATACTCGGAGCTGCCGCGGGCCCATGCGAGTGTGTCTGGGCTCATAGAGACAACGGAGAGGACAGGGGATCGAGCAAGTACGAAAGGTTGCAAGTTTTGAAAACTATGGAGATGCAATGCACATGATGACATGGAAAAATGAAACACGCAAGCAAATGACATGGCAACGATAACGAATAACTGGAAGACACCTGGCACATCGGTCTCGGGGTGTCACAACTAGAGCTAGTGCCATATCGCCCTAGGTTATAACAGTTACATGATGAATATCATCCAACAAATCGCTGATCCAATGCCTACGAACTTCCTACATATTGATCTTGCTAAGTTACTACTATTGCTACTGCTACAAAACCACTACTATCACTGTTACCGTTATTGTTGCTGCTACTGCTACTAACAAAACTACCATACTATTGTGCTACTGATCACTTTGCTGCAGATAATTAATCTCCACGTGTGGCTGAATTGACAACTCAGTTGCTAATACTTGCAAATATTCTTTGGCTCCCCTTGTGTCGAATCTATAAATTTGGGTTGAATACTTACCCTTGAAAACTGTTGTGATCCCCTATACTTGTGGGTTATCAAGACCTTTTTCTGGCGCTGTTGCCAGGGAGCATAGCTATATTTGTTGTGTCATTTGGGATTATTATCTATCTATCACTATGAAGAATCTGAAGGACAATAGAACTAAGATGTTTCCCTCAACTACGAGGGGAGGTAAGGAATTGCCATCACACTCTGCACTTGATTCTCCTTTAGTTATAAGTATGCTTGATACACCACACTCTGCTATTAATCCTAATATGTCGCAAGTTATTGATGATGCTACTTCTGCTATGAATGGCACTTATGATGATGCTAGTACCTTGCTTGATAAGGCTGTGCCTTTGGGTGAACTTCTTGATGAACAACTTGCTAGACTTAATGATATCGAGAATGCTCCTATTGATGAGACTGTTGAAATTGATGAAGTGTTTGAAACAGAAAATTTTGAAACACCTGTTAGATTTAGCCATCCTAGATATGAATTGCCAAAAGTACCTGAGGGTTATGTTATGGATGAGGAGACAAATAGAGACTTTCTTGCTTGCAATGATAGAGATGACCTTAATAAATTACTATGCAAACTGAAAGAAAAATCTTTGAATGCTAGAATGAAATGTGATCCTAAGTTTGCTATTTCACCTATCTTTGTTATTGATAAGGATTATGAGTTCTCTGTCGACCCAGAGTTAATTTCTTTGGTACAGTCTGATCCCTTCCATGGCTATGAAACAGAAACCGTAGTGGCACATCTTACTAAGTTGAATGATATAGCTGCCCTATTTGTCCACGATGAGAAAATTTGCTGCTATTATATCCTCAAGTTATTTTTTCTCTCATTAAAGGGTGATGCTAAAGCTTGGTACAATACTCTTACTCCTGGTTGTGTGCGTAGTCCCCATGACATGATTTATTACTTCTTTGAGAAATATTTTCCTGCTCATAAGAAACAAACTGCCTTGCAGGAAATATTTAACTTTGTGCAAATTTAAGAAGAGAGTCTCCCACAAGCTTGGGGAGGCTTCTCCAATTGCTAAATGCTTTGCCTGATCACCCACTTAAGAAAAATGAAATACTTGATATCTTCTATAGTGGACTATCCGATGCTTCTAGGGATTTCCTAGATAGTTGTGCTGGCTGTGTTTTCACGGAAAGGACTGTTGAACAAGTTGAGGAATTATTGAATAATATATTGATTTTTTATGATTGGATCCGTCTTGAACCATCACCTCAACCTACTTTGAAGAAGAGAGGAATCTTATATCTTAGTCCCAAAGATATGCAGGAGGCAAAGAAAAGTTTGAAAGAAAAATATATTAAAGCCGAGGATGTTAAGAATTTACCACCTATTGAAGATATACATGGACTTAACATACCACCACCCAAGGTGGTTGAGGTAAATCCTTTGTTATAGTTTGATGAAGGTCATATCCCTTAAAATAAACATCCTAGTCAATGCCTTTATGAGTTTGATAACTATATTATGAAACAAGATCACTTCAATGCCAATGTCATGAAACAATTGAAATACAACTATGATATAATTGCTCGCTTGAGTGACTTGTTATTTAGAATCTCGAATGATGTTAGGGGTGTGGGAAAACATGCTTCTATGGTTCAAACTCAGTTAGAACAGGTTGCTAAATCTTAGAAAGAATTACTTGATGAAATGATTAATAATATGAAGGATCATGCTATTAGAGTAGTAACTAGAGGAGGTAGAATGACTCAGGAACCACTTTATCCTGAGGGACATCCTAAGAGAATCGAAAAAGATTCACAAAGACTTAACACTAGTCCACCTAGTCCTTCTAGAAGGAAAAAGAAAAAGAAAATGATAGGACTTCGCACAGTTCTAGTGAACCTGAAAAACCACCTGAAATTAGTAATGATGTCTCCATCTCTGATGCTGAAACTCAATCTGGTAATAAACTGTCGGTGTACTAAAGTAGGGGTACCTTAGTATCCCGACTTGTGCACGGGCAGTAGCAGCATCCCGTGGCAGGGCTCACCACGCGCTCGCCAAGGCCCACTCTAGTTCCTTTTGAGCCATTCAAGAACAAAGTATTCAAGTTAAGAAGCAAGACCCCGGCAAGAGCAGCTTGCCGGGAAGGCCGCTCCAGGCTCAAGACCACCCCTCTAGCGCAAGACCCTGGAAAGAGGAGCTTGCCAGAAAGACCGAAGAACAGCATTTCAGAAGACTTGCCGTGGCGTATCGCGCGCCCCGGCAAGGCCCGGGGAGTGACAAGCTTCCGGGCGCGGCAAGGTAGCGACCGCGGCAAGGTGCTTGCCGCGGCAAGCTTGCACTGTGTGCCTGCGCTCCAGCTCATCTGGCCACGCGTCGCCCTGGGGCCCTTCCAGGAGCACGTGGCAGATGGCTGTGCAGCCTGGGGTACACGGTGGCAAGCCACGATGACAAGACCTCCGTCGTGGCGAACGGAGACGCCCAGACGGACGCTTTTTGCACTGTTTGGGGGCGACGGCGACGGGCATTCAATGCCCTTGTCCCCCACCGTCTAGGTTATGTACAGAGCACTGTACATCCACTGTTACAACTACCACCACTTTTACGCTTTTACCCTCAACTACGTTGCCACCTGTCAGTGACCCCTTTGACCTATAAAAGGAGGCCCATGCACAACGTAGAGGGGGTTCCGAAGTTTGATCAATCCCACGCTCGGTGTAGCTAGCTCTGAGCACTGTAGATCTTCTTGCTCCCGAGCCAAGAACTCAATAACAAAACCAAGGCAGGAGTAGGGTTTTACGCATCCGTGCGGCCCGAACCTGGGTAAACTGCTCGCGTGTGCGCCTCGATCCGCTCTTCGTGCTCCCTCCGCTCCCTTGTCGTACCGAAAAGGGGCTCCGGTCCCATAGGTGTTCGTGGGGCGATCAGTTTCCCCGACATCTTTGGCGCGCCAGGTAGGGGGCGTCGAGGTTGTGCGAACCTGATCAAGCGTTCACGCGGGCGTAATCTTCAGCAGCTTCGTCAATTTCATCAACCTCATCGACTACATCAGCATGCCGCCGAAGAAGAAGGCTTCGGAGGTCGGAGGCCCATCCGCGTCGATCCCACCACCACCAGAACCAACGGTTGGTGGGGTAGACGCTGGCGGAAGGACGGACGCCGGCGAGGAAACTCACGGCGCCGCCAAGTCCAAGGACAAGACGGACGACCGAGCTCACTTCAAGACCTCGGCGTCAGTGCACGCGCCACGCCCCTCTCAGGAGGTGCCGGAACATAGACGGCGTGGTACCCAGGGTACCATCCGCTTGCTGGGCCAAGGACAAGTTGGCGGGTCGGGACGCTCAAGGCCAACGCGCTGGCACGAGCAAGGCGCGGTCGCCGGGACGAGACCCTGCTCCTTCTAACGCTGTTAGAAGTCCGAGCATATCTCGCTCCTCGCACCGCTCACCACCGCTCCCCTCCACTCCAGCAGAGGCTCTAGCTAGAGCTCAGCTGCTCCTCGACTTCCCTCCAGCGGCAGACAAGGCCGAAGACTGGAGGGCTACCATTCAAAGCCTCATCGCCTTCGCCAACAACGACACGCCGCAGCAGCCGGCGACGTCACGGCCACGACAAGTCAGCCAAGCGAAGGCTGATGGAGACAAGACCGCCGGGGGTGCAACTACCGTGCACTCCCCACCGCGGAAGCAGAAATCGCCGACTCGCCGGATCAGCGTCAACGACGACTCCACGGCGTCGTCGGATCCGCGAGCTCGCCGCGATCAACGCCAAGTTCTCGATGACAGGCGACAAGAAGACGCTCGGACTCGCATCGAGCGTCGAAGAGAAGCGCGACGGCAGTCCAACCAGCGCGCTGGGACCGCTGTCGACATGCACGCGCCCGGTGAACCAGGCGACTTGCCGTACGCGGCAGGTTGCCCTGCGTTCACCCGAGAGCTGCGGCAAGTCTAGTGGCCCAGCATCAAGAACTTTAAGCCCGACGTACCCGAGAAGTACGACGGCAAGACCCATCCCTTAGAGTTCCTTAGCATCTACACCATTGCGGTGCAGGCTGCCGGGGGAAGGGATGAGAAGATATTAGCAAACTACTTCCCGCTTGTGCTCAAGCCCAATGTCAGATCTTGGCTCATGCACTTGCCGGAGAACTCCATCTCTTCTTGGGCAGACCTGTGCCACCAGTTTGTCGGCGCCTTCACGGGCGGCCACAAGCCCCACGGCCAGGAGAGCGATCTTCACATTCTAGCCCAGAAGGAAGGAGAGTCCCTGCGGAAATACATCCAGAGATTCAGCCGCGTCCAGCACAACATCCCGGACGTCCACCCTGCCGCGGTTATCAGGGCGTTCCACCAGAACGTGCGTAACCGCCGGATGAGGGAGGAGATGGCGATGTGCAAGATACGAGACGTCAGCGAGCTTTATGCTCTGGCTGACAAGTGCGCTCGCGCTGAAGAGGGGAGGAGACTCCCCGGAGAGGATGTTGGAGCAGGAGGAACAGATAGTGAGGATGTCGCCCCGGCAAGGAAAAACCGGCGGCGGAACAATAAGAAGAAGAAGAACAAAGAAGTACTAGCTGTCGAGCAGTCCGGCAAGGAGGCTGGCGCCAAGAAAGCTCAGGCTGGTAGCTCCGGCAAGGAAGCTGCCCCTGTAGCAGCCGCCGATAAGCAGGACGGCTCCGACAAGCAGTACTGTAAGATCCACCGCACCAAGGGCCACGATCTCCAGAACTGCAAGAGGGTCGAATACCTCGTCGAGCAGCAGAAGGCTGAGTACGAGCGACGCGACAAGGAGAAGGCCCAAGGAGGCGGAGGAGAGTCCGGCAAGAAGCGGCCATTCAATGGCCGGGGAGGACGCCGCTGCAAGGCCAAGCAGCGGCAAGGAGATAGACCTCCCCGCGGACGCGACAAGGACGAAGACGAAGACGACGACGAGGACATGGACGATGGAGACAATAGTGAGCAGGAGTTCCAGAAGGCCACAGAAGTTCTGTGCGTCGATGTAGGTGCCTCTCTGCATACTTCCCACCGCCAACTCAAACAATGGGTGCGGGAAGTAAATGCGGCAGAGCCACCCGTCGAGTCGCGCAAGCTACTGAAGTGGTCCACCACGCCCATCATCTTCGACCTTGAGGATCACCCTGACCGCACAACTGCAGTCGGATGCTTGTCGATGTTGGTTTCGCCAACCATCCACAACCTCAAGGTCACCAAGATGCTAGTAGACGGCGGGGCCGGCCTGAACTTGATCTCCTCCACTGTGATCCGGAAGCTACAGATCCCCGACAGCAAGCTTGAAGAAACCGGCACGTTCCAAGGGATCAACCCGGGAAGGAGCAAGCCGAAGGGGAAGATTACACTGCCAGTGACTTTTGGCGGAGAGCTAAACTTCAGGACTGAGAGGATCACGTTCGACGTTGCCGATATCCCATTGCCATACAATGGGATACTTGGCCGTCCTGCGCTCGCCAAGTTCATGGCAGCCTCTCACTACGCCTACAACATGCTCAAGATGCCAGGGCCAATAAGCGTCATCTCTGTCCCCGGCGACAAGAAGGACGCGCTTATCTGCGCCGACAAGATCTACCAGGATGCAGCAGCCGCGGCAGACAGCAAGACACTTGCCGCTGAAGCTCCCGGGGGGAAGAACAAGACCAAGTCCGGCAAGAGCTCTGGAGCCCACTCCGGCAAACGCACCTCTTCGGAGTGCTGTGCTGCCGTCGAGGACGCACCATCGAGCTCCACCGGCAAGTGCAAGAAAGGAATGGCAGCTCCACCTACAACCAAGAAGGTGTCCGCCAAGGAGGACGGCACTGGTGGTACCTTCACCATCAGTGCCACGCTCGATCCTAAATAGGAAAGCGCGCTCGTTGCTTTCCTGCGGGCGAATGTGGACGTGTTTGCATGGCAACCGTCTGACATCCCCGGTGTTCCCAGGAAAGTAATTGAGCACAAGCTTGCCGTTTGTCCTCATGCGCGGCCCGTCAAGCAGAAGGTCAGGAAGCAAGCGGTGGAGCGCCAAGAGTTTATAGCTGAAGAGATCAAGAGCAAGGACAAAGATACCCTGATTCAAGACTTAGAAGAAACCTTTGCAAACCTGCGCAAGATACAACTCAAGCTCAACTCCGAGAAGTGCGTCTTCGGAGTTCCCTCCGGCAAGCTTCTCGGGTTCTTTGTGTCCCAGAGGGGGATTGAAGCTAATCCCGACAAGATCAAAGCCATCGAGCAGATCGAAGCCCCGAAGCGCGTCAAGGATGTACGGAGACTTGCTGGTTGTGTGGCTGCTCTCAGCAGGTTCATTTCTAAGTCTGCAGAACGCGCCCTGCCGTTTTTCAAAATCTTGAAGAAGGCAGGTCCAATGAAATGGACTCCGGAAGCGGAGGCAGCGCTGCAGGACTTGAAAGGATACCTGTCCTCCACTCCAATACTTGTCGCACCTAGGCCACAAGAGAAGTTGCTGCTATACTTAGCAGCAACCAACCAAGTGGTTAGTGCTACGTTGGTAGCGGAAAGGGAGGCAGAGGAGGAGCCAACAGCCCCGGTGTGACGCCCGAAGACCGACGTCCCAGAAGATTCCAGAAGATTCCAGATGTTCCGGGTCTCCCGTGTGTTTCAGTTGTGCTTGCTTTATTATTTTGCATTGCATCATGTCATCATGCCATCATGTCATATTTTCTTTTGCATCTCAACCTAAATAAATCGTGTGGACCTTCGGTCCATTTAAATCGAGGGAAGAATGTCTTCTCTTTAAAACATATAAAAGCCTCTTAATATTTAGGGAGCTATATAAATAAATATTCCATTTGTTTGGAATTAACCAACACACGTGCATAATATTTCCCCATGCTTTTCCTACTTCGAGTTTCTCCTTCAAAAACCTTGCCAATAATTCTTTTTCCCATTTATCGAGATTCCTCCAAAATCCTCAACATTTTTGGACACTTCTATAATCAAGTCTTAGTTCAAACCCATTTGATTAAATTCAAATATGTTTGAATTATATTTTTTGTTGGAGATATGCTCTAGAGGCAATAATAAAAGCGTTATTATTATATCTCCTTGTTCATGATAATTGTCTGTTATTCATGCTTGAATTGTATTGTACGGAAACAGCGATACATGTGTGAATACATAGACCACAATGAGTCCCTGGTAGGCCTGTAGTTACCAGCTCGTTGATCAACAGATGGTCACGGTTTCCTGACCATGGACATGAGATGTCTGTGATAATGGGATCACATCATTAGGAGAATGATGTGATGGACAAGACCCAAACTTGAGCATAACACGAGATCGTATAGTTTGTAATGCATAAGCTTTTCGGTGTCAAGTATTTATTCCTTAGACCATGAGGTTGTACAACTCCCGGATGCCGTAGGAATACTTTGGGTGTGCCAACCGTCACAACGTAACTGGGTGGCTATAAAGGTACGCATCGGGTATCTCCGAAAGTGTCTGTTGAGTTGGTACGAACCGAGACTGGGATGTTGTCACTCCGTATGACGGAGAGGTACCTCTGGGCCCACTCGGTAAGACATCATCATAATGAGCTCAAAGTGACTAAGTAGTTAGTCACGGGATGATGGATTACGGATCGAGTAAAGAGACTTGCCATAACGAGATTGAACAAGGTATTGGGAATACCAACGATCGAATCTCGGGCAAGTACCGTACCGATGGACAAAGGGAATAACATACGGGATTGAGTGAATCCTTGACACGGTGGTTCATCCGATGAAGATCATCGAGGAACACGTGGGAACCAACATGGGTATTCAGATCCCGCTGTTGGTTATTGACCGGAGAGTGGTCTCGGTCATGTCTACGTGTCTCCCGAACCCGTAGGGTCTACACACTTAAGGTTCGGTAACGCTAGGGTCGTAGAGATAAATGCACGTGGAAACCCGAAAGTTGTTTGGAGTCCCGGATGAGATCCCGGACGTCACGAGGAGTTCCGGAATGGTCCGGAGGTAAAGATTGATATATGGGAAGTCCAGTTTCGACCAACGGGTGATCTCCGGGGGTCACCGGGAGCGTCCCGGGACCACTGGAGGGGCCCCGAGGGTCCACCGGGTGGGGCCACCCATCCCGGTGGGGCCCCTAGGCCGCAAGGGGATGTGTGCAGCCCTCTGGGCTGGCGCACCACAAGGGGTCCCCACCTCCCCATGCGCCTAGGGATAAAACCCTAAGGGGAGGGGGGCCACCACTTGCCTTGGGGGAGGGGGACTCCTCCCTGGCCGCCGCCCCCCTTGCAGATTGGATCTGCAAGGGGCTGGCGCCCCCCTGGCCCCCTATATATATGTGGGGGGGGGGGGAGAGGGCAGCCGCACCTCAGCCCTCGCGCCTCTCCCCCTCCCGTCACACCTCCCAACTCCCACGCAGGGCGCCCGGCGAAGCCCTGCTGCGATCTCCACTGCATCCGTCATCACGCCGTCGTGCTGCCGGATCTCTGACGACTTCTCCTCCCCCCTTGCTGGATCAAGAAGGAGGTGAAGTTGCTGCACCGTACGTGTGTTGAACGCGGAGGTGCCGTCCGTTCGGCGCTAGATCATCGGTGACGAAGAACGTGAAGAGTACGACTACTTCATCCTTGCTTCGTTGAAAGCTTCCGCACGCAATCTTCATAACGGTATGTAGATGCACTCTTAGTTACTCGTTGCTAGATGTCTCCATAGTTGGATCTTGGTGAAGACGTAGAATTTTTTTGATTTATGCTACGTTCCCCAACAGTGGCATCTGAGCCTAGGTTTTATGCGTAGCATCTTGCACGAGTAGAACACAAAGCAGTTGTGGGCGTATGATCTTGTTCAACTTTCTTACCGTTACTAGTCAATATGGATTCGGCGGTATTGTGGGATGAAGCGGCCCGGACCGACCTTACACGTACGCTTACGTGAGATTGGTTCCACCGACAGACATGCACTAGATGCATAAGGTGGCTGGCGGGTGTCTGTCTCTCCTACTTTAGTCGGATCGGATTCGATGAAAAGGGTCCTTATGAAGGGTAAATAGAAGTTGACAAATCACGTTGTGGTTTTGGCGTAGGTAAGAAACGTTCTTGCTAGAAATCATATAGAAGCCACGTAAAACTTGCAACAACAATTAGAGGACGTCTAACTTGTTTTTGCAGCATGTGTTTTGTGACGTGGTATGGCCAAGAACGAAGATGTGATGAATGATATATGTGATGTATGAGATTGATCATGTTTTTGTAATAGGAAATGACGACTTGCATGTCGATGAACTTGACAACCGACAGGAGCCATAGGAGTTGTCTTTATTATTGTATGACCTGCGTGTCACTGAATAACGCCATGTAATTACTTTACTTCGTTGCTAAACGTTAGCTATAGTAGTAGAAGTAATAGTTGGCATAACGACTTCTTCAAGACACGATGATGGAGATCATGATGATGAAGATCATGGTGTCGAGCCGGTGACAAGATGATCATGGTGCCCCGAAGATGGAGATCCAAGGAGCAAGATGATATTGGCCATATCATGTCACTTTAATTGATTGCATGTGATGTTTATCATGTTTTTGCATCTTGTTTACTTAGAACGACGGTAGTAAATAAGATGATCTCTCACTAAAATTTCAAGTATTGTGTTTCCCCTAACTGTGCACCGTTGCTAAAGCTCGTTGCTCCGAAGCACCATGTGATGATCGGGTGTGATAGGTTCTAACGTTCGCATACAACGGGTGTAAGACAAATTTACACACGCAATACACTTAGGGTTCACTTGACGAGCCTAGCATGTACAGACATGGCCTCGGAACACGGAAGACCGAAAGGTCGAACACGAGTCGTATAGAAGATACGATCAACATGAAGATGTTCACCGTTTTTGACTAGTCCGTCTCACGTGATGATCGGACACGGACTACTCAATTCGGATCGTGTATCACTAAGATGACTAGAGAGATGTCATTCTGAGTGGGAGTTCATTATAATTTGATTAAGATGAACTTAATTATCATGAACTTAGTCTAAATTCTTTACAATATCTCTTGTAGATCAAATGGCCCACGCTCAGGTTTCCCTCAACTTCAACGCGTTCCTAGAGAAAACCAAGCTGAAAGACGATGGTAGCAACTATACGGATTGGGTCCGTAACCTGAGGATTATCCTCATAGCTGCCAAGAGAACTTATGTCCTAGAAGCACCGCTAGGTGATGCACCTGCTCCCGATGCTGACCAAGACGTTTTGAACGTCTGGCAGTCGCGTAGTGATGATTACTCCCTGGTTCAGTGCGGCATGCTTTACAGTTTAGAATCGGGGCTCCAAAAGCGTTTTGAGCACCACGGAGCATATGAGATGTTCGAAGAGCTGAAAATGGTTTTCCAAGCTCATGCCCGAGTCGAGAGATATGATGTCTCCGACGCATTCTACAGCTGTAAGATGGAGGAGAACAGTTCTGTCAGTGAGCACATCCTCAAGATTTCAGGATTGCACAACCGCTTGTTTCAGCTGGGAATGAATCTCCCAGATGAAGCGGTCGTTGACAGAATCCTCCAGTCGCTTCCACCAAGCTTCAAGAGCTTCGTGCTAAACTTCAATATGCAGGGGATGGAGAAGTCCATTCCCGAGGTGTATTCAATGCTGAAATCAGCGGAGGTTGACATCAAGAAAGAACATCAAGTGTTGATGGTCACTAAAACCACTAAGTTCAAGAAAGGCAAGGGTAAGAAGAACTTCAAGAAGGACGGCAAGCAAGTTGCCGCGCCTGGCAAGCCTGTTGCCGGGAAGAAGCCAAAGTATGGACCCAAGCCAGAGACTGAGTGCTTTTATTGCAAGGGAACGGGTCACTTGAAGCGGAACTGCCCCAAATACTTAGCAGACAAGAAGGCCGGCAACGTCAAAGGTATATATGATATACATGTTATTGATGTGTACCTTACCAGCATTCGTAGTAGCTCCTGGGTATTCGATACCGGTGCAGTTGCTCACATTTGTAACTCAAAACAGGAGCTGCGGAATAAACGGAGACTGGCGAAGGATGAGGTGACGATGCGCGTCGGGAATGGTTCCAAGGTCGATGTGATCGCCGTCGGCACGCTGCCTCTACATCTACCCTCGGGATTAGTTTTGAACCTGAATAATTGTTATTTAGTACCAGCTTTGAGCATGAACATTGTTTCTGGATCTCGTCTTATGCGAGATGGATATTCTTTCAAATCGGAGAATAATGGTTGTTCTATTTATTTGAGAGATATGTTTTATGGTCATGCCCCGCTGGTCAATGGTTTATTTATGATGAATCTCGAATGTAGTGATACACATATTCATAGTGTTGATGCCAAAATATGTAAAGTTGATAACGATAGTCCCACATACTTGTGGCATTGCCGCCATGGTCATATTGGTGTCAAATGTATGAAGAAGCTCCATTCAGATGGACTTCTAGAGTCTCTTGATTATGAATCATTTGACACATGCGAACCATGCCTCTTGGGCAAGATGACCAAGACTCCGTTCTCCGGAACAATGGAGCGAGCAACCAACTTGTTGGAAATCATACATACCGAGTGTGCGGTCCAATGAGTGTTGAGGCTCGCGGAGGCTACCGTTATGTTCTCACCCTCACGGATGACTTGAGTAGATACGGGTATATCTATTTAATGAAACACAAGTCTGAGACCTTTGAAAAGTTCAAGGAATTTCAGAATGAGGTTGAGAATCAACGTGACGGAAAAATAAAGTTCTTGCGATCGGATCGTGGGGGTGAATATTTAAGTCATGAATTTGGCACACACCTTAGAAGCTGTGGAATTGTTTCACAATTGACACCGCCCGGAACACCTCAACGTAACGGTGTGTCCGAACGTCGAAATCGTACTCTGTTGGACATGGTGCGATCTATGATGTCCCTCACCGATTTACCGCTATCTTTTTGGGGTTATGCTTTAGAGACTGCCGCATTCACTTTAAATAGGGCTCCGTCAAAATCCGTTGAGACGACTCCATATGAACTTTGGTTTGGCAAGAAACCGAAGCTGTCGTTTCTGAAAGTTTGGGGTTGCGATGCTTATGTCAAGAAACTTCAACCTGAAAAGCTCGAACCCAAATCGGAGAAATGCGTCTTCATAGGATACCCAAAGGAAACAATTGGGTACACCTTCTACCACAGATCCGAAGGCAAAGTCTTTGTTGCCAAGAATGGATGCTTTCTGGAGAAAGAGTTTCTCTCGAAAGAAGTGAGTGAGAGGAAAGTAGAACTTGATGAGGTGACAGTCACCACTCCTGTACCGGAAAGTAGCGCAGCACAGGAAACTGTTCCTGAGGTGCCTGCACCGATAAGGGAGGAAGTTGATGATAATGATCATGAAGAAACAGATCAAGTTACTACTGAACTTCGAAGGTCCACAAGGGCACGTTCCGCACCAGAGTGGTACGGCAACCCTGTACTGGAAATCATGTTGTTAGACAACGGTGAACCTTCGAACTATGAAGAAGCGATGGCGGGCCCAGATTCCAATAAATGGCTTGGAGCCATGAAATCCGAGATAGAATCCATGTATGAAAACAAAGTATGGACTTTGGTGGACTTGCCTGATGATAGGCACGCCATAGAAAACAAATGGATATTTAAGAAGAAGACAGACGCGGATGGTAATGTGACCATCTATAAGGCTCGGCTTGTCGCTAAGGGTTATCGACAAGTTCAAGGGATTGACTACGACGAGACTTTCTCTCCCGTAGCGATGCTGAAGTCAGTCAGAATCATGTTAGCTATTGCCGCATTCTATGATTATGAGATATGGCAAATGGATGTCAAAACAGCATTCCTTAATGGCTTCCTCAAGGAAGAGTTGTATATTATGCAACCGGAAGGTTTTGTCGATCCAGAGAACGCTAACAAGGTATGCAAGCTCCAGCGCTCGATTTACGGGCTGGTGCAAGCATCTCGGAGTTGGAATATTCGCTTTGATGAGGTGATCAAAGCGTTTGGCTTTATACAGACTTATGGAGAAGCCTGTATTTACAAGAAAGTGAGTGGGAGCTATGTAGCATTTCTCATATTATATGTGGATGACATATTGCTGATGGGAAATGATATAGAATTCTTGGAAAATGTAAAGGCCTACTTGAATAAAAGTTTTTCAATGAAGGACCTTGGAGAAGCTGCTTACATATTAGGCATCAAAATCTATAGAGATAGATCGAGACGCCTCATTGGTCTTTCACAAAGTACATACCTTGACAAAATATTGAAGAGGTTCAATATGGATCAGTCAAAGAAAGGATTCTTGCCTGTTTTGCAAGGTATGAGATTGAGTAAGACTCAGTCGCCGACCACGGCAGAAGATAGAGAAAAGATGAGTGTCATTCCTTATGCCTCGGCAATAGGTTCTATCATGTATGCCATGCTGTGTACCAGACCTGATGTGAACCTTGCCATAAGTTTGGTAGGGAGGTACCAAAGTGATCCCGGTACGGAACACTGGACAGCGGTCAAGAACATCCTGAAATACCTGAAAAGGACTAAGGATATGTTTCTCGTTTATGGAGGTGACGAAGAGCTCGTCGTAAAGGGCTACGTCGATGCTAGCTTCGACACAGATCTGGATGACTCTAAGTCACAAATCGGATACG
Organism: Secale cereale; assembly: GCA_902687465.1. Taxonomy (NCBI): domain Eukaryota; kingdom Viridiplantae; phylum Streptophyta; class Magnoliopsida; order Poales; family Poaceae; genus Secale; species Secale cereale. Next base: position 524,765,285 of record LR738715.1, on the reverse strand, counting down.
TGTATATTTTGAATGGAGGGGCAGTCAGCTGGTGCAGTTGCAAGCAAAGCGTGGTGGCAGCATCTACATGTGAAGCGGAGTACATAGCTGCTTCTGAAGCAGCGCAGGAAGGAGTCTGGATGAAGGAGTTCATCACCGACCTAGGAGTCATTCCAAGCGCGTCAAGCCCGATGACTCTCTTCTGTGACAACACTGGTGCTATTGCTATTACCAAGGAGCCCAGGTTTCACAAGAAGACTAAGCACATCAAGCGCCGTTTCAACTCCATCCGGAATTATGTTCAGGATGGAGACATAGATATTTGTAAAGTGCATACGGATCTGAATGTAGCAGACCCGTTGACTAAACCTCTTTCACGAGCAAAACATGATCAACACCAGAACTCTATGGGTGTTCGATTCATCACAATGTAACTAGATTATTGACTCTAGTGCAAGTGGGAGACTGTTGGAGATATGCTCTAGAGGCAATAATAAAAGCATTATTATTATATCTCCTTGTTCATGATAATTGTCTGTTATTCATGCTTGAATTGTATTGTACGGAAACAGCGATACATGTGTGAATACATAGACCACAATGAGTCCCTGGTAGGCCTCTAGTTACCAACTCGTTGATCAACAGATGGTCACGGTTTCCTGACCATGGACATGAGATGTCAGTGATAACGGGATCACATCATTAGGAGAATGATGTGATGGACAAGACCCAAACTTGAGCATAACACGAGATCGTATAGTTCGTAATGCATAAGCTTTTCGGTGTCAAGTATTTATTCCTTAGACCATGAGGTTGTACAACTCCCGGATGCCGTAGGAATACTTTGGGTGTGCCAACCGTCACAACGTAACTGGGTGGCTATAAAGGTACGCATCGGGTATCTCCGAAAGTGTCTGTTGAGTTGGTACGAACCGAGACTGGGATGTTGTCACTTCGTATGACGGAGAGGTACCTCTGGGCCCACTCGGTAAGACATCATCATAATGAGCTCAAAGTGACTAAGTAGTTAGTCACGGGATGATGGATTACGGATCGAGTAAAGAGACTTGCCATAACGAGATTGAACAAGGTATTGGGAATACCGACAATCGAATCTCGGGCAAGTACCGTACCGATGGACAAAGGGAATAACATACGGGATTGAGTGAATCCTTGACACGGTGGTTCATCCGATGAAGATCATCGAGGAACACGTGGGAACCAACATGGGTATCCAGATCCCACTGTTGGTTATTGACCGGAGAGTGGTCTCGGTCATGTCTACGTGTCTCCCGAACCCGTAGGGTCTACACACTTAAGGTTCGGTAACGCTAGGGTCGTAGAGATAAATGCACGTGGAAACCCGAAAGTTGTTCGGAGTCCCGGATGAGATCCCGGACGTCACGAGGAGTTCCGGAATGGTCCGGAGGTAAAGATTGATATATGGGAAGTCCAGTTTCGGCCAACGGGTGATCTCCGGGGGTCACCGGGAGCGTCCCGGGACCACCGGAGGGGCCCCGGGGGTCCACCGGGTGGGGCCACCCATCCCGGTGGGGCCCCTAGGCCGCGAGGGGATGTGTCCAGCCCTCTGGGCTGGCGCACCACTAAGGGAGGCCCACCTCCCCTGCGCCTAGGGTTCAAACCCTAAAGGGGAGGGGGGCTCCACTTGCCTTGGGGGGCAAGGAACCCCCCTTGGCCGCCGTCCCCTTGCAGATTGGATCTGCAGGGGGTCCAGGCGCCCCCCCTGGCCCCTATATATATGTGGGGGGGGGGGAGAGGGCAGCCGCACCTCAGCCCTGGCGCCTCTCCCCCTCCCGTCACACCTCCCAACTCCCACGCAGGGCGCCCGGCGAAGCCCTGCTGCGATCTCCACTGCATCCGTCATCACGCCGTCGTGCTGCCGGATCTCTGACGACTTCTCCTCCCCCCTTGCTGGATCAAGAAGGAGGTGACGTTGCTGCACCGTACGTGTGTTGAACGCGGAGGTGCCGTCCGTTCGGCGCTAGATCATCGGTGACGAAGAACGTGAAGAGTACGACTACTTCATCCTTGCTTCGTTGAAAGCTTCCGCACGCAATCTTCATAACGGTATGTAGATGCACTCTTAGTTACTCGTTGCTAGATGTCTCCATAGTTGGATCTTGGTGAAGACGTAGAAATTTTTTGATTTATGCTACGTTCCCCAACATTTTTTTCGTTCATGCCTTTTCTATTTGTCTCGGACCGTGCTCATTTTATGATGCCCGAGAATAATAGTCCCATGTGCTAATTTTTTTTCCCTAACCTCCCTCTTCTTTCTTTTCTTCTCTCTTTTGTTTTCTGCTAAAATCAGTTAAAGTAGAGCCCAGCAGGACTGAGGCCCAGCTGGCTGCCTAGCTAGGCCCATCGGCCCAGCCGACCGAACCCTAGCTCCTTCAGCGCCGCACTCCCCCTTGCTCCTCCCTTTCCCTTCGTCCGCCGCCAGCATCCTCCCGTTTCCCTCTCCCGATTTCCTCGCTCGTCCCTACCTCCCGCTCGAGTCCCGAACCCTCCTCCGCATCGATCTCACCTTCTCCCCTCACCCCGCATCGGCCAGGCAGCGCCCGCAGGTTGCCTCCTCCGCCTCCCGCCGGCAAGGCCCGCTCAGCCCCGCTCCCTCCTCTCGCCCCGCATCGCCAGGATCGCCTCGCCTCCTTCTCCTCCTGTCACCTCAGGCAGCCCGTCCGCCCCGAGCAGTGCCTCCGCGCCAGCGACGAACCAGGGCCCCGAGCGCCCCGTCCTCTGGCCCCGAGCCAGCGTGCTCCTCGCGCATCCCAGCGCCGGGCGGCTTTGCTCCGTCCCCAGCTCGCCATGGCCGCCCCGAGTCCACCCCATCTCCAGTATCTCTAGCTCGACGCCCCGGCTTCTCCTCCTTCGCTGCTCCGGGATGCTGCTGTGACCATGACCATGTCCATGTCGTGTTTGTGTTCTGTTGCTGTTGTTGTATCCCAGGACCTCGGAGACGCGCCAAGTACCACGACGACCCGTGTACCCCTTCGAGTCACCGACGTCCATTGCTTGCCAAGTTCGACTACACGATGAAACACCTAGTACCCTTCATTTTGTCAAGACCGGAAAGTTGAAGACCCAAGTACCACAACGACCCGAGACCGAGTCCGGCAAGACCGCTACGACCGAGTACGACTAATCATGAGAACCCTCAAGTTCGTCTACGTTGTCGAGACCGAGACCGTCAAGTACCCCCGGACGCCAAGTACCTCGTCGACAAGTACCACTACCGTCGACAAGTTCGGAGACCACAAGTACCACTACGAACGGCGATGCGACAAGTACCCCTACCGATGAACGAGAACAACTACTTCCTTCTACAGCATGTACCACTACCATCGCCCCGGAAACGAAGGATTCGCCAAGTACCTCGACGAACCGAACATCTACGGGAACTTGAACGGCTACATAACAAGTACCTCTTCGGAAGCGGAATGCCTACTTCCTCTACTTCCACTACTTCCTCTACGACTCGAACCGCCCCGAAACGATCGTTCCGAAGGTATAACCCCGAGACGATGACCCGTGAGATGCTTGTGTTGTATGAAATGTTTGCCCTTGTGTGCACCATGCCCGTATCATCTTTTGTCGTGTGCCTCGGTTGCCTTGTCGCCGACTCGTGGGAACCCGGTGACGGGATCACCCCACCTTTTCATCTTGTTTCACTCGCTTACTCCACCTTTGCTTTTGCTCCGGACTCTCAACGGGTTACCGGAACCGAGATGTTGTGTGCATCATTTTCGGATCGTTGCCGTGGCACCCTTTCTTTCCACCACGGTGACATATACTTCATATCTTCTTCATGTCAACTTTTAATAAAATTGCATAAACTTAATCATGTCATCCGCATCATGTTAACAACATTAATATGTGTGAATTGTTGTTTGCTTAAATTGCTAAACATGCTTATGGGGATTTTCCGGATATGTTGTTGTTATTTTCCGGCCTCATTTAAAATGCCTAAATAGTGTAGTTTTATTATGCTTCACCTCTTGCCATGTTAAAAACATTTAATCTTGTCTTGTAAATAAACGAGAGTCAACTAAATAATTAAATGTGGTGTTTCGTCAATATGCAACTCGTTGCATATTGAGCTCCACTTAACTTGTAGTGTTGTTTGTGCACATTGCTATGCCATGCATAATTAAACCGGACATGCATCATATTTGGATGAGCATCATATGCCATGTTTATGCTTGTGTGTTTACCGTGTTGTTTCCTTCTTTCCGGTTGCCTCTCTTGTTAGCTTCGGTTTCGTTCTGGAGTTGTGAGGATTCGCTCGACTATGTTGCTCCGTCTACTTCATGGATCCGTTCTTCTTCCTTGCGGAATCCCAGGCAAGATGATCATACCCTTGGATACCTTTACTACCATTGCCATGCTTAGTTGTCTCGATGCTATCGTTACATGTCGCGCTACCCATCTTTTATGTCAGCCCTCTCCTTGTTGCCATGAAACCTCTAACCTTTGACACCTTCCTAGCAAAACCACTGTTTGGCTATGTTACCCGCTTGCTCAGCCCCTCTTATAGCGTTGTTAGTTGCAGGTGAAGATGAAGATTGTTCCAGGAGGGAACTTGTTGTTGTTATATCACAATATCTATTATTATGATTAACACACCTATATACTGGGCATGGGTGGAAGGCTTGGCCTTTTGCTCGGTGTTTTGTTCCACTCATGCCACCTTAGGCGCCGATAAACCGGCATTATGTTCCTTGATTTTGCGTTCCTTACACGATGGGTGGATGGGGGCCCCTTGACAGTTCGACTTTGAATAAAACTCCTCCAGCAAGGCCCAACAGTGGTTTTAATTTGCTCATAATAACAACTTAATTAATTAATTAAATTGCATAGGGAGTTAGCGCTACCCGAGGATTTTTTCTACATAGCAGGGGGCCAGTGCTGATGGTGTTGGTCCCAAACGGGCAGACTGCGGGAACCACCACGGGGAAACTCGAGGTTTGGGTCCTATAGGATGACCCATCCGGTTGTGGCCTGAGACGAGATACGCGTGGCTACTATCAGGGTGTCGACACACCGAGAGGTCTTGCTGGACTTGTTTTACCATTGTCGAAATGTCTTGTGCTACCGGGATGCCGAGCCTGATCGGATTTCCCTAAGATAAGGAGTGATGATATTATATTTATCACTTCAGCTAATCGTGAGAGCTTGTGATGGGCTAAGTTGGAACACCCCTGCAGGGTTATGAACTTTCGAAAGCCGTGCCCGCGGTTATGTGGCAGATTGGAATTTGTTAATGTCCGGTTGTAGAAAACTTGACATATGATCCGAAGTAAAACACACAACTGTGTGAGTAACCGTGACTGTCTCTTTTCACTTTGAGAAGAGAACACGGTGGGGTTATGTTTGACTCGTATGTAGTTTAGGATCTTTAGCGATCACTACTTTTGCGACCGTTTGCGTAGATGCTCATCTTATTCTGGTACTCGTAAGTAGCCACCATATTATGCTTAGCCGCTGCTGCAACCTCACCACTTTACCTCTTCCTACCCATAAAGCTTTGCTAGTCTTGATACCCATGGTTATGGGATTGCTGAGTCCTCGTGGCTCACAGATCCTACGACACCAGATGCAGGTTCAGCCGAGTTTGATGCAGGAGCTGGTTCAAGTACTTCACTGGGAGCTCGATGAAGAGAGTGCTTGTGACGTTTTTCGACGATCAGTAGTGGTTTCTACTAGGATTCGATCTAGGCCTGTGGTTTATGTTGTTTTGGTATCTTTCTTTTGGATCTTCACCCGTGGTCAGGTTGTGATGTTTTGAATGATGTTTTGCTTATGTAATGTATTGTGTGAAGTGGCGAGTGTAAGCCAGCTATCTCCTTTTGCAATTTAATCCCTCTTTTACATGAGTCGTGCAAAGATACCAAACTTGAGATCATTCTAGGATGGGCTTATACCTTTAAGTCATGCCTCGACACGTAGGAGGTACAGTCCCATCCTGGGCATTACAAGTTGGTATTCAGAGCCTTCTCCGACCTAGAAGCCCCCACTGTTTGATCGAATCGTTGACGGTTGAGTCTAGGCACACACTTGAAAATGTTTTGAGTCCTATATATATATATATATATATATATATATATATATATATATATATATATATATATATATATATATATATATATATATCGGAGAGTAGGATTACTTTTGCTCCTCATCTCTTTTCTCTCTGGTGAGGACTCCTGACGATTACTCTTGCCTCTTCTACTTTCAAAAATTGCATCAATTTTTTTTAGGATCTCGCGAGTATTGTTTGGATTGTTTCGACGTCTTTGTGACGAGAACATTGTTCTCGATGCCTCCTGTCATTAGGGGTTGTGGCAGTGTCCCGGGGAGTTGAGCTTCGAGGTGTTGTCGTCACAAATCCATCGCGGAAGTACTAGAATACTTAAGATGGCCGACATCGAAAACTCTCCTATGCGGTTAGTGGCAAGATAACCCCGACATCACCCAGTACTGGGGAGGTAGTTCGGGAGTATTGCCATAGCTTGTATAGTGGATGCGTTTCGAAGGTCCGAGGTAAACGGTTTCCGAGAAAGAATGGTTATGTGTTGAAGGATGGATACAGCTGGATGTAGGTTTAGAGTTGAGTGCGCGGTGCTTCCCCTGTATCCCCAACACCTGATTGCATAACTGGAAACTTTCGGAAATTAATAGGTGGGTTCATCTAGTAGTTCTAGGCATTCTTCCAACGAATGCATGATATGGAGTTCGGGGTTCTACATTGAGTGAAGTGGTTTTATGGGCTTGTTCCGATCGGGAGTTGCATCTTAAAGGGTCCTTGGCTATGCTGATCCGGGGATTGCAAAACCCTTTTGTAACACGTTCCATAAGCTTTCAGCACGAAGATGTCGAACGAAGCTTCTATCTTGTATTTGTTCCATCTGCTCCTTGTTCCTTTTTATTTATCTTTTGTTCTCCAAGTGGCTTCTCGACAAGTTGATGTACCTACGGAATTCATTCGTTCAATTCTCTGTTCGGATAGATATGTTGCAACATAATCTTCTTCATAAACATATCCATCCTTTGTTTTTATTTTGATTCTGGTATTCGAGTTGCTTCGATGTCAAATGTTGATTCCATACCTTCCTAATCGGTGTTCTCATATTTCTATGGGAGTGCTAATTCTTCTTGACCATCGAGATTTTCATGTTAAATTCTTTTCCAACCGGTGTGCCTTCTCTTCAAGTTATTCCTTACGGACGCCGTTGAGAAATCTGACGATTTGTCTATTTCATTCATCCCAAGTCGTCTTTGTTTTTCCCCACCCTCCCACCCTTTTCTTATGGAGCCAGAAATTCTTAATCAAATATCCATTTTATTCATGTGAGGTTTCTTCATTCTTTTCCTTCAATGTTCTTATCCGGTGTTTTATCGTGAAGATGCTCAAGAGCTTCAAGTTCATCATTCTTTTGTTCTCAAATTCTGCCGGTGGATGTAATTCAAGATTTCAGTGTTGATCTTATCCTTTTTCCTCATTTCACAATGCTTTCTTATTCCGGTGCACCAATTAATCATTCTCCTCTTGCTATTCATATCCGGAGTGCTGAAGATTCATAATTCCATTCTTAATCCGTTCAAATTATTTTTTGAGGATTATCATCTTATTCAGCCATTTAATTCAACCGGTGCAATATCTCTTAAGCAATCTTTCCCAACGGTGATTTCTTTTGAGTGGGCCCTAACCCACAGGTCTTTTTCCAGGATCTTACCTGACTCTTCTTTTTCCGAAGTTATACTCAAATTCTTTTCAAAGTGTGACGTAAGAATGATTTCCATCAGTCACATGCTTTCTCCAAGCTTGTTTTCAATTATTTCCATCTTTAGCTCCACCTTCCTCTTATCATTCGTCCGGAGTATCTCGAAATTCTTCATGCCATTCTCGTCTTCATTCTCAGCATTTGGAGACCGGAGAAGTGTTTCTCTTAAATCTTGCCCGATCTCTCAAGATTTTCATGAATTCTTTTCCATTGTGATCCTCCGAAGGCCATCATTTCAGAATATTTCTTCGTTCTCAGTTTTCAACTTCGTCCTCCAACTATTCTTCATTGATGTCTCTTTGTTCGTCTCCATATTCTTATGGTGGTTCTTTCAAGATTACTCTTCCGTTGTTATCGTTTTAATTCATTTGTTCTTTTCACAATCCTACCGGTGGTTCGTTGAATACTTATCCAAGGTTGTACTAGATCTCTCTTTAATTCTTCCCAACGAGAATAAGTAGTATGCCAAATCCTTTGGTTGTCATCAATTTAAATTGGCGAAGGATATGCATCACATAATTCTTATTCTTATTCCTTCAAGGTGACTTAATTCTTTTGTCTAGAGCTTGTTCATCATATCATATTCTCGGTCCTAAGTTGTTCATCTTGTTTTCCGGAGCTCCAAGTTATTTCAATTATCATTTCAAAGCTCCATCTAATTCATCGCAGGACTTGAATCTTATTCTTTTCATCTTCCACTTCTCATGCTTTCATCACCGGAGTTCTCATGGTGGTTCATCATGTTTTAATTCATCCTCGAAGTCTTCATCAAGATTCTTGTTGGAGCTCAAGCATTCTTCATCATGCTTTCCAAGTGCAATTCTTGCTCCCTTATCTTTCAGATGGTGTTATGTCATTCTTGACAATTCCTTCATGTTTCATGATTCACGAGTTATCAAGAATGAGATATTTAAAACCATCATTTTCCTTGTTCAGGAGATCTTTTCAACCCTTTAATTATTCCTTGGAGTTATCTTGGGTTGTATTTCACCTAAAAGCTTTCCCTGAGAATTGTTGCTATTATGGTGCTTATAAATGACCCAAGTTCTTCATTTATCCTTCCGGTGAAATAAGTTTTTTTTCGTCTCCTTGTTGATCTCAATCCAATTAAATGTTTCCGTTAGTGGCTGGTGGTCACCTCATAATTTTGAGATGAATTCCATAAGCCCACTTCAAGCTTATTTTTTCGTTGTTGATTTTTCCAACAACTCCGTTCAACCCTTCTTCGTAAGGATGTTTTTCATATTCATTTGTGGGAGAAGTTGTCATTTTTCTTCTCCGTTCTTTTCTTTCCAACGATCTATATTCTATTCTTTCATTCCGGAGGCATTGCGATGTTGCTCTCCTTGACCATCTTCTCGTTTTTATCGAGAATCATGTTCTTTCCCTTTTATCATTTAACCGGAGTGTTGTATTCTTCATTCTAGTTCTCTCATCTTATCAAGTTTTGCCTATCCTTTTAACCGGAGTGCTGTCTGAATCCTTCTTACCCCTTGTGCCATTCTTTCAATTGTTTCGGAGGCAATATGTTGTTGTTTTCATCAAGTATATTACCATCTCCTCAAGTTCATGTTAATCCCTTCCATTTTCAGACGGAGTGCTGTCCAAATTCTGTCATTCTTATTCCTTGGCTATACCATTGCAGTTTCATATTCTTTTGGTCCGTAAGCTCTGTTTCATGTCGTTCAACCTACAAGGTTCTCATAATGCTCCTTGTTCCTCTTTTCAAACGGAGTGTTTTCATCTTCGTTCATCTCTGTTGTATTCTTTCCTTCAAGATTGTTCAACCTCTCAAGGTTCTTTAGTTTCACTCGTCTGTCAAAGAAGCAACTTTGTTTTACCTCTTCTTCTTCCGTTTTTACCGGTGCCATCTCTAGGATCTCGGGTCGAGATCCTCTGTTAGTGTGGGAGAGTTGTGACGCCCGAAGACCGACGTCCCAGAAGATTCCAGAAGATTCCAGATGTTCCGGGTCTCCCGTGTGTTTCAGTTGTGCTTGCTTTATTATTTTGCATTGCATCATGTCATATTTTCTTTTGCATCTCAACCTAAATAAATCGTGTGGACCTTCGGTCCATTTAAATCGAGGGAAGAATGTCTTCTCTTTAAAACATATAAAAGCCTCTCAGTATTAGGGAGCTATATAAATAAATATTCCATTTGTTTGGAATTAACCAACACACGTGCATAATTTTTCCCCATGCTTTTCCTACTTCGAGTTTCTCCTTCAAAAACCTTGCCAATAATTCTTTTTCCCATTTATCGAGGTTCCTCCAAAATCCTCAACATTTTTGGACACTTCTATAATCAAGTCTTAGTTCAAACCCATTTGATTAAATTCAAATATGTTTGAATTATATTTTTTTCGTTCATGCCTTTTCTATTTTTCTCGGACCATGCTCATTTTATGATGCCCGAGAATAATAGTCCCATGTGCTAATTTTTTTCCCTAACCTCCCTCTTCTTTCTTTTCTTCTCTCTTTTGTTTTCTGCTAAAATCAGTTAAAGTAGAGCCCAGCAGGCCTGAGGCCCAGCTGGCTGCCTAGCTAGGCCCATCGGCCCAGCCGACCGAACCCTAGCTCCCTCAGCGCCGCACTCCCCCTCGCTCCTCCCTTTCCCTTCTTCCGCCGCCAGCATCCTCCCGTTTCCCTCTCCCGATTTCCTCGCTCGTCCCTACGTCCCGCTCGAGTCCCGAACCCTCCTCCGCATCGATCTCACATTCTCCCCTCGCCCCGCATCGGCCAGGCAGCGCCCGCAGGTTGCCTCCTCCGCCTCCCGCCGGCAAGGCCCGCTCAGCCCCGCTCCCTCCTCTCGCCCCGCATCGCCAGGATCACCTCGCCTCCTTCTCCTCCTGTCACCTCAGGCAGCCCGTCCGCCCCGAGCAGTGCCTCCGCGCCAGCGACGAACCAGGGCCCCGAGCGCCCCGTCCTCTGGCCCCGAGCCAGCGTGCTCCTCGCGCATCCCAGCGCCGGGCGGCTCTGCTCCGTCCCCAGCTCGCAATGGCCGCCCCGCCGGCCGACAGCTCCACCGCGACCAGCCTCCGCCGCTGTCGCCCCGAGTCCACCCCATCTCCAGCATCTCCAGCTCGACGCCCCGGCTTCTCCTCCTTCGCTGCTCCGGGATGCTGCTGTGACCGTGACCATGTCCATGCCGTGTTTGTGTTCTGTTGCTGTTGTTGTATCCCGGGACCTCGGAGACGCGCCAAGTACCACAACGACCCGTGTACCCCTTCGAGTCGCCGACGTCCATTGCTTGCCAAGTTGGACTACACGATGAAACACCTAGTACCCTTCATTTTGTCAAGACCGGCAAGTTGAAGACCCAAGTACCACGACGACCCGAGACCGAGTCCGACAAGACCGCTACGACCGAGTACGACTAATCATGAGAACCCTCAAGTTCGTCTACGTTGTCGAGACCGAGACCGTCAAGTACCCCCGGACACCAAGTACCTCGTCGACAAGTTCGGAGACCACAAGTACCACTACGAACGGCGATGCGACAAGTACCCCTACCGATGAACGAGAACAACTATTTCCCTCTACGGCATGTACCACTACCGTCGCCCCGGAAACGAAGGATTCGCCAAGTACCTCGATGAACCGAACATCTACGGGAACTTGAACGGCTACATAACAAGTACCTCTTCGGAAGCGGAATGTCTACTTCCTCTACTTCCACTACTTCCTCTACGACTCGAACCGCCCCGAAACGATCGTTCCGAAGGTATAACCCCGAGACGATGACCCGTGAGATGCTTGTGTTGTATGAAATGTTTGCCCTTGTGTGCACCGTGCCCGTATCATCTTTTGTCGTGTTCCTCGGTTGCCTCGTCGCCGACTCGTGGGAACCCGGTGACGGGATCACCCCACCTTTTCATCTTGTTTCACTCGCTTACTCCACCTTTGCTTTTGCTCCGGACTCTCAACGGGTTACCGGAACCGAGATGTTGTGTGCATCATTTTCGGATCGTTGCCGTGGCACCCTTTCTTTCCACCACGGTGACATATACTTCATATCTTCTTCATGTCAACTTTTAATAAAATTGCATAAACTTAATCATGTCATCCGCATCATGTTAACAACATTAATATGTGTGAATTGTTGTTTGCTTAAATTGCTAAACATGCTTATGGGGATTTTCCGGATATGTTGTTGTTATTTTCCGGCCTCATTTAAAATGCCTAAATAGTGTAGTTTTATTATGCTTCACCTCTTGCCATGTTAAAAACATTTAATCTTGTCTTGTAAATAAACGAGAGTCAACTAAATAATTAAATGTGGTGTTTCGTCAATATGCAACTCGTTGCATATTGAGCTCCACTTAACTTGTAGTGTTGTTTGTGCACATTGCCATGCCATGCATAATTAAACCGGACATGCATCATACTTGGATGTGCATCGTATGCCATGTTTATGCTTGTGTGTTTACCGTGTTGTTTCCTTCTTTCCGGTTACTTCTCTTGTTAGCTTCGGTTTCGTTCCGGAGTTGTGAGGATTCGCTCGACTATGTTGCTCCGTCTACTTCATGGATCCGTTCTTCTTCCTTGCGGAATCCCAGGCAAGATGATCATACCCTTGGATACCTTTACTACCATTGCCATGCTTAGTTGTCTCGATGCTATCGTTACATGTAGCGCTACCCATCTTTTATGTCAGCCCTCTCCTTGTTGCCATGAAACCTCTAACCTTTGACACCTTCCTAGCAAAACCACTGTTTGGCAATGTTACCCGCTTGCTCAGCCCCTCTTATAGCTTTGTTAGTTGCAGGTGAAGATGAAGTTTGTTCCAGGAGGGAACTTGTTGTTGTTATATCACAATATCTATTATTATGATTAACACACCTATATACTGGGCATGGGTGGAAGGCTTGGCCTTTTGCTCGGTGTTCTGTTCCACTCATGCCACCTTAGGCGCCGATAAACAGACATTATGTTCCTTGATTTTGCGTTCCTTACATGATGGGTGGATGGGGACCCCTTGACAGTTCGACTTTGAATAAAACTCCTCCAGCAAGGCCCAACATTGGTTTTAATTTGCTCATAATAACAACTTAATTAATTAATTAAATTGCATAGGGAGTTAGCGCTACCCGAGGATTCTTTCTACATAGCAGGGGGGCCAGTGCTGATGGTGTTGGTCCCAAACGGGCAGACTGCGGGAACCACCACGGGGAAACTCGAGGTTTGGGTCCTATAGGATGACCCATCCGGTTGTGGCCTGAGACGAGATACGCGTGGCTACTATCAGAGTGTCGACACACCGGGAGGTCTTGCTGGACTTGTTTTACCATTGTCGAAATGTCTTGTGCTACCTGGATGCCGAGCCTGATCGGATTTCCCTAAGATAAGGAGTGATGATATTATATTTATCACTTCAGCTAATCGTGAGAGCTTGTGATGGGCTAAGTTGGAACACCCCTGCAGGGTTATGAACTTTCGAAAGCCGTGCCCGCGGTTATGTGGCAGATTGGAATTTGTTAATGTCCGGTTGTAGAAAACTTGACAGATGATCCGAAGTAAAATACACAACTGTGTGAGTAACCGTGACTGTCTCTTTTCACTTTGAGAAGAGAACACGGTGGGGTTATGTTTGACTCGTATATAGTTTAGGATCTTTAGCGATCACTACTTTTGCGACCGTTTGCGTAGATGCTCATCTTATTCTGGTACTCGTAAGTTAGCCACCATATTATGCTTAGCCGCTGCTGCAACCTCACCACTTTACCTCTTCCTACCCATAAAGCTTTGCTAGTCTTGATACCCATGGTTATGGGATTGCTGAGTCCTCGTGGCTCACAGATACTACAACACCAGATGCAGGTTCATCCGAGTTTGATGCAGGAGCTGGTTCAAGTACTTCACTAGGAGCTCGATGAAGAGAGTGCTTGTGACGTTTTTCGACGATCAGTAGTGGTTTCTACTAGGATTCGATCTAGGCCTGTGGTTTATGTTGTTTTGGTATCTTTCTTTTGGATCTTCACCCGTAGTCGGGTTGTGATGTTTTGAATGATGTTTTGCTTATGTAATGTATTGTGTGAAGTGGCGAGTGTAAGCCAGCTATCTCCTTTTGCAATTTAATCCCTCTTTTACATGAGTCGTGCAAAGATACCAAACTTGAGATCATTCTAGGATGGGCTTATACCTTTAAGTCGTGCCTCGACACGTAGGAGGTATAGTCCCATCCTGGGCATTACACCCGGCAAGCACATCCAGCGACAAGTGGGGGGCTTCCCCGACAAGCTCTGGCCCCGACAAGGATGAGTCTGTGCAGATGCAAGGAGAAGTGCGAAAGAAGATGGTGCAGCGCCCAGTTTATTTTGTCAGTTCCCTCTTGCAGGGGGCTAGGTCAAGATACTCTGGGGTGCAGAAGCTGCTTTTCGGTCTCCTCATGGCCTCGAGAAAGCTGCGCCACTACTTCCAAGCACATGAGATAACATTGGTCACTCGTTTTCCGCTGAAAAGTATATTGCAAAATCCAGAAGCAACATGAAGGATTGTCGAGTGGGCGCTGGAGCTGTCCAGCTTTGGTCTTAAGTTTGAGAGTACTTCAACTATACAGAGCAGAGCGTTGGCAGAGTTCATAGCAGAATGGACACCAACGCCAGACGAAGAAGTTCCAGAGACAAACATCCCCGCCAAAGAAGCAAGCAAAGAATGGATAATGTACTTCGACGGTGCCTTCTCGCTGCAAGGCGCCGGTGCTGGTGTGTTGTTTGTCGCACCCACCGGAGAGCACCTCAAGTACGTTGTCCAAATGCACTTTCCCAAGGAGCAAGCGACAAACAATACCACAGAGTATGAAGGTTTGCTTGCCGGCCTTAGAATTGCAGCAGAACTTGGGATCAAGAAGCTGATTGTGCGGGGAGATTCGCAGTTGGTTATCCGACCAGTAAACAAGAGCTATCAGAGCCCATTGATGGAAGCTTACGTCGATGAAGTGAGAAAGCTTGAAGAACACTTTGAAGGCATACAAATGGAGCACGTTCCGAGGGCTCAAAATGACATCGCAGACAGCCTGTCAAAGTGTGCTGCATTGAAGCTACCTGTGGAACCAGGGACCTTCATGCTCAAGCTAACTCAGCCATCCGTTACACCATCAATTGGGCAAAGCAAGAAGAGGAAGTTGGTCTCCGGCGACTACTTGCCGGCGGATCTTCCTGAAACCGCCGCCAAGGTCCCCAAGATCAACGACCAAGTTGCCGAGGAACAGTCTGCTCCTGTGGACCCTAGGGCTCGTACAGTGGAAGCAGGTGTTCCCGGCAAGTCTTGCCCCGGCGAGCTTGCCGGGGAACGTTCAGCTCTGGCAGAGCCGCAGGTTCTTGTCGTAGAAGCTGACGTTCCCACAGCAACACTGATGCCTTTAGTCCTTGTTGTTGAGCCTCAGGCTCCAGCCTGGGCACATCAAATTGTCCGTTTTCTCCAAACTGGAGAACTTCCCGAAGAGCCAGAAGAGATAGAGAGAATAACCAGGCAGTCAAGTATGTACCAGTTCGTCGGCAATGAACTGTACAGAAGAAGACTCAATGGTGTCAGATTGAAGTGCATTTCCCGGGAAGATGGGCAGAAGCTGTTGGCGGAAATACATGGAGGCATATGTGGCCACCACATTGGCGCAAGAGCACTTGCCGGGAAGGCGTTCCGGCAAGGTTTCTTTTGGCCAGAAGCCCTCCAAGATGCAATTGCACAAGTAACCAAGTGTGAAGTGTGCCAGTTCCATGCCAAGCAAATACATCAGCCAGCTCAAGCTCTCTAGATGATCCCTTTGTCCTGGCCATTTTTGGTCTGGGGGCTCGATATCCTCGGCCCCTTCCCCCGCGCAGTCGGGGGCTTTGAGTACTTGTACGTTGCTATCGACAAGTTCACAAAGTGGCCGGAAGTGGAACCAGTGAGAAAGGTGACCGCGCAGTCAGCAGTCAAGTTCTTCAGGTCAATTGTTTGCCGTTTCGGAATCCCTAACAGGATCATCACCGACAACGGCACATAGTTCACAAGTCGCACCTTCATGCAGTACGTCCAAGACCTTGGCGCCAAGGTCTGCTTCGCTTCTGTTGCTCACCCGAGGAGCAATGGCCAAGCGGAGAGGGCAAACGCTGAAGTGCTGCGCGGGCTCAAGACAAGAACTTTCGACAGGCTGCACAAGTGCGGAAGAAACTGGATTGAGGAGTTGCCGGCGGTTCTTTGGTCAATCAGGACGACACCAAATCTAGCCACCGGACAGACACCCTTTGCTCTTGTCTATGGAGCAGAGGCAGTTCTACCCACGGAACTCGTATACGGGTCTCCTCGAGTGCTCGCTTACGATGAGCTCGAGCAAGAGCAGCTGCGGCAAGATGATTCACTGCTCCTCGAGGAGAACCGTCTTCAGGCTGCTGTACGAGTTGCTCGATACCAGCAAGCTTTGCGCCGCTACCATAGCCGCAAAGTTAGAGCCAAAAGTCTCGAGGAAGGCGACCTTGTTCTTCGGCGCGTTCAATCCGCCAAGAATTCCAACGAGTTGATGCCGAAGTGGGAAGGCCCTTATTGGGTGAGACAAGTCACAAGGCCCGGCGTTGTCCGCCTTGAGACCGAAGAAGGCTTACCGGTGAGCAACTCCTGGAACATTGAGCATCTTCGCAAGTTTCACCCATGAGGCGCAGTTGCCGTGATCCACTCCGGCAACCACCTTTTGTACAAGTCTTGCCGCTGTTGCATGTAAACCTTTGTACAAAGCCGGGAGCAGACCCCGTGCATCAGTAAAACTTTTGTGCTTCGCACGACTTGTCATTTCATGCCTTTCTGTTTCTTGCATGTGTTATCTGACACTTTGTGCAGCACACACCCCCGGTAAGCAATAACAAGCCGCAAGGCTCCACATTTGTGTTTCCTCCCTTTTTCCTTTTTCTCTCAAGCAGAAGAAGTGTTCCTCGCGCACAAGTTTGCCGGGGGGGAAGGAGACAGTGGTATGGACCAAGTGCTGTTCAAGAAGGGAATGGACCAAGTGCTGTTCAAGAAAGGAAAGCCTTGCCGGGAAGCAAACAACCCACGAAAGTTAAGTTGCCAAAGTTTGAGCATTCAAATTTTTAAAATTTTTAGTTATCCTCCTTGAACGACCACACTTTTTATGGAAAACCTGTGCGCGAAGGAACCTACCTGTGGCTAGCCGCGCCCTTACTTTGTTTCGAGCACGCTCAATGGCCTAAGTGAGCTGCGACAAGTGTCGTGCCCTTACTTCGTTTTCGAGTTCGCTCAACAATCTAAGTGTGCTGCGACTAGCTGTGGTAAGGTTTCTTGCCGGCAGGGGCATTGCCAGCAGGCTGCTGAAGTTCCGCACTCGGCGCTCGCGGCAAGGGTCCCTTTTTCCGGCAAGTTCCCTAAAAGCGAAGGGTCAAAGCATACAAAGTAACGGAGTTGAACAAGGAAATGACTCTGCATTAACTACCCAAAATAAAGTTATGTTACAAGATGACTTGTCGCTGTTCTGACAAACTACTGTCTATGACTTAATTGGCAGCGACAAGGGAAGCAGAAAGAAAACAATCTAATCTACACGGTCGCCGTCAACCCTCCTGATCTTCCCCACCTTGGCCACGATGTGGGCAACTCGAGCCTTCAGCGCTTCCTGGTCAGCGTCGGGCGGCAAGGTCCGGAGGACGTTGTCAAGATTGATCCCGGGGTTGCGGTGGACGATCTTCGTCAACACTCGCTCCACAGTACCCGTGCAAAGCCTGCGCGCCTCGTTCGCCAGCTGTGTGGGGAGCCTTTCCCGTAGCTGCGCAAGGGCCGGCGCCACTCCTCTGAAGAACAGGCTCAGCTTGGCGCTGTGGGGGAGGTTCTCATCGGGGGAGTACACGAGGTGCTCCGTCCCCAGCGCCACCATCTCCTTGTTGATGTTGGCCGCGGAGGTGACGAGCTCCTCGGTCCACTGCTCCACCGTCTGCCTGAAGTTGTTCTGCGTGAGGGCGGCGCTCTCCAATAGCGCCCTCTCAGCCCGGAGATCTTCCTTCAGCTTCGTCTCCCTGTTCCGGGCCTCGTCAAGCGACTCGATGAGGGTGGACAGTTTCAGCTCCATGTCCGCGATGGAATCTTTGGCGGCGGTGAGTTCCTCGCCCTTGTCGGAGAGGCGGACTTGCAGCTCCGAGTGGGTGTGAGCGTCTTTCTCCCGCGCCAATGTGAGAGCGGCAATCCTCTCCTCGCTCGTCTTCAAGCTCATCTCCAACTGCGCCACCCTCGCCTCCAAGTCCCTCTTGGCGGTCTCTGCGGCAGCAGTGGCGTCCCTTGCCTCCTGCAGAGCCCCGCCAATGGACTGCTCGCGCGCGGTAAGGTCGTCCTCGTGGCTATCGAGGTCGACCTTCCGCTGCCTGAGCTCTCCCTCCCGCCGAGACAGATCCTCGGCGGCTAGTCGTTGCTGCTCCTCAGCCTCGGCCTTCTCGAGGATGAACACCTGGTGCGCCTCGGCGAGCTCCTCCCGCTCCTCCGCCAAGTTTCGGAGAGCCGCTTGGTTGGCGACGCGGAGCTCCTCGGCGCGCTTCTCCAGATCGACGCCAGCCTTGGCAGCCAGAGCCTCTCGGGACTCCAGCTTGGCCTGCCTGGCACGGTACAAGGCCAGGAGCCGGCGCAGAAGCTGTTCCTCCTCGGGCTCACTGCTGCTGCCGGGAACGTTGACAAGTCTCAGCCCGGCGGAGGCGAGGACTTCTCCATCGAAGCTCTCCCCCTCCACGGGCGCCCTTGACGAAGAGGCCCACGGGACTTGGATGAAGACCCCGTTGGCGGCCTCCAGGTAGACACTCGGCCCAGTCGCGGCGGTGGAGGGGTCGGCGGCCGGCACAGCGTCCGACGCTCCTGCGGCCTCAGGGCCGTCAGTGCGGTCGCCGATCCCCTCCTCAGCTGCCTCGTCAGTGGCCGCGACGGTCTCATCGGCGGCTGGCTCGTCGGTGCCGGCCATCCCTTCAGCGGTGGTGGCGTCGCCAGCATTGCCGCGCGCGTCCTCCTCGGTGATGGCCTCTGTTTCCATCGGCTCCGGGGCGGGCGGATCTGACAGAAGAAAAAGAAAAGAAGATTTGTCAAGCAAATATCCAAAAAGAAGAATTCAAGAGAAGAAAAGTACAAGGGTTACCTGCGCGGGCCTCTTCCTCTACGGAGTTCCTTGCCGGGGAGTTCTCCCATGGCGGCGTGGTAGTAGTCCTTGCCGGCGGAGGGCCGCTGGCGCCTTCCCTTGGCGGGGTGCTCGCCCTTGGCGGGGTACTCGCCCTTGGCGGAGTACCCGCCCTTGGCGGAGCACTCTCCCTCGCCGGGGAGCTCCTCCTTGGCGGGGAGGGTGGGACGAGCGGCTCGTCGGGAGCAGTCTCTTGACGCTCCTGAGGCTGCGGCTCCACTTCCGCGCAAGTCAACAAGCAAGCAAGACATTAGCAAGGACGAGAAGCCCACACGTGCCCAACAAGCAAAAAAGTAAACAAAAGACTTACGCTGGGGGCTGCGCTGGGGGCTGCCCTGCGGGGCAGCTGGCTGGTCCGGCAAGCTCGTCGCCGGCGCATCCCCTGCCGCTGCGACGGGATCGTCCTCGAGGTCGACCACCGGGATCTTGGCCCTTTTCGCCACCCTCTGCGCCAAGGTCCTGAAGGGCAAACATCAAGATCAGAGTCAGGCAAAGAGAATTCAAGACAAGAGCAACAAAAAAATCAAAAGAAATAAGAGTTGCAAGCGCTTACTCTTCCTCCTCCTCGTCGGAACTAAGGACGGAGAAGTCGAAGTCCGCCTCACGCGTACCGGCGCGAGGAGCTGGAGGGGTAGGCTCCCTCGGGCGCTTGGCGGGCTCCGGAGCCGTGGGCTGAGAAGACCCCGCTCCGGTCGTCGCCGAAGACCGAGGGGCAGAAGGAGCGCCAGAGCCAGTTCGGGAAGATCCCCCTCCGCCTGCCGTTGAGGCGCGGGGCGCCTCCTTGACGGCCTTGCTCGTCGTGGTGGCACGCGTCGAGCGACGCTGCGGCTGCTGTCGGGGCGCCGGCTGCCTCGCCGTGTCAGTGGTCTTGCGGAGGCGCTTCTTTGGCTGTGGCGGAGGACTTGGCGGTGGCGGGGAATTCTCCGAGGATGAGGAGGCGTCGTCGAGGCCCAAAGACCCGCCTGAGTCTTCTGAAGGGTCGCCCGAGTCGTCGCCCGATTCGGCGTCCTCCTCGGCGGGCTCACTTGACTCTGTGCCCTGCCCGGCAGCCCCGCTCGTCCCGGCAGGCTGCCCGGCAGGCCTCAGCAGTTTGAGGATCTCCTCCTCCTCGGCCCGGCTCACCGCGTCCGCTGCGTCCGCCTCGTCCAAGGAGTACCCGAACTCGCCCGCGGCCTCAGCTGCGGCTGCCTCCTCCATCCTGGTGGCGATATACGCCAAATCCCGGCCGGTGGTGTCGCAGGTGAGACCCTTCTTCTCATCAAGATTGATCGGCAGCTCAACCAAGTTGTCGAAGAAAGCTTGTGCAGTCTCGTCAGAAGGCGCCAGCCAAGTGGGATCAACCCCGTGGGAGTCGCACAGCGGCATTGCCGCGCGGATGGCACTAAGGGAAGAGTTGTTACATAATGGAACTACTCCTTGCGACGGGGTAAACCACTCCGGGTGCTTGGGGTCATGCTTGAATAGCTCCCAGACCATCCCCTTGAGCTCCAGGACAGTAAAGTTGTAGTTGAGGCTGGGGCGTAGCCTCATGCAGTCTGCCGTGTTGCCGAACTCCCAAGCAGACCACTTCCTCTCCTGCAAGGGAGCGATGCGCCGGCGAAGGAAATCTGCCCCGACCTCACCTACAGTAAGATTGGCTTGCCGGAGGCGGAGGATCCTAGTGAGGGCAACCTTCAGCTTCTCGTCCTCCGGGGCCAGGTCACTCCAATCCTTGCCGCGCACTATTGCAGCTCGGCGCGGGGAGGTAAATTGCTCAGGTTCATCTTCCATAACCCAGCACCAGTCAGCCCTCCACTCCTCCTACTTGCCGCGGAGCTCTCCAATCAAGTACGCCTCTTTCTTGTTGAGCCTAAAGATCCAAGAGATGCCACCAGACAGAGGGGATCCAGACTCTACTCTAGGTGTGAAGAAATGGCGGAAGAGAGCTACGTTGGGGGCCACTCCGACAAAGTTTTCGCACAGATGTGCGAAAACGGCCAGGGTTAAGACTGCTTTTGGGGTGAAATCTAGAAGGTGGAATCCATACGTGTTCATAACGTCGCAGAAGAACTCAGAGTACGGAGGGCAGAGGCCGCAATGGAAGAACAGAGCAAAATAAGGGTAACCTCTCGGGAACATGTCGCAGGCTTCAGCGGGGAGGACCCTGGTGCGCGGGTGAGCCTTCGTCTCCCTCGACCAGAACAAGTAGTACTTGTCCTTCAGCTCCCTCGCGCCAAGCCTCGGCGGGAAGACCACCATCTTCTTCCGCGTTGCTGCTAGCTTCGCCGCCCGCTCGGACTTCGCGCTTTTTGCCTTGTCGCTCTTTGGGGTCATGGCGGGGACGGCGAGCGGGGTCGGCGGTGCTGGGGAAGCCGGCGGCGGTGCTGGGGAAGCCGGCGGCGGCGGAAGAGGGGTGGAGCTCGGCTCTCTTTTCGACCTTTGAGGAGGAGAAGAACGGCGGGGGTTTCTGGAGGTTGAAGACGCAATGAAGCAATGGGGGAAACTGCCCCTGTTTCCTCTGCTTTTATGGGGGAGCGGGGGACGTTCCGCATTTTCCCATTAAAGAAACAGGCCACGATCTCTCCCACGACGCCGCAATCGACGCGTGCCGTTAGGGAGGGATGCGGCGGATACGGAGTGGGATACGGTGCGCCGTGGGCCGCGTGTTTCCGTGCACTGTTTTGGGCCTGGCCCAACAGCGCTCGGCACCGTGTGTGGCCCAGGCCCGGGGGCTCCTGTCGGTGTACTAAAGTAGGGGTACCTTAGTATCCCGACTTGTGCACGGGCAGTAGCAGCATCCCGTGGCAGGGCTCACCACGCGCTCGCCAAGGCCCACTCTAGTTCCTTTTGAGCCATTCAAGAACAAAGTATTCAAGTTAAGAAGCAAGACCCCGGCAAGAGGAGCTTGCCGGGAAGGCCGCTCCAGGCTCAAGACCACCCCTCTAGCGCAAGACCCTGGCAAGAGGAGCTTGCCAGAAAGACCGAAGAACAGCATTTCAGAAGACTTGCTGTGGCGTATCGCGCGCCCCGGCAAGGCCCGGGGAGCGACAAGCTTCCGGGCGCGGCAAGGTAGCGACCGCGGCAAGGTGCTTGCCGCGGCAAGCTTGCACTGTGTGCCTGCGCTCCAGCTCATTTGGCCACGCGTCGCCCTGGGGCCCTTCCAGGAGCACGTGGCAGATGACTGTGCAGCCTGGGGTACATGGTGGCAAGCCATGATAACAAGACCTCCGTCGTGGCGAACAGAGACGCCCGGACGGACGCTTTTTGCACTGTTTGGGGGCGACGGCGACGGGCATTCAATGCCCTTGTCCCCTACCGTCTAGGTTAGGTACAGAGCACTGTACATCCATTGGTACAACTACCACCACTTTTACGCTTTTACCCTCAACTACGTTGCCACCTGTCAGTGACCCCTTTGACCTATAAAAGAAGGCCCATGCACAACGTAGAGGGGGTTCCGAAGTTTGATCACTCCCACGCTTGGTGTAGCTAGCTCTGAGCACTGTAGATCTTCTTGCTCCCGAGCCAAGAACTCAATAACAAAACCAAGGCAGGAGTAGGGTTTTACGCATCCGTGCGGCCCGAACCTGGGTAAACTGCTCGCGTGTGCGCCTCGATCCGCTCTTCGTGCTCCCTCCGCTCCCTTGCCGTACCGAAAAGGGGCTCCGGTCCCATAGGTGTTCGTGGGGCGATCAGTTTCCCCGACATAAACATTGATCTAGTGATAATGAAAAAGATAATGATGATGTTCATAAAGACACTCAACCAGACAAGGATAAACAACTAGATAATGATGTTGAGATAAAACCTGCTGTTGATCTTGATAACCCACAACCTAAAAATAAAAGATATGATAAAAGAGACTTTGTTCCTAGAAAACATGGAAAGGAAACAGAACCATGGGTACAGAATCCCATGCCCTTTCCTCCTAAATCCACTAAGAAGAATGATGATGAAGAATTTGAACGCTTTGCCAAAATGCTTAGACGAGTGTTTTTGCACACGCGCTTGACGGATATCCTAAAGATGGCATCATCACTAATAAAAGGAAAATATCGGAAGCTGAAATATCCACCATGCTTGCTAATTACTCCTTTAAGGATGGAGTACCTAAAAAACTTGGAGATCTGGGAATACCAGCTATACATTGCTCAATAAAAAGAAACTATGTGAAAACTTCTTTGTGTGACTTGGGAGCTGGTGTTAGTGTCATGCCTTTCTCTTTAAATAAAAGACTTGATTTGAATAAGCTCACACCTACTGAGATATCTTTGCAAATGGCTCACAAATCAACTGCTATACCTACGGTATTTGTGAGGATGTGCCCGTTGTTTTTGCCAATGTTACCATTTTACTTGACTTTGTTATACTTGAGATGCCCGAGGATGACAATATGTCTATTATTCTCGGTAGACCCTTTTTAAACACTGCATGGGCTGTTATTGATTGCAATAAAAGCAAGGTCATGTTTCATACTTGTGGTGATGAGCACAAGGTGTACTTTCCGAAGAAACAATTCCAAGTGAATGGTATTAATATTATTGAAAATTATCCAACACTTGCTATTGGGAGTTTCCATATCCCTCTACCTACTGCCAGAAAGAAATATGAAATACTTATTGTTGGGGATGTGCATATCCCCATTGAGGTACTTAGTGTTTTGCAAAAATTCTTCGGTCTCATGCTAATTGGAAGTGGTTGTTAATAAGACTTGATCAACCTTATTAATTATTCATGTTCGAGAGGTATGAAGTTGAGGAATCTAGTGAGCACAAATTTGTGTCCCTAACTTCTATTTCCCTATTTTACTTAGTCAAATAAAAATAAAATGCCATGTTTTGTCTGCTTACCGTTTTCCCATGAAATAAAAAAATGACCCAAAAATAAAAGTGCTCAGAATGCCCTGAAAATTTACACGATTTTTTATGATTATTTTAGAATTTTTAGTGCAAATAACATTAGAGGGGGGGAGGGGGTGCACTGATACGTCTCCAACGTATCTATAATTTTTGATTGTTCAATGCAGTTATATTATCATTCTTGGATGCTTTACAATCATTTATAGTCATTTTTTCGTACGAACCTATTGACATAGTGCCAAGTGCCACTTGCTGTTTTCTGCATGTTTTTTACATCGTAGGAAATCAATATCAAACGGAGTCCAAACACCGCGAAACTTTTTGGAGATTTTTTATGGGCCAGAAGACTCCCGATGGGCCAAAGCAGCACTTGGGGGGTGCCCCGAGAGGGGCACAACCCACCAGGGCACGCCAGGCCCCCTGGCGCGCCCAGGTGGGTTGTGCCCACCTCGGTGGCCTCCCGCACCGCCTTTTACCCTATAAATTCACAAATATTCGGAAACCCTTTGGGGTAGACCTAGATCGGTAGTCCACGAGATCCAATCTAGAGCCCTTTCCGGTACTCCACCAGAGGGGAAATTATCACCGGTGGCCAACTTCATCATCCCGGCGGCCACCATGATGAGGAGGGAGTAGTCCACCCTCGGGGTTGAGGGTATGTACCAGTAGCTATTTGTTATATCTCTCTCTCTCTCCCTCTCTCTCTCTCTCACTCTCTCACCTCTCTCTCTCTCTCTCGTGTTCTTGATGGCACGATCTTGATGTATTGGGGGCTTTGTTAATATAGTTGGATCATATGGTGTTTTCCCCTTTCTATCTTGTGATGAATTGAGTTTTCCCTTTGAGATTTCTTTGGATTGAATACTTTTAAGGATTTGAGAACACTTGATATATGTCTTGCAATTGAATACTCGTGGTGACAATGGGGTATCATATTGATCCACTTGATATATGTTTTGGCACTCAACTTGCCGATTCCCGCGGTGATATTGGGGTAATCTATGCATAGGGGATGATGCACGTGCTTGTCTTTGTTTCTCCGGTAGAAATCTTGGGGCACTCTTTGAGGTTCTTTGTGTTGGATTGAGTATTACAAATATGAATAAGTTTTGGTGTTATCTTAGTACAAACTCTTGATAGATCGATCGGGAAGGATAACTTTGTGTTATCTTTGTACAAACTCTTGAAAGATCGATCGAAAAAGATAACCTTGTGTTATTCTAGTATGAACTCTTGGATAGATCAATTGGAAAGGATAACATTATGTTGTTTTTGTACGAACTCTTGATAGATTGAACAGAAAGAATAACTTTGAGGTGGTTTCGTACCCCACCAACAATTTCTTCTTATGTTCTCCGCTAGATAGGAACTTTGGAGTGATTCTTCATCGCACGTTGAGGGGTGGTTATACGATCCAATTATATTAGCACTATTGAGAGATTGCACTAGCAAAAGTACGGACTCTAGGCCTTGTTTTCAATCATTGCAATACCGTTTACGCTCACTTTTGTTACTTGCTACCTTGCTGTTATTTGTTGTTCGCACTACAAAAACTCATATATACTATCCATACTACACTTGTATCACCATCTCTTCGCCTAACTAGTGCACCTATACAATTTCCCATTGTATTTAGTGTGTTGGGGACACAAGAGACTTTTTATTATTTGGTTGCAGGGTTGTTTGAGAGAGACCATCTTCATCCTACACCTCCTACGGATTGATAAACCTTTGGTCATCCACTTGAGGGAAAATTGCTACTGTCCTACAAAACTCTGCGCTTGGAGGCCCAACACGAGTCTACAAGAATAAAGTTGCGTAGTAGACATCAAGCTCTTTTCTGGCGCCGTTGCCGGGGAGGTGAGTGCTTGAAAGTATTTTTTTAGATCTTGCAATCGAATCTTTTAGTTTCTTGTTTTATCACTAGTTTGGTTTTGTAAAAGAAAACTAACAACAATGGAATTGAGGTTGCATCATATTATTGATCATCTTTATAACATCTTTCTTGAAAATGATGGATTATAAAATTGTGCTCAATTGTTAGAAGAAGAAGTCAATAAAATGTTTGACACAGAATATTCGAATGATGAGCATGATTGCAATGTTGTTAGTACGAATTCTTTAAATATCCATGATGCTAATGATATGCAAAGCCATAAGTTTGGGGATGCTATGTTTGATGAAGATGATATTTTTAGACCCCCAAGATTTGATGTGGAAATTTATTATGATGATTGCATGCATCCTATTTATGATGATTATATTGATGAAAGTGGATTTGGAGAGGTCATGGCTTTATTTCGTGATGAATCCACTACTTTGGAGGATGTTTCAATTGACTATGATAACAAAATTGCTATCTATGATGATTATGGTGATGACATGTATGCTATATTGAATAATTATAACCATGAAACTTTTCATCATGGTTTTAATTTTCAATCCCAGGATAGTTATTTTGTTGAGTTTACTCCCACCACTATTCATGAGAATAAATTTGCTTATGTGGAGAGTAGAAAAATTTCTATGCTTTTGCATCATGAAAAGAATGCTTTATGTGATGGCTATATTGTTCAATTCATTCATGATGCTACTGAAAACTATTATGAGAGAGGAACATATGCTTTTTCATATTGCAATAATATCAAGTTTCCTCTCTATGTGCTGAAAGTTTTGAAGTATTGCTTGTTTTGCCTTCCTATGCTAGTTGATTCTTGCTCCCATAAATTGTTTGCTCACAAAATCCCTATGCATAGGAAGTGTATTAGGCCTAATGTGCTTTCCATGTGATTCATGATGCTCTCTTTCATGTTTCAATTCTTACCTTTTATGTGAGCATCATTGAATTCATCATGCCTAGCTAAAAGGCATTAAAGAAAAGCGCTTGTTGGGAGACAACCCAACACTTTTACCTACAGTTTTGTGTGTTCACATGATTATGATACTGTAGTAATCATGTTTTATAGCTTTTGTTTCAATAAAGTGCCAAGCAAGGCCTTAGGATCATGTTGGGTGATAGTAGATTTGATCGTGCTGAAAAGACAGAAACTTTTGCGCTCACGAGAAAAATTCTCATTTTAACAGAAGAGTGCTTTTAAGTTGATTCTTTTTGCAGAAGCTTAATAAACAAATTTCCCACGTGGCCCTAGTTTTTCAAGATTTTTAGAGTTTCAGAAGTTTGGTGAATGTTCAGATCATTACAGACTGTTCTGTTTTTGATAGATTCTGTTTTCAATGCATAGTTTGCTTGTTTTCTAGTTTCAATGGCTTATATTGGTCAATATAAATTGTAGAAATGATATGATACAGTAGGCATTGTGTGAGAACAATTATGAATCTTGTATTTTACAGTACCCAAAGTGAATGATTTGTTTTATCATACTAACCCATCTCACAAAGTTTTGTTAAGTTTTGTGTGATTGAAGTTTACAAGTTTTGGGTGAGATGCCGATATGAGGAGAATAAGGAGTGAAAAGACCCTAAGATTTGGGATGCCCAAGGCACCCCAAGGTAATATTCAAGGAAGACCCAAGCAACTAAGCTTGGGGATGCCCCGGAAGGCATCCCCTCTTTCGTCTCCAACATTATCGGTAACCTCACTTGAAGCTATATTTTTATTTGTCACATGATATGAGTTTTGCTTGGAGTGGCAATTTATTTTGTTAGGAATTGCTTTCTGGTATTTAGAATAATGTTTTGTATCTTTTATTTCAATAAAAGTGTCAAGGATAGCCTTTACCATGCTTATTTTTCAAGTATACATGTTGCTGTTTGAAAACTGAAAGTTTTCTATCATTGTCTGAATTCTTCTGGATAGTCATAACGTGATAAATTCTTGAAATTTTTACAAAGTTAGAATGAATAAGTTCTCTGTAACATGGTAATTGTTCAAAAAAATTAGAGCTAGGGAAGTATGAGAACAATTCCACTCTTTACAGACTGTACTGTTTTGGCAGATTGCTGTTATGTTTGCGTGTTTAATGATTCTATTTGAGGATATTCATATTAATTATGCAGAGGCATTTACTATGCAATGTTGAATAATAATTTTAGTGAGTTGCTACAGTAGAGGATGATAAGGTTTTGCATTGATTTATACTAACTTATCTCACGAGTTCTTGTTGAGTTTTGTCTGGATGGAGTTTTTGAGATTTAGGAAAACCGTGATATGAGAGGAATTAAGGAGACACAAAAGCTTAAGCTTGGGGATGCCCAAGCATGCCAAGATAATATTTCAGGGAGTCTCAAGCATCTAAGCTTGGGGATGCCCCGATAGGCATCCCACCTTTCTTCATCAACAATTGTCGTTTAGTATCGGTTGATCCTAAGTTTTTGCTTCTTCACATGCGATGTGCTATTCTTGAAATGTCATTTTACTTTGTTTACTTGCTATTTTAATAAAATACTTAGATCTAATTTTTTTTAAATAAAATAGAGTCCCCAAATAGTTGCCGGAAAATCTAGATAAGCGGCATTCACATACCGTCAAAGAAACTCGTTTCTGGCATCGTTGCTCTAGTTCTTCACTTATATCTTTTTGAGCATGGTGTGCTTTAGTATTTTTGAAGAAATTCTCTCATGCTTCACTTAGATTGTTTTGAGAGAAATAAATTATGCTCATGATCTTCACTTCTATTTGTTTGAGCTTATCAAAAGCAACACATAAAATTAGTCCCAAAGTGATAGATATCCAAGAAGGATATAGTAGAAACTTTCATGAAGATCATTGGACAAAATGAACTTGATTCCTTTTAATAGTTTTGAGACATCATGATGTGATATGTGAGTCATCTTGATGAGTAATTGTGCTTTAGTAAGATATTGGTGTTAAGGTTTGTGATTCCCGAAGCATGCACGTATAGTCTCTCGTTATGCCGGGAAGTTGGAGCACAATTTATCCTTGATTGTCCTATCTTTGTGTGAAGGTCGGGGTCGCGCTATGGTTAACTCCTACCAACCTCCCCCTAGGAGCATGCATAGTATTACTTTGATTCGAGGGCTAATAAACTTTTGGAATAAGTATATGAGTTCTTTATGACTAATGTGAGTCCATGGATTATACGCACTCTCACCCTCTCATAATTGCTAGCCTCTCTTGTACCGCGCAATATTCGCTGGTGCATAAACTTCATTATACCTTCCTCAAAATAGGCACCATACCTACCTATATGCGGTATTCCCTTGCCGCTCTAAGAAAATTTGTATGTGCCATCTCTAATTTTCAAAATAAATTTCCCTTTTGTGCGACCGTACCACTCGCGAGGCGTTGAGGGGTGGCCAATATTTTCCATGCTAGATGTGTTATTCTCACGATGGGTGTTTATTCACTTGTCATTGCACGAGAGTAAGGCAAAGGTATTAGGGATGCCCAGCCCCGAAATGAAAAAAAAATGTACTTTATGTTGTCAAATAATGAATTCCTTGGAAAGTGTTGGTATGGAAGGCAACCGTGGAGTCGGCTAGCCATGGCTTGTGAAGGTTTGGTGGAAAAGGAATAAACTTTATTTTATGTTTGGGAACCGCCTATGATATATCTAGCATGGAAAGTGTTGGGAACCTTGAGTCGTTTTTGTTGGTGGGGAAACTACACCTCCCAAAGTAATTTATCTCTCAATTTACGCTTTAAGCTCTGGCACCTCTACAAATTCCTACTCCTCACATTGATATCGATTGATGGACATCTCCATAGACCATTAGTTTGTCTAGTTGATGTGAGACTTTCTTCCCTTCTTTTGTCTACTACCACCGCATTCTATTCCACCTATATTGCTATATCCATGGCTTGCGCTCATGTATTGCGTGAGAGTTGAAAATGCTAAAGCACGTTAAAAAGTATGAACCAATTGCTTGGCTGACACCGGGGTACTACATGATTTATACTTTGAGCTGGGAAGACAGAGCATGACAAGACTATATGATTTTGTAGGGATAACATTCTTTAGCATTTGATATTCTGAAAGACATGGTTTCTTGTTGATATGTTTGAGTATTTAAATCTCATGTCAAAACTAGACTATTGCTTTGAACCATATAAAAGTCCAAATGTCCATGCTATAAAGAAAAGAATATGATATGACATGATAGGCAGCATTCCACATCAAAAATTTTGTTTTTATCATTTACCTAATCGAGGACGAGCATGAATTAAGCTTGGGGATGCTGATACGTCTCCAACGTATCTATAATTTTTGATTGTTCCATGGTGTTATATTATCATTCTTGGATGTTTTACAATCATTTTATAGTCAATTCATATCATTTTTTGGTACTAACCTATTGACATAGTGCCAAGTGCGAGTTGCTATTTTCTGCATGTTTTTTACATCGCAGGAAACCAATATCAAACGGAGTCCAAACACCGCGAAACTTTTTGGAGATTTTTTATGGGCCAGAGGACTCCCGATGGGCCATAGCATCACCTGGGGGGGGGTGCCCCAAGGGGGCACAACCCACCAGGGCGCGCCAGGCCCCCCTAGCGTGCCCAGGTGGGTTGTGCCCACCTCGGTGGCCTCCCACACCGCCTCTTTACCCTATAAAATCACAAATATTCTGAAACCCTTCGGGGTAGACCTAGATCAGAAGTTCCGCTGCCACAAGGCCCTGTAGTCTACGAGATCCAATCTAGAGCCCTTTCTGACGCTCTGTCGAAGGGGGAAATCATCACCGGTGGCCATCTTCATCATCCCGGCGGCCACCATGATGAGGAAGGGGTAGTCCACCCTCGGGGCTGAGGGTATGTACCAGTAGCTATGTGTTGTATCTCTCTCTCTCTCTCTCTCTCTCTCTCTCTCTCTCTCTCTCGTTTTCTTGATGGCACGATATTGATGTATCGGGGGCTTTGTTAATATAGTTGGATCATATTGTGTTTTTTCCTCTCTATCTTGTGACGAATTGAGTTTTCCCTTTGAGATTTCTTTGGAGTGAATAATTTTATGGATTTGAGAACACTTGATATATATCTTGCAATTGAATACTCTTGGTGACAATGGGGTATCATATTGATCCACTTGATATATGTGTTGGGACTCAACTTGCGGATTCCCACGGTGATATTAGGGTAATATATGCATAGGGGTTGATGCACGTTCTTGTATTTGTTTCTCCGGTAGAAATCTTGGGGCACTCTTCGAGGTTCTTTGTGTTGGATTGAGTATTACAAATCTGAATATGTATTGGTGTTATATTAGTACAAACTCTTGATAGATCGATCAGGAAGGATAACTTTGTGTTATCTTAGTACGAACTCTTGAAACATCGATCGGAAATAATAACCTTGTGTTATTCTAGTACGAACTCTTGGATAGATCGATCGGAAAGGATAACTTTATGTTGTTTTAGTACGAACTCTTGATAGATTGAACGGAAAGAATAACTTTGAGGTAGTTTCGTACCCCACCAAGACTTTCTTCTTATGTTCTCCGCTAGATAGGAACTTTAGAGTGATTCTTCATCGCACGTTGTGGGGTGGTTATATGATCCAATTATATTAGCACTGTTGGGAGATTGCACTAGCGAAAGTACGGGCCCTAGGCCTTGTTTTCAATCAGTGCAATAGTGTTTGCGCTCACTTTTGTTACTTGCTACCTTGCTATTATTTTTTGTTCGCACTACAAAAACTCATATATACTATCCATACTACACTTGTATCACCATCTCTTCGCCTAACTAGTGCACCTATACAATTTCCCATTGTATTTAGCGTGTTGGGGACACAAGAGACTTTTTATTATTTGGTTGCAGGGTTGTTTGAGAGGGACCATCTTCGTCCTACACCTCCTACAGATTGATAAACCTTAGGTCATCCACTTGAGGGAAAATTGCTACTGTCCTACAAAACTCTATGCTTGGAGGCCCAACACGAGTCTACAAGAATAAAGTTGCGTAGTAGACATCTTGCACCAGGTGGGCACAACCCACCTGGGCGCGCCAGCAGCCTCAGGCACGCCCTGGTGGGTTGTGGTCCCCACATGGCCCCCCGCACTTATCTCTTTATCCCACATCACCACCTACCCCCAGGAAAAAAATCACCATTGCTCTCTCTCTCTCTCTCTCTCTCTCTCTCTCTCTCTCTCTCTCTCTCTCTCTCTCGTGTTCTTGCTCTCAAACCCGTGGATTTCGATCTCTTTGCTCCTAGCTCCGTTCCCGGAACTATTTTGGGGGATTGTTGCTTGGTATGTGACTCCTCCATTGCTCCAATTAGTTTTTTCTTCAATGTTTTATATTTAGAATAGTTAGCTACTCTTGGTGCTACTGTAGATGAGCTTGCATGTTAAATTCTTACAGTTCTAAGTAGTATGAATGCTCAAAATGGCCTCTATGCATCCCTATGAGTAGTTGCTATCAATCTTATGAAGTTTTGTTGATAATTTTTTGTGGACCAAAATTTTAGAAATTGCACGCGAATAAAATGTACTTGTTTGGGAGTAGTTCCTCGAGGAGGAGGTCCTCAGAGGCATCTTCTAGTAGTAGCTCTGCTTGTCGGTCTTATGTTGAACTAAGTGAAAGTTCCATACGAGATGCCGCCACCTAATCATGCTTATGGCCGTGAGACCACTACTGCAGGTTGCTGCTAACGCGACACTATGATCAGAGACACTTTGACGAAACTGTGTGTGATGCATTAATCGCAAATAGTGATGTACAAAAACTGTCAAAAAAGATTCAAAACGTTTGTAATGAATGATACATCAAATACGGTTCAGATTTTAGTTGCGTGTGCGATGAGGGGCATACGGTTGATCTATATGAACTGTTTGCGATGAGAAAGAACAACAGAAATGGGTAGTCAGATCAAGGTGTGTGCGATATACGGCATACATTTCACTCCGATCAACCGTTTGTGATGCTTGAGATGAACACAAACGATACGGCGTAACAAGATGTGTGTGATATCCGGCAAACAGGTCGGTAATCAGAATTGTGTGCGATCATTATCATCCCATACCGTATTGTTTGTGAATTGTGTGCTCGTCAAGGCACACAGTTCAGGAAACCAACCAGTGGGCGATAATGTAGAAGATCTCTGTCGAATACATATTACTAACCGTCTGCGATGAGATTGACAGCATAAATAGAGATATATACAGTCTACTTAATTTAGTCATTCTTCTTATTGTTGTTGTAGGATGGCCCCGCGACATCGTCGTGTCAAGGACGCTTCTTGCCGCTAACCGTTGGCTTTTCATCGCCGCTGCCGTTGTCATCGTCGTTGCTGTCGTCGTCGTCCTCCTCCTCGTTCGACCATTCCTCCTCATCATCATTGTCGTCCTCTTCTTCGTCCTCCTACGGCTCCTCGTTTGTCTGGTTGTCGTCTGATGGCTCCGGAGGCGGCGTCCCTTCCATGAATCGGATAAAATCGAGGTCTGGGCTCGACGCCGGACTCATGGAAGACGAGCGGGATGATTCCGATGTTGACCTATCATCGGGCGCCAGACTGCTTGCCAAACTATCATCCACACTTTTGCTCGACATGGCTACAGAGTGTGTACCAGTGTGTAGAGTGGATTGCCGGGGACGATGAAGATGGTGGACACTTAAGCGGGGTATGCAGAGAAGAGGAACTGCCAATTCAAGCGGTTTTTTTGCCTGCGGGGGGGGG
>LR738715.1:524676505-524716616 GCA_902687465.1 Secale cereale | reverse complement strand
TGAACAGGATCCCGTGGTGTTGCCTCTGGATGAACAGGACCCCGATTGATCGAGCCGGTTGGGGCTGGATGAACAGGAC
Source organism: Secale cereale (assembly GCA_902687465.1). Lineage (NCBI taxonomy): Eukaryota > Viridiplantae > Streptophyta > Magnoliopsida > Poales > Poaceae > Secale > Secale cereale. Next base: position 524,716,537 of record LR738715.1, on the reverse strand, counting down.
CCCGTGGAGGGCAGGATGGACAGGACCACCCCTTGGAGGGCTGGATGAACAGTAACCCGTGGAGGGGTAGTTGAACAGGAGCCCGTGGAGAGGGCTGGTTGAATAGTAGCTGGTGGAGTAGCGTGCGGTGGAGGCTGGATGAACAGGAGCCCGTGGATGAACAGTTACATGTGGAGGCTGGAGGAGGTCGACGGTGGATGAACAGTAGCCCGTGTAGGCTGGAGGGGGTCAACGGTGGAGATGACTAGTATCACATGGAGTACCGTTTTGCGGTACGCAACACCCCTCCCGATGAACAGGACCCCCGTTTCGACCATAGCACTCCAACACAAGTACGTTTCCTTCATTTTGCGGTACGCCACACCCCTCCCGATCAACAGGACCCCCATTTCGACCATAGGAGGTCCGTTTCCTCCGTTTTGCGGTACACCAAACCCCTCCCGATGAACAGGATCCCGTTTCAAACATGGCCGGTCGAACACAAGGCCATTTCCTCCGTTCTGCGGTACGCCAGTCGTCGTTTCCATCGGCTGTTCCGTCCAAGCCTTCCCGATGAACACGACGACGCATTCCATTCTGACCCAGCCGGTTGGCTCCCCATGAACACGACGACGATGCTGTTTCTCCGTTCCGACCCAGCCATGTACACGAGCCCTGGCCATACGTACGCGCGAGTAGGTGTTCAAGACCCCACCCATATGTACGTACATGGCTGTATTTACTTTCTTGCACCCTGGCCGTTGTACGTACGTGTACATGCTATGTGCGTGCCTCCGCTACGACACGTGCGGGCCTCTACATCGACCAGTATGTACATACACGTTCGCGACCAGAATGACAATGCTACGTACGCTTCGACCAGGTGGGTCCCGACTATCAGGCACTTCCTTGCTTGAGAAGATGTAGTTGGTGGGTCCCAGTAGTCAGGGGGGCGAATCGTTTTTTTGCCCGGACGCACTTCCTTGCATGTGAAGATGTAGCTGGTGGGTCCCAGCAGTCAGGGGGAAATATTTTTTTCACAAAATACGGTGGCCCGTCCGGTGGGTCCCCGCTGTCAGGTGGAGGAATAATTATTTTGCGCGTAATAAGTAGGAACTTCCTTGCTACGGCCGTGGACCCAACTGTTAGCCTCTCCATGTACAGTCCACGTCCGATGGAAGCCATTCCTTGACCACTTTGACCACGCCGCGTCGAGAGCACCAGGGTGGTGGACGACGGCGAGGCCTAGGAAGCGGACGACGCGGAGCCGGGGAAGACGCGGCAGTGGATGCCCAGGTGTAGAGGAGTATGAGGGTACACTGGTTCGCTACGGTGTGAGGCTGCCTGTCAGGCCCAAGATGCGATTCTATCCCGATCACGTGACACATTCCTGATTGGGGCACAACTGCATTTCGGGCGCTTAGCAAGATGGATAGCATTACATCGTACCATTACATACATACATGGGGGATACAACAATATCAATACAAGTCACATGAATACAACAACATCAATACAATGCATATGACTACGGATGCAAACATGAAAAACACAACGACATCCATCTGCTATCCCAGGCTACCGACCCGGAACCTAACCCAAGACCGACGAAGAAGAAGAAGAAAGAACTCCAACACAATTACATCGTTCTCACGTCAAGTCATCGGAAACCTGCACCTGCAACTATTGTTGTAGTATCTGTGAGCCACAAGGACTCAACAATGACATAACCATGGGTGACAAGACTAGCAAAGCTTAATGGGTAGGAAGAGGTTAAGTGGTGAGGTTGCAGCAGCGGCTAAGCAATATATGGTGGCTAACTTACGAGTACAAGAATAAGATGAGAATCTACGCAAACGGTCGCAAACTAGTAATGATCGCTAAAGATCCTGAACTACCTACGAGACAAACATAACCCCACCGTGTTTTCTTCTCAAAGTGAAAAGAGACGGTCTCGGTTACTCACGCGGTTCGTGTGTTTTATTTCGGCTCCTCTGTCAAGTTTCCTACAACCGGACATTAACAAATTCCAATCTGCCACATAACTGCGGGCACGGCTTTCGAAAGACCATAACCCTGCAGGGGTGTCCCAACTTAGCCCATCACAAGCTCTCACGATCAGCAGAGATAATAATAATATTACCCCTTATCTTAGGAAAGGCACGATCAGGCTCGGGATTCTCGGTGCACAAGACATTTTGACAATGGTGAAACAAGTCCTGCAAGACCTCCCTGTTGGTGTATTTGGATCGACACCTTTGGGATCACAAGAATCCCTACTACGGTTGCGGGGCGCGGGGTTGAGAGAAGAGCAGATCTAATGATCGGGACACGGTTCCTTTACCCAGGTTCGGGCCGCAAAGATGCGTAAAACCCTACTCCTACTTTGATGGATTATATGTTGGTGTTCTTCAGCTAACGAGGAGCTCCAAAAGAGTCGTGAGGGGTTCCGAAAAGCCAAATCCTTCTCCTGGTCGCCTCGGGCCTCCTTTTATAGGGAAAAGAGTCACCACAGTGGCACACAGGAGGTGGAAAGGGTACAGTAATGCGAGGTTATGCCTCGCATTACAGGACAAGGTGCATTTAATGCGCCCTGCTTAGGTGTCCTTGCTTTATCGGGGATGAGGGGAGACGCCCGTCTTGTCCGTCGCCGCTCCTCCTCGTGTCGACACGCGCCCTGGCCAGCGGTGCCTGAGGTGCCATGTAGGTAGACAGTCAGCTGAGGTGGCGCAACGGCGGGCCTCCGCGAAGACCTGTGGGTTGCCACGCAGGAGCCTGTCCAGCTAGTTGGGTCGGCAGCTGCGTGGGTCGGTGGAGACCCAGTTGGCGCGAGCCTGACGGTGGCCCCGTGGGTGTCCTCGGCAAGGACCTTGCCGGGGCCCCGGCAAGGGTCTTGCCGCGGCGCCTGCTGTCATCCCCGGCAAGGTGCTTGCCGGGGGCCTTGTGGATCCCCTTGGCTAGGATCCCGCCAAGGGTCGTCGTCTTCTTACCTTGTATCTGATCTTGTAGGTCTTCACAAAGATCTGCATGCCACCACGGGGACATCTCCCGAATCGTCCCCCCATGGGGGTGGCGGACTCAAGGGCGATTCGCTCCGTAGGCGGGGGGACGAGCTGTCGCGGCAAGGGCCTTGCCGGGGCTGCCAGAGCCGGCCCCGGCAAGGATCTTGCCGGGGAAAACCGCTTCGTCCCCCTTGCTCTTCATGGTCTTGTTCTTGGTGTCGCTCCAGTCTTCACCGAGCTTCAGTCTTGCCCCGGCTTGCCTCCCTTGCCATGCTTGGTGCGACGGCCCCATGGCTCAGACTGCCCGTGCACAGTCATAGGGGTACAAAAAGTGTACCCCTCTTCTTGTACACTGACAGGGGCCCCCGGGCCTGGGCCACACATAAGCGCGAGACGTTGTTAGGCCAGGCCCAGAACGGTGCGCGGGCAGGCGGGGTGGTTCTCACCGTGGTAAAATTTCCGCGCGCTGCGCCTCCCACGACCCGCGCGCGCGGCGCGGGGTGGAGGGGCGTGCGTGACGTGGGCGGCATGCGTGGGACGGTGTCCACACGCACGCGTCACGTCGCAGTAAATGCGAAAAGAGGCGGCCCGTGCCTTCCCCATAAAAAGGAATAACCATGAGCGCACTGCTCACTTCCTCCACTTTCCTCGCGCCCCTTCCAATCTCGAAGCTGCTGCTCCTTTGCTTCCTTCTTTCTGAAGCTTTCGCCGTCGCCCGCTGCTGTTGCTTCGCCATCCCCTCCCCTCAGCCTTCCCATACAGCCGTCATGGCGTCCAAACTCGCCAAGGGCAAAGGGGCGGCCAAGGGTGCCAGGCCTTCGGCGCCGCCGGAGGGCGCATTCACGGAGGATCGGACCAAGGCCGCCATCTTCATCCCGTCGTCAGTCGACGTCTTTGAGCTCTGGGTTGTCTTCAAACCCCTTTGGGGGGCGGAGACGGGGGATCGGGCGAAGGGCTTGGGCCATCCAGCGACGCGCGTCGTTCCGGCCGCCTCTGCTCCGCCCAGCTCAAATCGGTATCCCTTCTTCGTTGATTATTTCTCCTGCGGGTTGTGTCCTCCCTTCTCCGACTTTTTCTGCGACATCATGCACACTTTTGGCTTCCGTCTTTTGGATTTCACCCCAAATGCGGTGGCGTGGATGGCCTTCTTCGCGCACCTCTGCGAGGGTTTTGTCGGAGTGCAGCCCAACACGGTGCTCTTCCGCCACTACTTTATCCCTCGGATCCAGCCAGGAGGCTCGGTCTCCGGAGGCATCGCCTGGATTCCGAGACTCAAGGTGGTGTACCCGAAGGGCGCCGTGAAGGAGAGATGGGACGAATGGCGCGGCCGGTGGTGCTGGATCGAGGAGGACGAGCCGCCAACGTTCTGCAAGGTCCGCCGGGTGCCGCCGGTCCGCGGCAGCGACTGGAGCAACGTCGACGCCGCCGACGGGAAGCTTGCCATTGCCGTCACCAGGATCACCCGGCTTGTCCAAGCCAGACTCACCCTCGAGATGATCGGGGCGGATTTCATCCGCCGTCGGATCGTTCCGCTGCACCAAAAGGGGAGGCCGGCCTGGCTCTTCAGGAACCCGGCCGATGTCATGCGGCTCCGCACTGGCCTCAAGCACAACTTTAAAGTGATGGGACATGCCCATTCCTGTCAGCGGCTCTTCCAACTGGATGTGAGTCACGGTGGCGAGATTGAGCGGACCGGCAAGGCTGCGAAGGCCGCGGCCAAGGCCGGCTAGGCCGTCAAGGGGCAACTCTTCAAGCTGCCAGCGGGAGTGGTCCCGCTATGCAATAACTCGCGCCAGTCCGAAATCGTCACCATGATGCCGGAATGTAGCGCGCACGGCCCCGTCCCGAGCTGGCAGGAGTCGGAGGACGAGGTCGTGCAGCAGTTCTTTGATTCCCTGGTCGAGGTGTGCGTCAATCCCGACGCCGAGCGGTGGCTCGTCAGGGACAACACCCCGGAGGAGTTGGACTACATCGCCGCCAGGGCGAAGGAGGCTCAGATCATCAAGGAGGCCGGCAGCGTCGGAGGCATGGAGGACCAGGCCGCCGCGGCTGCGAAGGAGGAGGAGTTCGCCCAGTGGGCAGCGGCTGCCGGAGAAGCTAGCAGCGCCAGCAGCGGGGCCCCATTGGTTGAGGATGCGGCTGACGAGTCGTCATCGGAGGAGGATGTGGCGGCTGGCTCGGTGCCAATCAGGGGAAGAGGGCGAACCTTGCGGTGGGCCTGCTCTGGCGAGCCGGTCCGGCCCGGCAAGGGTGTGCAGCCTCAATTGGCCCTGGGGGAGCCTGGGCACCTCACGAGGGCCACAGCGGCGAAGAAGTCGGTGAAGGTCGCCGAGAAGAAGAAAGCGGCAGCTCCCTCTCCGTCGAGGCGCGCACGAACTCTGCTCCCTCCTTCGCCTCCCCCGGCAGACGTTGATTCGGAGGGCGACGTGGAGTTCCCCTTCGACCTTGGGCCACTCAGCCCGAAGAGGAAGAGGAAGACGACAGAGGAGGAGGAGGAGATGGACAATGAGTAAGTATTCTTCATCGTCACACCCATCTCTCTTGCTTATGCCACTCATCTTAACTTGTCTTTGCTTCTTCAGGGACGCAGAGACGTTGGCCCAGAGGGTGAAGAGGGCCAAGGCTTCAGCGAGCAGCCAGCCCCCGACCGGGGCTACAGAGACACCACTGCTGGTGTTGAGCAGCTCCGACGGCAGCCCCGGCACAGCCCCAACGTAAGTCTGCCAACCTTTTCTCGCTCGACATGCAGTAGGCGTCAGATGCTGAAGGCGTCGACCTTGCCGGTTCTGTAGGACGGGAGCGGCAGCAGGAGGAGCCGCAGAGGGCTACTCCCAACACGCCACCCCCATCGACCACGCCGCCACGAGGGGCGTCCCCGGCAAGGGCACCAAGCACGGAGCCCACACGCATGGAGGAGGAGGAGGACTTGGGTGCTGGTGGCCCGCCCCCGGTGCCCGACGCCGACGGGGAGGGAACTTCCGCTGCGCAGCCTGGTGCCGGTGAGTTGCTCGCTTTCTGCCCGTGCTCTTCCCTTGTGTTTTTTTTGACTTCGTTTCTCCCGTCACGGCCCAGGCCCTCCTCCAACGGATGTGGACACCGTCATCGAGGAGGTTGTTGAGGAGGCCGTAGCGGAGGCCGACGAGATTGCCGCCGGAGAGGCCGCCAAGGACGCCGCCGCGGCCGCCGTGGACGAGACTGCCAAGGATGCCACCAAGGGTGCCGCCGAGGGTGCCAGCGGTGCGCCTGCCGGGGAGGCCGGCAAGGCCACAGCTGAGGAGGAGGCGACTGATGATCAGCCCTCTTCCTCCACGACCCCGGGCCCCGGCAAGTATCTGAAGGTGAGCGACAACCTCTTCGTCCACCTTGCCGGGGCGTCAAGCTCCTGGGCGCCCGCCGGGGAGGAAGTCTTCGACGGCGAGGTGTTCGCTGCCGCCGGGCTCGAGGTTGTTGAAGAACCGAGCACCGGCGGCGACGGCTCCCCAGAGGAGCAGATCTTCCGGGCCAAGGCGGTGGACGAGGTTAAGTCCAGAATGGCAGCGGTGGACGAGGCGGAGGCGGACTTCTAGGCACGCGTCGCCGAGGCGCAAGCCTGGTTCCACCAGTCTCGCGAGGAGCAGAGGGCCTCCCAGGAAGATCTGGCCCAGCACAACGTGGAGCTCATCATGAAGATGGCCGCCATCGAGAAGGCCCAGGAAGAGGCGGCGAATTCGGCTGCCGCGGCGGAGGCCGCCCGGAACCAGCATCAAGCCGCCCTCGATTCCTAGGAGGAGGACCTCTCCGCACGTGAGGCGAAGCTTGCCGCGACACTCCGCGGCAAGGATAAGGAGCTTGAGGCTCTTGTCGAGCGGCGGACTCACGAGCTGGGGCAGAGGCACAAGGAGGCACTCGATGCCCAGGCTCTGGCTCACGCCGGCAAGATACAAGAGCTAGAAGCGGAATGGGACAGGCTGAAGGAGCAGGCCCTCAAGCTGTCTGACGAGAAGACCAGACTCAACTGCGCCTTGACAGAGGCGCAGGGAGTGGTCATCAGCAAGACTGGGGAGCTCTCCGATGCGCAAGGCTCCATCAGAGATCTCAGGCTGAGGCTAGAGAATCTCGAGAAGGCGTTGGCGGAGAGCTCTGCCCGGGAGGGGGCCTTGCCCAAGAGCCTGGAGGAGGAGAAGCAGCTGCGGGCAGATGAGGGTGCCTCCCACCAGGAATACGTGGTGGAGGAGAACAGGTGGATCAGCCGGCTGGAGGACATCGCCGGCAGGGTTACCTCACAGTTGGCCCTCATGGGGGTGCTGAACGTGAGGTATGCCCCTGAATGGAGCGGGTCCGTCAACGCCAAGCTGACCCTGTTCTTCGAGGGCGTCCTCAGCGCCTTGACTGATCTTCACTCCAACAGAACGACCACACTTGCCGGGGAGGCCCGGCGGCTCCGCCGGGGAGTCATGACAAAGGTCCTCACCAAGGTGGCGTTCTGGAACCCCGCCCTTGACTTCGAAGCCGCGATGGACAGCTTGCCGGAGGATGCCAACCTCACAGCGCTCAAGGAGCGCATCAAGCCTATCATCAGCCGCATCTATGAAATCAAGAGGGTGGAGGGCCAGCACTGGGATTAGATATCCCGTTCTTCTTTGCCGCTGCGAGTTCATGCCCGAGACAAATTTTATCATTAGTTAGAACCGCAGCGATGGCATGATGTAATATAACTTTGAAATATTTTCAGAACCATGCATGTTATTTTCCTGTTTGCTGCCTCCCTGTGTTTCCACCCTACGTTAACTGGGTAGGCTTGCCGGCGCGAAATACCCAAGCGGCGTCTTGGGGACGGGTCCCCATTGGCCTGCCGGGTGAGCATGCTACCGGGTTTGTCACCTTGCCGCTCTTAACACAGCCGCTCGAACTGTCGAGTTTGACTCGAGTCAGAGTCGAGAACTTTGCCAATTGCGGAAGGGTCTGCCACCTTGCCACTCCTAACGCAGCCGCTCGAACTGTCGAGTTTGACTCGAGTCAGAGTCGAGAGCTTTGTCAGTCGTGAAAGGTTACCCTACCGTTTCAACGCAGCCGTGGGAACTGTTGAGTTGACTCGAAACAGAACAAGGTGTTGCCGATCAGGAAGGGCCCCATCCGTGTGCAGGTTTCTTTTTGCACAAGGAATGGAATCTCCGAGGATAATAACTTTAAATGATAGGATGGAAATATCCAAAGTTCGATGTAACTTAGCTTTCATTTGTAGCCGCTCGAAAGCAAGTCTTCTGGCTTCCTCAAATAGCCACGGAGACGAGAGAGCATCAGGCCGATCACCAGAGTCGATTCGCACAACTGCGCCCCCTACCTGGCACGCCGAAGATGTCGGTGTATTCGGATCGACACCTATGGGATCACAAGATTCCCTACTACGGTTGCGGGGCGCGGGGTTGAGAGAAGAGCGGATCTAACGATCGGGACACGGTTCCTTTACCCAGGTTCGGGCCGCAAAGATGCGTAAAACCCAACTCCTGCTTTGATGGATTATATGTTGGTGTTCTTCAGCTAACGAGGAGCTCCAAAAGAGTCGTGAGGGGTTCCGAAAAGCCAAATCCTTCTCCTGGTTGCCTCGGGCCTCCTTTTATAGGGAAAAGGGGTCGCCACAGTGGCACACAGGAGGTGGAAAGGGTACAGTAATGCGAGGTTATCCCTCGCATTACAGGACAAGGTGCATTTAATGCGCCCTGCTTAGGTGTCCTTGCTTTATCGAGGACGAGGGGAGACGCCCGTCTTGTCCGTCGCCGCTCCTCCTCGTGTCGACACGCTCCCTGGCCAGCGGTGCCTGAGGTGCCATGTAGGTAGACAGGCAGCTGAGCTGGCGCAACAGCGGGCCTCCACGAAGACCTGTGGGTTGCCACGCAAGAGCCTGTCCAGCTAGTTGGGTCGACAGCTGCGTGGGTCGGTGGAGACCCAGTTGGCGCGGGTCTGACGGTGGCCCCGTGGGTGTCCTCGGCAAGGAACTTGCCGGGGCCTTGGCAAGGGTCTTGCCGCGGCGCCTGCTGTCATCCCCGGCAAGGTGCTTGCCGGGGGCCTTGTGGATCCCCTTGGCTGGGATCCCGCCAAGGGTCGTCGTCTTCTTACCTTGTATTTGATCTTGAAGGTCTTCACAAAGATCTGCATGCCACCACGGGGACATCTCCCGAATCCTCCCCCCATGGGGGTGGCGGACTCAAGGGCGATTCGCTCCGTAGGTGGGGGGCGAGCTGCCGCGGCAACGGCCTTGCCGGGGCCGCCAGAGCCGGCCCCGGCAAGGATCTTGCCAGGGAAAACCGCTTCGTCCCCCTTGCTATTTGTGGTCTTGTTCTTGGTGTCGCTCCAGTCTTCACCGAGCTTCAGTCTTGCCCCGGCTTGCCTCCCTTGCCATGCTTGGTGCGACGGCCCCGTGGCTCAGACTGCCCGTGCACAGTCATAGGGGTACAAAAAGTGTACCCCTCTTTTTGTACACCGACACTCCCGGCGTGCCGACACCCTGATAGTAGCCATGCGTATCTCGTCTCAGACCACGACCGGATGGGCGATGCTACAGGTAAAACCGAACCTCGAGTTTCCCCGTGGTGGCCCCGCAGGACCACCGTTTGGGACCAACACCATCAGCACTGGCCCCCTGTATGTAGAAGAATCCTCGGGTAGCGCTAACTCCCTATGCAATTAATTGATTAAGTTTTTATTATGTTGCAAATAAAACCAATGTTGGGCCTTGCTGGAGGAGTTTTATTGAAAGACAAATTGTCAAGGGGTCCCCATACACCCAACCGTGTTAGGAATGCAAAATCAAGGAACATAACGCCGATTTATCGTCTCGTAAGGCGGCATGAGTGGAACAAAACACCGAGCAAAAGGCCAAGCCTTCCACCCATTGCCAAGTATATAGGTGTGTTAATATATATAAGATATATTGTGATATTCCAACAACAAGTTCCAACATGGAACAATCTTCATCATCACCTGCAACTAACAACGTTATAAGAGGGGCTGAGCAAGCGGGTAACATAGCCAAACAACGGTTTGCTGGGAAGGTTTCAAAGGTTAGAGGTTTCATGGCAACAAGGGGAGGGGCTGACAATAAATGATGGGTAGCGCGACATGTAATGATAGCATCGAGACAACTAGCATGGCAATGATAGTAAAGGTATCCAAGGTGACAGTCATCTTGCCTGAGATCCCGCAAGGAAGAAGAACGAGTCCATGAAGAAGATGAAGAAGAAGCCACGACAACGAACCACGTGTAGTCGAACGAATCCTCACTATCGCACGGAAAAAGAACTAGCGAGAAGAAGCAAGTAACAGATAAACACACCACACAAGAACATGACAAGAGGCTCAACCAAGTATGATGCAAGACAAGTCTATATGATGCAATTCATGGCAAGGGATGATGCATACAAGAACAACACCACTCAACAAGTTTAAATGAGGCCGGAATCAACATATAACAATTCCGGTAAGTCCTAATATGCACATTTCGAAATTGGTCCAGATCTGAACAAACCTTAAGTTCAAGTTGTTAAACAGCAAGTTAACATGCACCATCATGATCTACTCAAAATTCTAGACAAGTTTCATGTAAAGTTTGTTTAATTCGGAGCTACGGCCTAGAAGATATGAGCAAAACAAGTCAAGCATGGCAATTATGCAAGATGCATCCAAACAACAAGCAAACACACTCCAAACATGTAAACAACATGATAATATGCATCGACATGCAAAAACACACAAGTTTCACGTGATAACACGCTCAAAACGGAGCAACGGTTCAACACATACACACGAAACAAGATATACAACAAGCTGTCCAAAAACAACAACATAGCAACTTGGGAGAAAGGTATATATATGCTACAACACCCAAACATGATAACAAGAGGCATGGATGTGAAATAGACATGATACTTAATAGGCATGAACTTAGAGCACACCAAAAAACTTGTTGGAACACAATTAAACAAGCATGGCAAGATTCAATAAGTTTACAGATTTCTCAGACTTAGCCAAAATCTAGGAAGGTAAAAACATCATCACGATGCTGTCTTCGGAGGCAAAAAACAACAAACATATCCACTCTACTAAGTACATAAAGATCATGGAAATGTAGTAGACATAGCATACATCAAACAACTCCATAGGAGGCATGGATAAATAACAACAAGCTTCACCAAATTGATCATGCTGATAACAATCTGACAGGTATAGCAACTTGAGAGCAAGGAATAAATAAGCTACATCAACCTATAAGGGCAAACAAGGGCATGGATGGATAGAGAATAACATGGACAACAAGACCTGATCATTTGACATACTAAAACATGCAAGGATTTGAGTGAGGCATCAAGCAAACATGGCATCAGGTTAACTGTTTTCAGACTTAGCAGTTTTTCAACAAGTCTCAGGAAACAACTTCAGCGAGTAGGCTACTTTACAAGCTTGTTGCAAACACCTCAAGAAATATCATGAAAGGTGGATTGCACCACAACAAAGATGGCATGATTGTTCTTCTAAAACATATAGACATGTGGCGTAAAAGACAATCACATCAATAGCTATGAACAAGACAAAACATCATCTCATAACAAGTTTCAACACTTATCAGCCACATGCACTTTTGCAATAGAGATAAACATGGCAATATGACACCTAACATGAATGCTACAACAACCAACATGTAGAGCACTTCACAATGAACATTTTGACATATCATTCACTCCATTTGGACCAACATGCACAAAGATATCATTACCACAAGCATGCAACAAAATTACAGTTATCAAGAGTTTTAAACATATAGCACTCTTGCAATGATGATTAGGGCATCAAGATGAACTCAAACAAGCATGCCATTGTGGAACAAAATGAAGTGCATCACGAGATGAACATTCTATATATTACACACGCAGAACGGAGCAACATGCACAAAGATACTACAGGTCAAACATGGCATCAAATTATGAGTTTTACAGACAACCTTTTTTAAACCCCAGGAAAAAAACACAGAGTGAGCGACGTGTAGTAAACTATGCACAAAGCGGGTTTTAGCGGGCGCTCACCACTAGGCCTAGCCCAGGCGAAGGAGCGGGAGCAGGCCTGATCTGGAGCTACGAGGTGGGCCTGACTGGGCCACGTGGGCCACGCGTGGAGCAGAGGAGGTGGCCCAGGCAGCTGCTGCGAGCGCCCATCCTCGAGCAGCGGCCGACGGCGACGGCCACGGCGTGGCGGCGCATCGGTCCTCTAGCGAGGCGGGGGACGAGGAGCGGCAGGACGGGACGGATCCGAGGCGGGGTCGCCGGATCCGACACCGGCGGCGGCTGGCCGGAGCTGATGCAGAGGGGCGACTGCGTTAGCACAGGGCGGCGGCGGATCTCGCGATGCAGAGGCGAGCGCAGATGGCGGCGAGGATGATGTGAGGTGGTGGCGAGCTCGAAGGGCGGAGGCGGAAGCTCAAGGCCGAGCGGCGCGAACGGGAGCCTGGGGCGCACGGGCCTACGGCGGCACCGGCCGGGCCGGGAGGGCCATGTGCGGGCCCCAACGGGCCACGCGGAGGAAGGAGGAGAGAGAGGTGGGGCGCGGGTGACGTGTCGCGCCATGAGTGGAGGAGGGCGATGGCGGCGCTGATGTGGCGGCGACAGATTGGCCGGAGCGACGTGGAGGCTGGACATGTCCGGCGGCGCGAGGGGAGCGGGGCTAGGGTTTCATCCGCGAAAATTACGGGGGGAGACACATATATATAGGTAGAGGGAGCTAGGAGTGTCCAAATGAGGAGCGGTTTTCGGCTACGCGATCACGATCCAACGACCGAGAGCATGGAGGTGGTTAGGATGGGCTAGTGGGCTGTTGTGAAGGGGTGCTGGGCCAAAAGAGAAAAGGCTTCCGGCGGTTAACATGGTTAACCGTTGGGCTATCAAACGAACTCCGAACACGACGAAACTTGACAGGCAGTCTACCTATGCTATAATAAGACCACATGCCAAGTTTCAGACCATTCCGAGAACATTTTTCGGCCACTCACAAAATAAATATTCGGAGGTGCCGCGGGCGCGTGCAATGTCTGGGCTCAGAACGGACAACGGAAAGAACGGGCGGACTCGGACGGATGCAGGTTTTGAAAACATGATGATGCAATGCACATGATTACAAGGCAGAGATGCAACACACAGCACATGACATGGCAACGACGACGAATAACTGGAAGACACCTGGCGCATCGGTCTCGGGGTGTCACACTGTCGTCGCCGCAGAATAACAGGGGGTTTGGGTGAGTAGAGGGATGGCATGGCCAGCGGTGGGTGTGGTAGGGGGTGGTGAGGCCTCCGCCGCATCGCAGCCAGCCACGGGAGGCAGGAGCATGAGGGACGACCGACGCTAGTTTGGGCGGCTGGAGCAAGAAGACCAGAGGTTGGAGAAGGACTACGGCCGTTGGATGGAGATCGTATGGTCACTGGAGCTAGAATCGTGCATATTGACTAAGTTGACAAAGCCCTCCGTCCCGTCAACTTAGTAGGCCCACATGTCAGCCTGCCACTATACTGGGTCCCAGCTAGCAGGGGGAGTATTCATTTTTTTTGTGCATAATAAGGAGGCACTTCCTTGCGTGCGAAGATATAGCTGGTGGGTCCAAGCTGTCAGCGGCGATAACATTTTTGTCGCAAAATACAGAGGCCCTTTCGGTGGGTCCCAGATGTCATGTGGAGGAATCATTATTTCGCGCATAATTAGGAGGCATTTCCTTGCGTGCGGCCGTGGACCCAGCTGTCAGCCTCTCCACGTACAGTCCACTTTAGATGCATGTCAGTCGTTGACCACGTTGACCAGGCCGCGCCGAGAGCACCAGGGCGGTGGACGACGACGAGGCCTAGGAAGGGAACGACAAGGAGGCAGGGAAGACTCGACAGTTGTTTCTCACACAGAGGGGAGTACGACTGTACGAGGGTTTACTGGTTTGTCTATCGTCGCCGGAGAATAACAGCAGGTGTGGGTGAGTAGAGGGATGGCTAGGCCAGCGATGGGAGTACGGTGGGGCGGTGAGGCCTGCGCAGCAGGATAGCTGGCCGCGGGGAGGTGGGAGTAGGCAGTCCCGTCAGCGCTTGTTTGAGCGGCTGGAGCATGAAGAGCGGAGATTGAAAAAGCACGACGGTCGTTGGATGGAAATCCAACAGTCACTGCTTGTGCGTCAACCTTTTTTTAGGAAAGCCTCAAATCTATGGAAAACAGCATACAACCCATCTGCCATTATTTCTAATAATTTACAGCCCATTCGCTAATTCTTAAGGTTTTTTTGGACCCCATATTCTTTTTGTTAGCATTACAACCCACATTGTGGCCACGGCTAAAAAATTATACGAAATTTTGCATATTTCGGTGCGGTCCGAACTGTTTTTAATCCCAAAATTTTGAGTCACATTCAAACTGATTTTAAAAATAAATGTATGTCAATATAAAATCCAACAAATTGTCCACGCATAAAAATCAATGCAATCTAAAATCTCGAAATGAAAAAAAGAGAAATTTGAAACTAGTTGCCGGTTTGATGTGTTTTAAAAATGTACATCCCATTTCTCATTACTGAGAGGCCATTTTCTCGGCCAGCCAAATGAAGCTCTCATCGTCTTATAAGATTTGCAGCCCAACAGGCTTGACAAAGCGACTTACTTGGCAAATAAAAAAATTGGGTTGTGGTCGTGGACCCAGCTGCGGCCGTGGACCCAGCTATGAGCCTCTCCACGTACAGTACTCTTCCGATGGAAGTCGCTCATTGACCACATTGACCACGCCGGTCCGAGAGCACCAAGGCGGTGGACGACGGCGAGGCCTAGGATGGGGACGACGCGGAGCCGGGGATGACGCGGAAGTGGATGCCCACGCGAAGAGGAGTACGAGGGTTCACTGGTTCGGCTGCGGCGTGAGGCTGTCATCGCCGCAGAATAACAGGGGGTGTGGGTGAGTTGAGGGATGCCCTGGCCAGCGGTGGGAGTAGTAGGGGGCGGTGAGGCCTCCGCGGCATCACACCCGGCCACGGGAGGCAGGAGCACGCGACACGACCGGTGCTGCTTTGGGCGGCTGGAGCAAGAAGACCAGAGGTTGAAGAAGCACTATGGCCGTTGGATGGACATCGTACGGTCACTGGAGCTAGAATCATTCATATTGACTAAGTTGACAAAGCCCTCCGTCCCCGTCAACTTAGTAGGCCCACAAGTCAGCCACCCACTATGGTGGGTCCCAGCTAGCAGGGGGTATTCATTTTTTTGTGCATAATAAGGAGGCACTTCCTTGCGTGCGAAGATATAGCTGGTGGGTCCAACCTGTCAGCGGGGGGAACATTTTTTTCGTGAAATACAGAAGCCCTTCCCGCGTACAGTCCACGTACAGTGCGTAATAAGGAGGAACTTTCCTTGTGTGTGACCATGGTTCTTGTGGGTCCCAACCGTCAGGCTCTTCACGTACAGTCCTCTCCCGATGACTCTCATATGTTGACCACGCAGCGCCGAGTGCACCGAGGCGGTGGACGACGGCGAGGCCCCAGACTAGAATGACCCGGAGATGGGGAAGACGCGGCAGTGGAGTTACAGACAAAGAGGAGTGGGAAACTTGACTGGTTTCGGGTGCGGGGTGGGCCCACACTCGGCAGAAAATAACAGGAGGTGCGGAGTGGAGGGATGGCCTGGCCGTCGACGGGGTAGCGTTTCGCTGAGGAGCACAAAACAACGCCGCTGGACGCCGAAGGCTGGAGCAGGCGGTCCTGGCAGTGCTGGGGGAAGAATATGAGAGATTGAAGAAGAATGCCGGCCGTTGGATGTAAATCCAACGCCTTCTTAGGCTTCGACCTACTGGCCCACATGTCAGCCAGTCCATTTGTTTTTTAGCCCATTTGGTGGGCTGGGTGAAACAATGATGTAGCATCTATGCAGCCCGTTTATATATATGGTAGAATTTAAAGCCCATTTGCATTTTTCTCAAAATCCGCGGACTTGCTGGGCTGGGTGAAAATATCATGTTGGGCTAGACGGAGAAATGTTATAAAAACATGAACACATAATTGCACGTCTATTACTGCATTGGTCAGTAAAATCTTTGCAAGCTTATGTACGCAATCACTAGGAGTTAACTTGCCAAGTTACATATAAACAATTATTATTATTATTTTGTAAGAACTTTCAACTTACGAAATAAAATATCATTTAAATTTGATGAGTTAATAGTACGTGGGGTATTATTTATTTTTAGGCTAGACGTGGCACCGTTGAGTTGGTTCTAGGGAAAAGTACTGGGAGAAAACTCATTTTACATCTAAAAAGAAAGTGGGAGAAAATTCAGATATAGGATTAATGAAAACAAAAAATAGAACTGAATTGTGCATCGTCTTGAAAAAACAAACATAACTTGGGCTGCTGATGTTATAGACAAGCTAGGTTGGGAGGCCCAGAGGCCGCTTGATACTTGCTGGATCCAAAAAATGTTGAAACATGTCGTGGGCTGCCCATGGTAAACAACTAAACCTAGGCCATGGACCTGGTGGGCCCGAGACTGTCAGCCTCTCGACGAACAGTTGTCTCCCGATTCCTCTTGTTTTGCTGACCATGTTGGGAACGACAGACGGCGGCGCCGCGACTAGAGCACCAAGGCGGAGGACGACGTCGAGACCTCGGACCGAACGAACCGGAGCGGGGGAAGACGCGGACAGATGGGAGTATGAGGGTTGACTTCTCGTGTCCACGATGGATTCAAAGGTACCTCCCATGCCCTCCTGGCCGCGTAGGTTATGTAGGCTAGATTTAGAGGTACCTCCCACGTGTTTAGGTCCTTGGTATTATTGTCTTCCTTCATGTTCGCGTATCAGGGGTCGATGATGGTCTCAGCGAGGTCAACCATGAGGTCCTTCTCCTTCCCATTGCTGATGATCTTGTATTGCTTCTGGATGTCGACAAGCTTGTTGCACCAGATGGCCGAATCGTCGCGTTCTTCCTTCTCTCCATCGTACCGAAGGTGCAGTCGGCGCTGCCGATGAAATGGGTGAATACTTCAGAACCTCTGATGACCCTACAGAAGTGGTAGATGAGAACC
This sequence comes from Secale cereale, assembly GCA_902687465.1. Classification (NCBI taxonomy): domain Eukaryota; kingdom Viridiplantae; phylum Streptophyta; class Magnoliopsida; order Poales; family Poaceae; genus Secale; species Secale cereale. The sequence continues at coordinate 524,699,495 of LR738715.1, read as the reverse complement.
TCGTCCCGCACACATACCTGGGCCACGGTGATCCGCTGGTCCCTATTAGGAGACAAATGGATGGGCACAAGGTCTAGTCATGCAACCTTGTGCTTTCTCGTCCTGTAGGTACTGCTTGAACTCGGCGAGGCAGAGCTTCACAGAGTCCGGATCGTTGGTGTACATCACATTCAACTTGGTGCAGCCATAGGACTGAACGGAGAACTCAAAGGGGAACTCCTTGCTGAAGTCCATATCCAGCAGGCTCACCCCTCGGATCGCCATTGGAGTCTCTTCAAGTGAACGAGTGTGTAGGCGGTGGCAGCAGCTTGTTTTTCAACTCTTGGGGAACTGAATTCAACAGTAAACTGAGTGTGTGCAGGAGACAACAGTTACTACCCTCCCTCGTTCGGTGCATGCCCGACAGAAGATGCACCCTTGGCGCATTCAAACGCCTCCATTAAGAAACCTACTCCGGCCACACGTCGGTTCACGAGCGGGTCTGTATTGGTACTGTAATAACATGTGTTAGTGGTCACTTTACTTAAATTTAATTAGCTTTAATGGAAATTTATACTTAAAACAAGCAATGCATTGGCTCGTTTTGTCAGTGCCACAGGATCAACATGCACAACAATTAGAATTATTATTCTCAGGATGCACACGATCAACACATTTGTCGCACTTTCACAAAGATAATACTACCAAGTTTGAACCGTTTGTTATGGTTGTGTTTCTCTGCATCATCATGCTGTGTTTCCTAGCTTGCAAGATTCAGAACCAACAAATAAGATCCAAATAATAAGTACAACAAAGATGCCTACACATCTCATTGATTCCCAGCTTGCAAGATTCAGAACCAACAAATAAGATCCAAATAATAAGTAAAACAAAAATGCCTACACATCTCATTGATTCCCAGCTTGCAAGATTCAGAACCAACAAATAAGATCCAAATAATTAAGTACAACAAAGATGCCTACACATCTCATTGATTCCCAGCTTGCAAGATTCATAACCAATAAAAAAGATTCAAATAATAAGTACAACAAAGATGCCAACACATCTCATTGATTCCCAGCTTGCAAGATTCAGAACCAACCCATTATAGCCTTTTGATAAAGTGAATATCGGGATTAAATCCATCTTGGCTAGCAGTGTCATACAACCCAAGAACTTGGCGAATGCTCTTGACCATCACAACATCTGTAATTGAGTATTCCTGTTTGCACACATAAGAAAGATCATGATTACTGTAATAGTGGCACTAGTTGAAGCAAACTTTATTTCCAAAACGAGAAAAGATTGCGATAGAATAGCTTTAATTAAAAAATAGAACATTAGCACAGTATGACAAAGCACAATCATGTTGATAAAGGACAGTACTGACCGGTGTGAGGGGCCCTATGCCGCCACGACTCGATGTGGTGAACCTGCAAATCCACTCGGATGAGGCTAGCTTAGAGTTCCATGATTCAATTAATGCGCCTTTTTCTGCAGTTCACCTGAAATGAAGCAAATATTGCATCATTCAGCTAGCAAGAAGTTCTTGCTCTCGTGAGCTGGCAGGTTCTTCTTTAGTAGTTGCACTAAAATTGAGGAACATTAAGGTTGGTTGTCCGGCTAATGTAAGTTGCAACTATAATTTTTCTTATCCTTTTGTGCAGTTCCACTAAAATAAAGTGCCATTGTGGTGACAGTGAGGTCTCATCTTGCAAAGGCTAATAAAATGTTGCACGAGATTACCAGCAGAACTTGACAGAGATTTTGGAAACTCCAATCACCATTTTGTGCAGTTCCACCAAAATTGAGAGATGTTGCCCACGTGACATTTTAGTTGAACTGCACAAGACACTCATTCCAAAAAAGTGTTTTGTGCAGTTCACCAAAAGGTCACAATAGCAACAAGGTGAAATGGATATCCCTATCTGCACAAAAAGATAGAAAGTAAACAGTTGCTGGTCAATAAGAATATACGAAACAAATACGAAATGAAAAGAAGCATCTTAATTATGTTCATGGCAATCACGCAAGGACAGTAGAAATTTTAAAACGTCAGCAATGCTTGATGTTACCAGAAGCATTACGGTCAACAATGAGATTCCTCAAATATGGGATTACTTTAATGGTGGTATTGCTTGCTTACCAGATATAGTAAATCAACAGCAGCTAAAGAGTTGGTTTAAGGGCATGGGACCGTGGGGACACTAGGACACTCAGCAGCGTAAAGGAGCAACTTACTTATCATAACGGGGAAAACAACAGGAGTGACATTTGTAACATAGTTTAATTGCATCTTATCACTAGAGGCATTAGATTAGCAATAACACTGGTTAGACATGTCCCTAAGGTAACAGTGTGATCGCTTCATTTTACATGCGCCCTTACATTAACAACAGCAAAAGGTTGGTATAAGGACATGCGACAGTGGACGCATCAGCACAATGTACCTACAAGGAGGCATAAAGTGGTGATGCCGAGTTTGTTCATGCTATGTGAGGGCAGAAAACCTAATCCTGGAGACCTTTTACTATGTTAGGGCAGCAAACTTAATCCTGGAGACCTTGTACTATGTGAGGGCAGAAAATCTAATCCTTGAGACCTTTTACTATGTGAGGGAAGCAAATCTATTCCTGGAGACCTTTTATTATATGAGGGCAGCAAATCTAATCCTAAGACCTTTTTCCTATGTGAGGGCAGCAATTCTAATCCTGGAGACCTTTTACTATGTGAGGGCAACAAATCTAATCCTAGACATACTCTGTTAACTTTTCCACCAGCCGCCACTTTCTATCCTTTTTTCAACCAATAATAGATATGTTCCTTATCCAGTTTGTACTGCGTTTTCCCATTATTTCCCTTTTCAACCAAGAGACGGGTTGGGTATCTGGTCTCTACTACTTTCACCATATTATTTCCTCTTTGAGTCAAGTCCTAGATTCATGCTACAACTTTCCCCCTTTCTTCGTTGTTTGAACAAAGCCCTAGATTCGAATGCATGAAGTAGCTTTACCTCTAATAATACTAAAAATTTAGGTGGCTTTGGAAGAGTTGATGGGAGTAGAAAAAGATGCACATGCAGACACGTGGGGAGCTGGGGCAGTATAGCAAGGCTGCTTTATAAGAACTTATACCTGAGGGTCGTCGGGATGTCGGCGGCGGCAGGTCGGATCCGCGGACAATACGGCAGGGGGGAAGAAGGGTCGGAGGACCTTCCGAGCCGGCGCTATGTCGGAGAGAACGGCACGGGCAGAGGATCAGGCCCCTCTGGCAGCTGTGGGTTTCTTCCCTCGCCGGCGATGACTGCGTGAACGATGCACCTAGTCCTCTACACACACCAGTCGAAGGGATCCGGCCGGATCTGTGACCAGCGGTGAGCAGAGAGAAATTGTCGCTACCGCTGTCTTGTTTATATCTGGAGAGGATGAGAGAATGAAGAGAGCAACACTAGTAAAGCAAGCGCTCAGGCCCCTGCGTACATATATAGTGGAGTGATTATCTTTTTCTCTCCACAACAAGCGTTTCAATTTGTGTATGTGGCACTAAAGAAAATAAACTCTCTATTTAAGGTGACAACCTGTACGACTCCTACTTACTATTACTACTAGTAGTATTGTTCACTTGTGCTCCCCGGCCCTCCATTCATTGAACAACCTGTAGGGACCCCGACTTAGAAGTCGAGATCACCGAATGCACGTGTACAGTGATCCCAGAGATCAATGCTCACTGAACACACGGAAGCTGAATAACAAGAGTCTTACATCCATACATATCGTCTTACACAAATTATGGCCATTATGGCCAAGTCGTACATAGATAAAGCCTCACGGGCTGAATAGGAAATAACACAAATAGCGGAAGTCTTCGATGATAGGTAGAACCCATGCCATCTGCCTTAACCCTACAGGCATTCTGACTGGGATAGCGTCCTAGTTCGCATGTTCGTCTCCAAAGAACTGTTCCTCAAATTCCTGTTCCTCCATGCCTGGCCAATTAAATAACCAGTGGCAAGCCAATGATTACTTTGAATGTACTCGCAAGCAACCCATGATGTGGTTCAAAATAACAATGCAAACGGAACAATAATGAGCAATCTAGCAATGGGCTAGAATAACTATTCTACCATCAAGTGTATGCATCAACGAGTTCACGTAACCTTGAAAACAAGCTACCGATATCAACATGAATATGATTCTACTCATCGAGTCAAGTCCCCACCTTGACTCATCACACACACACTTTCACCGATGAAGTAAAATTCCGGACATAGTTTAAGTAGCACCACCCAACTGTCCATGACCGTGGACACGGCTATTCGAATAGTTTTACACTCTGCAGAGGTTGCGCACTTTACCCACAAGATCCGGGAAGCTTTCGTGTCACCCACGATTCCGCAGTACCTCAAGTACTCGGGGGAAGCACCCGGTCATTATCTTTCCTTAGACGACACTAACATAGGGTCCAATCGCTGGTACACGGCCCTCGAGTACAAACAATAGATCACGGGACTTGCCCTAATTTCAATGTCACGCGTACCCGAAGGGACCAACGGTGTGTCCGGTGCCCTGAAAAAACAGTCATGGCCGTCTATCCAAGCACGACCCCGTCCCGGGAAAGACCTCAAGTCTTCCCGTCACTAGTAATGCGGGCACCATGCTAGTATCGACCTAAGTAATCAATAAAGCCCCGTCCCATAAGGCGTAGTGTGGTTGCACATGTTTGGTTGGGACGGTAGTCACACATAAATCTAATCCATTATTTCCTCCATGCAAAAGATTTTACCGGGATATCACTTCTTTCTCAAGTGATGACCTAACTCAACATCACCCTCGGGCATTAGGGGCACCTGATGGGATTTATGCAAAGATTTCTACCACGAAGGTTTCATGTCACACATGCATCACTAAGCATCACTACTAACCATTTGCATGACATCTAGCACATAGCAAGATTATGAGTAAGCATGCATCATGTGGTGGTTTCAACTAGATCACCACCGTCATTCTTATCACTATGCATTCGGAAGCAAACGGGTTCCGAAGAACACAAGTGTATCATGGTCAAGGGGCTGCTTTCCTGGATTGGCTTGGTCTTCAAAGTCTTCCAATCCTTCTCCTTCTCCTTCTTCAGCAACTTCGTCAAATACGGGATCTAATCGTCGCAAAATAACAACGGGAAAATAAGACCACAATGAAAACAGAAAAATCAAAGTGCTCAGAAAAATGTCAACTTATTTTTGTAAAATACTAGTGGGAAAACTAAGATGGAGAAAATTCTTAGTTGGTGTTTTGGAGTAACAGAATGGAATCTAGGGATTTTTGAACAGGAGTTTTAATGCTCAAATTTGAATTTAAATTTGAACAGAACAGAAAAGTTTCATGGATATGTGGGAAAGTGACACCATTAAATAGGTTGGAATATTACAAGATTTTAGGAGTTGGAATTCTTTCATTTGGACTAATATTCATTTCTGTAAAATAAATTGAATTAATTACAGAAAGAATAAAAAGAAATGGCCCTGTGCCACTGGGCCAGAGCGGCCACAGTGCACGGCCCAGGGCATCTGGCCCAGCCGCTCGGGCGCCAGCGCGCGCACGTCAGGGTTTTAAACCTGACGGGCGGGGCCCAGCGGTCAGCGGCAGCGAGGGGAGAGAGAGCGGTGAGGATGACAGGCGGGGCCCGCCTGTCATCTTCAACCTCTCGGCCACGGCGACGGCGAGCTCACCGGTGTCAATTCCGGTCACGACGAATCCAACGGAGGGCAGGGATAGGTTCAGTGACGAGTCGCGGAGGTAGTGGTGGTGGTGCGACTCGCCGGGGAGGTCGGGTTCGTCGGCGGCGACGTGGGACGGCGGAGAGTCGTCGGGAAGCCGCTGACTAGCTCGTTTCCGGCAGCTTCAGAAGGGGAAAATGGAGGGGAACGCATCAGTGGTGCATGGTGGTTCCAAATCGAGCAAAAGGAAGCGCGGAGGAGGCCTGTACCCCGAGATCTCCGGCTGCCCGACGCGGCGGAGCTCCGGTCGATCCCGAGCACTGGGGCTTTCTGGGGAGGAGTGAGTGGTGCGGGAGTGTTGCTAGGGGTGTGTTGAGGCTGCTGGTGCCGTTGGAGAGGCCGGGGCATGCTTATATAGCCGCGCCCACGGTCCACCGTGGACTCGTGCGCCGGCGAGGTTGCAGGCGAGGCCAGAGGCTGTTCTGGTGCCTGTGATCGAGCCGGGGAGGATCGTGGACATGTTCCACGCTTAGTTGAGGGGAGAGGAGGAGCGGGGGATGCTCCAGACAGCGCACGCGTGTGAAGCCGAGGAGTGGACGTTGCGGGGCGGCCGGCGCGCATGTGGAGACGGCCATTGGAGGGAGAGAGAGGAGGGGGACGACACCGGTGGTGGTTGCGGACGTCGAGGGGCATTGGGAGGCGCAAGGGGAGAGCTCGAGGCTGTCGGCTGCGCTGGATTGGGCGAAGCTACAGTGCGGTGGCGCACTGTAGCGCGCTCTGGAGCGCCCTTATCGCATGCCATGGCATGCCATTGGCCCTCTGGACGCGTCCACCATGTCTGGGGATCCAGGGTGATGCAAGCACTACGGATGAGGCTTTGGATGCTCTGGAGATGCTGTGAGAGAGAAGAGGAGCTGGTGACTTGGTAGAAAATGGCTGTCCAGCAGGGTGAACTAGGGTTTTTACACCTCAATCATGGAGCTGGAGACATGGGAGAGTTACAGGAGGTAGCTAGTAACCAGATGAAGCTGTGGTAAAAAGTTGAGGCCAAGGTAAATAGTAAAAGTGATCAAGAAGAGGGTTTTAGTAATATAGCAGAAGGTGTTTGATCAGTGTTTGGTCAAGCAAATGATCTCCACTTGCCATGACACTTAACAGGATTGAATGTCATAAGAAAATAGGGTGTTTCACCAATTTTGGGCTCATTTGAAGAAACTAGCCAATGTAGCTTTGGTGAACTCTAGAAATCAACAGAAATGGCTTCATCTTGTTTGAGTCAAGCTAATCATCTCCCCTTGATGCACCACTTGGTGTAGTTTCCTTATTTGGGGTATTGATCATGCCCACAAAGTTTGAAGCTCCAGGTAAAAAGTTGGTAATGTAAAGTTGTTCAAATTTGCATTTGAACAGAAAGCGTTTTGGGGTATTCTGATCAAGTTTCTCTACTCCAAATCTTGTGCCATTTGGTCTAGATGCCTTATTAGGCATTTCTAGCATGTGCACCAAGTTTGAGAGTATTTGGACAAGTTTGGCAATGTAAAGTTGCTCAAACTTCAAATATGGACAGAATGGTTATGAAGGGTTTTGAGGATGTTTTCTTGCTCCCCAAGGCATGGGACTTGGCAAGATCATCAAATATGTCATATATGACATGATAGAATTTCTCTGGAACTTTTGGAGAATATTTCTTTTGTAAATATTTCAAAAGCTTGAAATATCTAGAAAGAGTTTTAGAGGGATTAGCCCATTATTTTGAACATGACAAAGTGTTGAAATTCTTATATATGGACAATATATGTCCTATGAGTCTCCCTGAATTTTGGCAAATATTTTTGAAATACTTAAATAATTTTTCCCTATTAAAGACCATTTCTGGCCTTAAGAAAAAGCTTTTAAATAAAATAGGAAAATAACTTTTAAAATTATGCTTTTGTGGTTTCTGGGAGTCCTATGACTACTAGGTCTCAAATACACCTTTTGAAATAATTTTCTCACCCTAAATTAAGCACTTGCAGTTCTAATCTCAATTAAGGGGTTTTTGGAAAAACTAAATTTATAAAATACATTTTGGCCAAATTAATTTTGTAAGAAAATACTATACTGTTATATAACACTTGGCATGATTATTGGGCAGAAGTTTTGGGTATGGAAATGAACTCTACAGGTAATAGTTGACTTTATTGAGCACATGAAAAGCACATGAAGAAAAACTCAATTCCAAATAAAAGCCAAAGGATGCCAAAAAAATTTGCTGGTCCAAATTTTCATGCTTCATTGATGCAAATAACATGATACAAAATGCAGGGTGTGACAGACCTACCCCCCTTACAAGAATCTCGTCCCCGAGATTCCTAAACTAGGTCTTAAAAGAGATCGGGAAACTCGGATCTAAGATAGTCTTCACGTTCCCAGGTCGCTTCTGCTTCGGTGTGGTTGCTCCACTGGACCTTGAAGTACTTGATGGTGCGGCTTCGCGTCCGTCGTTCTGCTTCGTCCAGAATGCGAATGGGCTTCTCGCGGTAGGTCAAATCAGGCTGCAGATCAATGGCTTGGTGATCAACATCCTTGTAGAGATCAGGCTTGCTCGGAACTTGGAGACATTTCCGGAGTTGTGATATATGGAACACATTGTGCACACCGGATAGCTCAGGTGGTAATTCCAACTGGTAAGCACTTCTCCTCGTCGTGCAGTGATCTCAAAGGGTCCAATGAACCTTGATGCGAGCTTCCCCTTAACGTGGAAACGCTTGGTTCCCTTCAGAGGAGTTACCCGCAGGTACACATGGTCCCCGACATGGAAACTCATGTCCCGACGGTGAGTGTCAGTATAGCTCTTTTGCCTTGACTTGGCTGCCTTCAAACGCTCTCTGACTAGTTGGACTTGCTCTTCTGCTGCGCGGAGAATATCCGGTCCAAAGACTAGTCCTTCTCCAGTCTCTGACCAGTTGAGGGGTGTGCGGCATCTGCGTCCATACAACACCTCAAATGGTGCCATCTGAAGGCTCGACTAATAACTGTTGTTATAGGAGAACTCGGCAAAAGGGAGACAATCTTCCCACTTGGCTCCATATGCCAAGGCACAGGCTCGGAGCATGTCTTCGAGAATTTGATTTACTCGTTCCGTCTGACCTCCGGTATGTGGGTGGAAGGCTGTGCTGAAAGACAACTTGCTTCCCAAGGCTTCTTGGAACTTCTTCCAGAACCTTGAGATGAACTGGGTTCCTCGATCTGACACAATCTCCTTGGGAACGCCATGAAGGCTTACGATTCTGTCGATGTAGAGAGCTGCCAGCCGGTTGCCATCATAAGTGGTCTTGACAGGAATGAAATGGGCCACCTTGGTCAAATGATCGACTATGACCCAGATGGAGTCATGTCCCCTATTCGACCTTGGTAATCCAGTGATGAAATCCATTCCGACTTTATCCCACTTCCACTCAGGAACCTTGAGTGGTTGAAGCAATCCCGCAGGTCGCTGATATTCAGCCTTGACCCTTTGCCACACATCACACTTTGCAACATAGGTTGCAATCTCTCTTTTCATCCCATGCCACCAGAATCTTGCCTTCAAGTCTTGATACATCTTGGTTCCTCCGGGGTGGATGGAATACGGAGTGTCGTGGGCTTCTTGCAGGATCAGGTTCTTCAGCTCTATCTTGTTTGGTACGCAGATGCGACCTTTGTACCAAACAATCCCGTGCTCGTCTTCGGAGAATCCTGGGGCCTTGCCTAGCTTCATCTTCTTCTTGATGCCTTCAATGCTTGCGTGTCCATCTTGTGCCTTCTTGACTTGATCCATCAGGGTCGGTCTGACTTCCAAGTGATCCAGAAATCCGGGGGTGACCAATTCCAAACTGAATTGTTCGAGTTCCTTAAACAAGGCTGGCTGCCTTTCTTGAATAATGGCATTCAAAGAGCAAGCATTCCTGCTTAAGGCATCGGCCACCACGTTAGCCTTCCCGGGGGTGATATTGAACACTGAGGTCATAGTCTTTGATCAGTTCCAACCATCTCCGCTGCCTCATGTTCAATTCCTTTTGGGTGAAAATGTACTTCAGACTTTTGTGGTCTGTGTATATCTCACACCGTTTCCCTAGGAGGTAATGCCGCCATGTCTTCAAGGCATGAACTACTGCCGCTAGCTCAAGATCGTGAGTAGCGTAGTTCTCCTCATGAGATCGTAGCTGCCTGGAGAGGTAGGCTATGACTCGGCCTTCTTGCATCAGAAGACTTCCCAATCCGGTTCGAGAGGCATCACAATATATCACGAACTCCTTGTGAATGTTAGGTGTTGACAGAACTGGGGCGGTGGTCAATCTCTTCTTGAGTTCTTGGAAGCTTTCTTCGCATTTTGGCGTCCACTCGAACTTCTTGTCCTTCTTGAGGAGCTGAGTCATTGGCCGTGCAATGCTAGAGAATCCTTCCACGAATTTGCGATAATAGCCCGCAAGTCCGAGGAAGCTTCTGACTTCCTTGACGGTCATTGGAGATTGCCATTGGGTCACAGCTTTGATCTTCGCGGGATCAACTGATAATCCTTCTTCGGTCAAGACATGACCTAAGAATCCAACTTTATGCAGCTAGAACTCGCACTTGCTGAATTTGGCATACATTTGGTGCTCCCGAAGCTAGTCTCGGACCATCGTCAAATGCTGCTCGTGTTCTTCCTCCGACTTCGAGAAGACAAGAATGTCATCGATGAAGACAACAACGAACTTGTCCAAATATTCCATGAAGACTTTATTCATGAGGTACATGAAGTAAGCCGGAGCATTGGTTAACCCAAAGGACATGACCGTGCACTCGTACAGGCCATATCTGGTTACGAATGCCGTCTTCGGAATATTTTGGGGTCTGATCTTCAGCTGGTAGTACCCAGATCTGAGGTCGATCTTGGAGAACACCCTGGCTCCGCTGAGCTGATCAAACAGATCTTCGATCTTGGGAAGTGGATATTTGTTCTTGATTGTAACTTCATTGAGGGAACGATAGTCAATGCATAAGCAGATGGTACCGTCCCTCTTTGCCACAAACAGAACGGGAGATCCCCAAGGGGAGGCACTCGGGCAGATAAATCCCTTCCTCAGCTGCTCTTCCAGTTGCTTCTTCAACTCGGCTAATTCTTCCGTCCCCATTCTATAAGGCTTCTTATAGATGGGTCCTGCCCCGGGCATGAGCTCGATGATGAACTCAATGTCACGGTCAGGGGGCATTCCTGGTAGTTCATCCGGAAAGACATCAGGATACTCACATACCACCGGTACTTGCTCTAACCCAACTTCAGACAGACAGTTGACTTGAATGGCTTGAGCGGAAGAGGAGTTGGGAGCAAACTTGACTTCAACTCCTTGGTCATTGGTCACAGTGACTGTCCGATTGGCACAGTCTAACAAGCCTTGGTGCTTGCTGAGCCAATTCATGCCTAGGATCACATCCAAGCCCTGTGATATCAGGACGATGAGGTCTGCTAGGAATTCTACACCGTTAATGGTAATACTGACTCCCTTACAGCCTATCTTGGCTCTCATCTCTGCTTCGGGGGTTTGTACCACCATAGGGTTATTCAGGGGTGTAGGGGTCATGCCACTTTTTAATGCAAATCTTTGAGTGACAAATGAATGCGTTGCTCCAGAATCAAACAAGACAGTTGCAGGTGCTGAGTTGACAAGGAACGTACCCAGCACGACGTCCGGGTCTTCCTGGGCTTCTTCAGCAGTGACGTGATTCACACGCCCCTTCCCATGGTTAGGTGGGTTGCGAGGAGCTGGGTTCCTTGGTGGCATCCCGTGGCCATGTCCTTGGTTCTGCGCATTGGGGCGCGGGGCATCAGGCTTCTTGTTGGGGCACACCCTTGAGATGTGTCCTGACTGACCACATCCAAAGCAAGTGACTTGGTTTGGATTGTTGATCTTGTTGCCCCCACTGTTATTGGGGTTGAAAGCTGGCCTTGGGTTGGCATACTGCTGAGGCTGAAAGTTGGTGCGAGGTGCAGGAGCTCTTGGTTGCTGATAGGTTGGCTTGGCCGGGGCTGACTGCCACGGACGAGGCTTCTGGTTGCTGGAACTTCCCTTGCCGACCATCTTGCGCTTGTGGGTGTCTTCCAAAGCACGTCGCTTCTCTTCAAGCATAAGTGCTTTGTTCACCAGGTCAGGAAAGGTTGGGTAGTCGCACACGACAAGCGAGTATTGCAGAGTCTGATTGAGGCCTTCCATGAAGCGCTCCCTTTTTGTAGCATCAGTGCTGACATCTTCAGGGGCATACCTTGACAGAACACTGAACTTCTGCATGTACTCCTTGACAGTGCCACTTCCTTGCTTCAGAGCTCGTAATTCACGCTTTTTGATAGCCATGATTCCGGAAGGAATGTGGGCTTTGCGGAATTCTGCCTTGAAGTTAACCCAAGTGATGTCTTGTTCAGCATGCATGACCTTGAATTCATCCCACCAAGCTCTAGCAGTCCCCCCGAGGCAGTGGGCTACATAAGCCACCTTCTCGCGGTCTTCGGTGCATCCGACTACTTCCAGTATGTCCTCAATGGAGCGGACCCAGTCGTCTGCATCCAGGGGTTCGGCAGTCTCGATAAAGGTTGGCGGTGCATGCTTCTTGAACTCTGCCAACGTGGAACGTCCATTGCCATTCCCCGCCGGCTGGCGGTTGTTGGTGACAGCTTGAGCAATCAGCTGAAGAGCTGCAGTGTTGGCTTGGCGTTCCTCTCGGAAGGCTTGGAGAAGCTGAGCCATGTCCATGTTCGGAGGAGGTGGTGGTGGTGGAGCTTGGTCGTTGGTTTGGTCGTGGCGTGCCTCTGACTGAGCGGATGCTCCGGCTTCAGGCTGCTGGGTAGAGGTACCAGTACGAGTTACAACAGGCATCCTGTTGGAGCGGTAAAAGGTCTCATGACCCGGAAGAGGGAAAACAAGATAGATGGGTGCCTAGTAAGGGGGTGGGTGTGACACTAATCGAATCATGCAAGGGCCGTAAGGCCAAAACACATTCATTAAAATCCAAATGGGTGATGCAGTCGTTTACACATTCCCGAAGGAAGAATACGACATACATCCAGACACAACAAAAGCAAACACTAGATGGTTTCATATGAACCATACAAGGACTCGACTGCGCATAGGGGTTACACGACCTATCCTACCGTAGAGGTCACGAACTGACATATCCGAGTAGCGAATAATGCCTAAGCGGCGGAATGCTCGGTCGCGTATTCCGGCTCTTCTGGGTCTTCCTCCTTGTCTTCATCTTTCTGGGCCCCCTTGTCACTTGAGGGTGTGGGGGAGTGGAGGAGTTGGATACGACGGTGCTTCGTCGGTGGTGCAGGGAAAAGCTTGCAATATTCCCTTGCCGTCATCCGGCGTCGCCGAGGTGGTTCTTCATTCTTGGAAGATACATCTTCGGAGGGCCTTCCGCCTCGGTATGCGATAGCGGACTGTTCGGAAGGTGCTCCTTCCTTCTTGATCCTATTTGTCTTCTCTTGAGCTCGGCGAAGAAGTGCCTTGGTCTTGTGAAGTTCTTCTCGAAGCTTCATTGATTCCGAGGCCAAGTCTTGTGCCAAGCTGTCGACACATAGACTGAAATAGGTCTGGAACCGAAGCGAGAGTCCTTCCTTCAGTGGAGGGGCTAGTGCGCTGCTTTCATCTTCACCTTCCTTCCGGTAAGGTAAGAAGCGGGTTGTCATCTTGGCTGCCATCTCCGGAAGAAGCTCGCGGAGACGGGTTAGTGCCTTGAGTGCAGCAGCCTCGACAACAAGAGGTAGTGTTGCCATCTGGGGTCCCTCGAAGAATCAACTTGTGGGAGGATCGTTTGCCTTCACGATTACTTCCACATGGTACTCCACCTCAGTGTCGCTATCCCAATGCTCAAGGTAGGTGAGGATGGGCGCTCGGTGGAACTGACACTCCTGAAGTCTATCCTCGAGAAGCAAGGGAAACCCAGTGGTCAGGTGCTCTTCGGGTATAGCGGCCATCTACAAAGGTGGAATAGGAGGGGTTAATAAGCTGATGAAATCTCAGTTTTAGAAAAGAAGAGAGGTTCAGAAGGTTTTTGAAAAGGGGTCTCATCTAACTAACACCCATGCTAACTAAGGCTTCCTACAGCCAGGATGGCTCTGATACCAGCTCTGTAGGGACCCCGACTCAGAAGTCGAGATCACCGAATGCACGTGTACAGTGATCCCAGAGATCAATGCTCACTGAACACCCAGAAGCTGAATAACAAGAGTCTTACATCCATACATATCGTCTTACACAAATTATGGCCATTATTGGCAAGTCTTACATAGATAAAGCCTCACGGGCTGAATAGCTAATAACACAAATAGCGGAAGTCTTCGATGATAGGTAGAACCCATGCCATCTGCCTTAACCCTACAGGCATTCTGACTGGGATAGCGTCCTAGTTCGCATGTTCATCTCCAAAGAACTCTTCCTCAAATTCCTGTTCCTCCATGCCTGGCCAATTAAATAACCAGTGGCAAGCCAATGAGTACTTTGACTGTACTCGCAAGCAACCCATGATGTGGTTCAAAATAACAATGCAAACTGAACAATAATGAGCAATCTAGCAATGGGCTAGAATAAATATTCTACCATCAAGTGTATGCATCAACGAGTTCACGTAACCTTGAAAACAGGTTACCGATATCAACATGAATATGATTCTACTCATCGAGTCAAGTCACCACCTTGACTCATCACACACACACTTTCACCGATGAAGTAAAATTCTGGACATAGTTTAAGTAGCACCACCCAACTGTCCATGACCGTGGACACGGCTATTCGAATAGTTTTACACTCTGCAGAGGTTGCGCACTTTACCCACAAGATCCGGGAAGCTTTCGTGTCACCCACGATCCCGCAGTACCTCAAGTACTCGGGGGAAGCACCCGGTCATTATCTTTCCTTAGACGACACTAACATAGGGTCCACTCGCTGGTACACGGCCCTCGAGTACAAACAATAGATCACGGCACTTGCCCTAATTTCAATGTCACGCGTACCCGAAGGGACCAACGGTGTGTCCGGTGCCCTGTAAAAACAGTCATGGCCGTCTATCCAAGCACGACCCCATCCCGGGAAAGACCTCAAGTCTTCCCGTCACTAGTAATGCGGGCACCATGCTAGTATCGACCTAAGTAATCAATAAAGCCCCATCCCATAAGGGGTAGTGTGGTTGCACATGTTTGGTTGGGACGCTAGTCACACATAAATCTAATCCATTATTTCCTCCATGCACAAGATTTTACCGGGACATCACTTCTTTCTCAAGTGATGACCTAACTCAACATCACCCTCGGGCATTAGGGGCACCCGATGGGATTTATGCAAAGATTTCTACCATGAAGGTTTGATGTCACACATGCATCACTAAGCATCCCTACTAACCATTTGCATGACATCTAGCACATAGCAAGATTATGAGTAAGCATGCATCATGTGGTGGTTTCAATTAGATCACCACCGTAATTCTTATCACTATGCATTCAGAAGCAAACGGGTTCCAAAGAACACAAGTGTATCATGGTCAAGGGGCTGCTTGCCTGGATTGGCTTGGTCTTCAAAGTCTTCAAATCCTTCTCCTTCTCCTTCTTCAGCAACTTCGTCAAATACGGGACCTAATCGTCGCAAAATAACAACGGGAAAATAAGACCACAATGAAAACAGAAAAATCAAAGTGCTCAGAAAAATGTCAACTTATTTTTGTAAAATACTAGAGGAAAACTAAGATGGAGAAAATTCTTAGTTGGTGTTTTGGAGTAACAGAATGGAATCTAGGGATTTTTGAACATGAGTTTTAATGCTCAAATTTGAATTTAAATTTGAACAGAACAGAAAAGTTTCATGGATATGTGTGAAAGTAACACCATTAAATAGGTTGGAATATTACAAGATTTTAGGAGTTGGAATTATTTCATTTGGACTAATATTCATTTCTGTAAAATTAATTGAATTAATTACAGAAAGAATAAAAAGAAATGGCCCTGTGCCACTGGGCCAGAGCGGCCACAGTGCACGGCCCAGGGCATCTGGCCCAGCCGCTCGGGCGCCAGCGCGCGCACGTCAGGGTTTTAAACCTGACGGGCGGGGCCCAGCGGTCAGCGGCAGCGAGGGGATAGAGAGCGGTGAGGATGATAGGCGGGGCCCGCCTGTCATCTTCAACCTCTCTGCCACGGCGACGGCGAGCTCACCGACGTCGATTCCGGTCACGGCGAGGCCAACGGAGGGCACATATGGGTTCAGTGACGAGTCGCGGAGGTAGTGGTGGTGGTGCGGCTCGCCGGGGAGGTTGGGTTCGTCGACGGCAAGGTGGAATGGCGGAGGGTCGTCGGGAAGCCGCTGGCTAGCTCGTTTCCGACAGCTGTAGCAGGGGAAAATGGAGGGGAACGCATCAGTGGTGCATGGTGGTTCCAAATCGAGCAAAAGGAAGGGCGGAGGAGGCCTGTACCCCGAGATCTCCGACTGCCCGACGCGGCGGAGCTCCGGTCGATCCCGAGCACAGGGGCTTTCTGGGGAGGAGTGAGTGGTGCGGGAGTGTTGCTGGGGGTGTGTTGAGGCTGCTGGTGCCGTTGGAGAGGCCGGGGCATGCTTATATAGCCGCGCCCACGGTCCACCGTGGACTCGTGCGCCGGCGAGGTTGCAGGCGAGGCCAGAGGCTGTTCTGGTGCCTGTGATCGAGCCGGGGAGGATCGTGGACGTGTTCCACGCTTAGTTGAGGGGAGAGGAGGAGCGGGGGATGCTCCGGACAGCGCGCGCGTGTGAAGCCGAGGAGTGGACGTTGCGGGGCGGTCGGCGCGCGTGTGGAGACGGCCACTGGAGGGAGAGAGAGGAGGGGGACAGCACCGGTGGAGGTTGCGGACGTCGAGGGGCGTTGGGAGGCGCGAGGGAAGAGCTCGAGGCTGTCGGCTGCGCTGGATTGGGCGAAGCTACAGTGCGGTGGCGCACTGTAGCACGCTCTGGAGTGCCCTTATCGCATGCCATGGCATGCCATTGGCCCTCTGGATGCGTCCACCGTGTCTTGGGGGGTCCAGGGTGATGCAAGCACTACGGATGAGGCTTTGGATGCTCTGGAGATGCTGTGAGAGAGAAGAGGAGCTGGTGACTTGGTAGAAAATGGCTGTCCAGCAGAGTGAACTAGGGTTTTTACCCCTCAATCATGGAGCTGGAGACATGGGAGAGTTACTGGAGGTAGCTAGTAACCAGATGAAGCTGTGGTAAAAAGTTGAGGCCAAGGTAAATAGTAAAAGTGATCAAGAAGAGGGTTTTAGTAATATAGCAGAAGGTGTTTGATCAGTGTTTGGTCAAGCAAATGATCTCCACTTTCCATGACACTTAACAGGATTGAATGTTATAAGAAAATAGGGTGTTTCACCAATTTTGGGCTCATTTGAAGAAACTAGCCAATGTAGCTTTGGTGAACCCTAGAAATCAACAGAAATGGCTTCATCTTGTTTGAGTCAAGCTAATCATCTCCCCTTGATGCACCACTTGGTGTAGTTTCCTTATTTGGGGTATTGATCATGCCCACAAAGTTTGAAGCTCCAGGTAAAAAGTTGGTAATGTAAAGTTGTTCAAATTTGCATTTGAACAGAAAGGGTTTTGGGGTATTCTGATCAAGTTGCTCTAGTGCAAATCTTGTGCCATTTGGTCTAGATGCCTTATTAGGCATTTCTAGCATGTGCACCAAGTTTGAGAGTATTTGGACAAGTTTGCCAATGTAAAGTTGCTCAAACTTCAAATATGGACAAAATGGTTATGAAGGGTTTTGAGGATGTTTTCTTGCTCCCCAAGGCATGGGACTTGGCAAGATCATCAAATATGTCATATATGACATGATAAAATTTCTCTGGAACTTTTGGAGAATATTTCCTTTGTAAATATTTCAAAAGCTTGAAATATCCAGAAAGGGTTTTAGAGGGATTAGCCCATTATTTTGAACATGACCAAGTGTTGAAATTCTTATATATGGACAATATATGTCCTATGAGTCTCCCTGAATTTTGGCAAATATTTTTGAAATACTTAAATAATTTTTCCCTATTAAAGACCATTTCTGGCCCTAAGAAAAAGCTTTTAAATAAAATAGGAAAATAACTTTTAAAATTATGCTTTTGTGGTTTCTGGGAGTCCTATGACTACTAGGTCTCAAATACACCTTTTGAAATAATTTTCTCACCCTAAATTAAGCACTTGCAGTGCAAATCTCAATTCAGTGGTTTTCGGAAAAACTAAATTTATAAAATACATTTTGGCCAAATTAATTTAGTAAGAAAATATTATACTGTTATATAACACTTGGCATGATCATTGGGCAGAAGTTTTGGGTATGGAGATGAATTCTACAAGAGGTAATAGTTGACTTTATTGAGCACATGAAGAAAAACTCAATTCCAAATAAAAGCCAAATGATGCCAAAAAAATTGATGGTCCAAATTTTCATGCTTCATTGATGCAAATAACATGATACAAAATGCAGGGTGTGACACAACCCCACTAGTATTTATATAGAATGAACAAGCTCAAACTATTTTCGTGTAGTTAAAATTTGAGGGCGGGGCTTTTCCCGGGCAGTACACGCGGCAGTTTTCGCGTAGGCGGTTTGACAGAGAGGCGAGGAGGGTGAGGGAGTAGCGGATTCAACTTACTTACTGATGGAAAGATCGGGCTGTGCGATTTGACGGCGCGTTACTGTTTGGATCAATGTGTTAGAGTTTGTTTGGGTTAGTTTGAACTCAACTAACCCAAAAATATCCAAACATGAGGGTTAGTTTGGGTTACTGTTTGGATCCATGTGTTAGAGTCAGTTTGGGTTAGTTTGAACTCAACTAACCCAAAACAAATCTAACCCAACCAAGAGGTGCTAATTTGGGTTAGTTATTCTCGGGACACTAAAAAACACATTTTTCTCTCGCTCTCCCCGTAGCAGATCCCTCCCCACTTCCTCGAAGCTTCTCGTCCTCTCCCTCCCTCCCTCTCGCACTACCCATGAAGGCACCTCGCCGTATCCATGCTCCTTCTAACCCTGTCATCCAAACACCTCTTTTGCTAGAGTTACTTTAGGGTTAGTTCAGGATTAGAATCCTAACCTTTAACCGAGTTAGACTATCCAAATAGGGCCAGGCGGTACGACCGGGGTGATGCCCCCTTCCGTTCCGCACTCTAATCTGGTGCATGACACGTATTACGTCGACCCAGATGCTGCTGGCTGTCCCACATGTCGGCGAAGTAGTACGTAGTAGTAAGAAGAAGAAGTAAAGAATCATACGGTATAAGTCTTTCTAGAGATTCCAACAAGTGACTACACCGCGTGCAGTATCTCAAATCTCAAATCTCAAATCTCCCTTCCGGTTTATTGGGCTCAAATCTCAAATCTCATCAACCAAGGCATTTTGCGATTGGAGGAATGTATCTCGTACTTTACAAAACTACCCTAATTAAACTCATGCATTAATTACGTAGTGCTCTCGTTTTCCTCTCCGCCTTGGTCGTGGTGCACAATATTGACCACTTCTATATGACTAGCTGCTCTATCTACATGCGGGACATCAAAGCATCCGGGCCCGCGTGCCATCCACCAAATCACTGTGAGGTGCTATAGTCGAAACTCACCGATCACCCCGGTGTGGCCGTCATGACCTGTCATATCACAAAACCCACACCTTTACCAGCATTGGTATAGTGGCCTCGAAGTTGGACTAGACGAAGCAACCATCATTTCACTGGAACGATCGTTGAAGCCCTTTCTCCCCTTTCTTGAAGAAAACCTCACTCCAGGCTACTTACTTCTGCCATTTTTCTTCTGTACCGACGAAGGAAAGGTGGGTGAATCAGTGATGCTGCTATATTTTCATTCCAAGAATCTTCTTTTTGCGAAGCACCGACCGATTCTCACATCCTATTCTTTTCTCGTTGTCATTGCGATTGTGGTTTCCTTTCAATTGCTTTTTGTTTGTCAGTTCATTGATTGATCCTGGAGCACTAGGCAAAGAGTTGCCGGTGGACAACCCAATGGAGACAGCGATCTCCAGGAAGCGAGCACCGACCAATGAGTTGACCATGTTGGCGGGCCAACCCATGGAGACGAAGAACTCCAAGAAACAACCACTGGCCAAAGAGTTGATGACGCTGGCGGATGAACTCCTCAAAGAAAGTTGGAAGAACAGCAAGGGCCCCACCTTGCCTACCCCAGAAACTCTGATGGCCACCTATGCGAGGCTCAAGGCCGAGTTTGAGGAGATAGTCGCCGTTGAGAAGCAGTATTCCCCTGGCAAGGTGATGGCCCCCGTCGAGGACGAGGAGATGGCCCCCCGAGGGATGGGATCCCCCGGTGAGCTGCACAAGGTAAAAAATAATGGCTTATTATCAGAAGTTGTGGTTTTTGAATATTTGCAATGTGCTTGCTAATATGTTAGGGTTGTGCATGTACCGGTGTACGTCCTTGATGATTCCGATGTCGCGGCTCGTCCTGTGGACAATGCCCCAGAGATCGTTTTCGATGTCGTGGTCCGTCCTATTAGCATCGCCCCGGAGATCGATTCCGATGCCGATGTCCTTCCTGTGGACATCGCCACAAAGATTGATTTCGATGTCGCGGTCAGTCCTGTGGACATCGCCCCAGAGATCGATTCCCATGCTGCTTTATGTGCTGTGGTCATTGCCCGAGAGATTGATGACAAGGAATAGTTGGTCGCGCTAATCCTTCAAGGTAGTTTTCATTGCCCTATGTGTAATTACCAGAATGATGCGTGTTATCAAACCATCTTAGGGCTAGTGCACTATCTTGTGTGGGTGGTACTTGCTACTTTCGTTTGATAGTGAATCATGCAAACCCTCTCCGAGTTATGGAAACAGATGTATCCTCACCAACTTTTGATGTAATATATGGCATGCTTAGATGTAAGTTTGAACTGTTTATCATATCAGCAGGGCTTATTTGATGATTCTTGGTGTTATTAGGCTAGCTACTGTGCGAACTATAGTACTTGCAAAACACTCACCAAAGATAAATGTTGGGGCTGATGAGCTCGTGGTACGCTTATACTGATCCGTCGTTAATCGACCAATAGCCCAAGCTCCTAAAATTGTAGGCTTAGCGATCGATCAGACAATAGTCGACACAGATACATTCAGGCCTCATTTGGTTCATAGGGTAGGAAAATTGTAGCAAAAGTTCAGAGACATACAACACAAAATCATAGCAGTACAGAGACGTCCCTCCGTTCCAAAATAGATCAGTCAACTTTGTACTACTAACTTTGAAACAGAGGGAGTACAAATCCTAGGTGGGCTAGTTTGGCCTAGTGGGTTTTAGTGATATGACGTGGTACAATGCCGAACAGTCTTCACGTGTGGTAGCAGTACTGCGGGTAGAGTAAGTTTTCTTGATGAAGCGGAATTCAACGAAGTCATGATGGTTCCTTCGTCCGACTAACTTTGTGCATGTCAGGTGGACCAGGATGGTCGACGTCCCACATGTCGGCGAATGAAAGTATTCTTTCTGATATAGTGGACGAGCAACAAGTATTCGTTGTTTATTTTTGATGAAACCTATTGTCTCCACTGTTACGACGGAGGAGTGTGAAACACGGCAGCCCAGTGAACTTGGCATGTCCACCACTTCCTCCTTCCTCATGTAATACTACCATAGTATTGACTATAAGGTTGCAACTTTTTCTCACTCTCTCTCTATCTATTTCCTCTCAAATGTTTTTTACCTTTCTTTTTTAGACACAATTGTTTTTTATGCCTCTTTTTTAGAATTAGTTTTTTATACCTAGGAGCACGTGTCGAGACGGGCTCCTGCAGATCCCACTCCTTGACTTTGTCAATGCCTCTCTCTCCTCCACATAAGCAGGCTTGTCGAGAAGACAACAAATGATCTCTTAGCACAATATGTTTCACCATGTTTTTAGGAATAACTAGTTATTGAAGATAAGGCTAAGAGATGATCCATTGTACACATGTTTTTTGTCATCTCTAAATTACATGCAAGACTTATGATAAGACTATCTTATGAACCATTGTACATGCCCTTTATAGGCCAGAATTTTACTGGTACTACTTGCTATGAATGCGGGCAGCTGGCCTCTGAGGGGTGAGCGCGCGCGGGGAGGTGGTGGGGTGGGGGAGGGGTTCTGATGGGCCAGGGTGGTAAGACGTGGGCTTGGAAGCGGTGCGCACTCCCGCATGGCCCACCTCACATTATCACCACATATTTCTTGGAGTCCGTGCACGGTGGGCGGGCGATCTCTTCTCCCTCCCCCGTCTCTCTCCTCTCAGCCGACGCCCGCCGAGCGATTAGATTTTGGCTATCGACGGTTTATTCAATTAAAGTCCCACATGTCAGTGAAAATGCAAGACAACGTGTGTCCCCTCTGGTGAGCGGCGCGCGAGCCGGACTGTCGGGGGTGCGATGTGAACGCGCCGCGTACGAGTTGTAAGTGTGCCTCCTTTTCCTTTTGAACTTGCAAAGCGTAACATTTTCGTGCGATCGATTGATAGAAATCCAGAACAAAATGAAGAGGGCGCTGCTTTCCCGCGCGTTAGGCGGGCTAGTTTGAGTGATATAATGTGCTACAATGCCGTCCACTTGCTCCATTTTTATGTAAGAAACATTCTACACTCTTACGTGGGAGGAGTGCGAAACACGGCGGATCTGATTTTGATCGAGGGATAACTATTCCCTGTGAAATAATGGAGCACCGTTAGCGATTATAGCATGATAGTTAGGGCATCTCCAGCGCTAGCCCTCAAATTTACACCGGCATCTGTCCGAGGACACTGATGGATGCCATCCAATGCTGCCCGCATACCTTTCGACTACTATATGAATTAACCGGACGAAATTCGTGCAAACAAAGCAAATTTCAAATTCACGGATGAAATTCATTACATTTCGAGAACTTTTCCTATAAACTGGACGAAATTCATTACATATTTCGCACAAACCGTACTAGAACCTACTGTAAACGTAATCTAAACGATCGCCGGGCCCCGACCACCATGTCCGGCCATGAACCCGAGAAAGCCGGCCATTGCCTTTGCTTCCTCCTTATCTGCCTCGATAACCTCCTCCTCCGGAGCACAAGGTTATGAAGATTTCTGCCTCCATGTCACCGTCAAGCGGCTAATCGGCCGCCGATTTTTATCCGACCAAGCTTGGTGTCGATTGAGTGGAGGAGCCGTGGCAACCTACCGTGTACTGCTCTTCCTCGCTGCCGGCTGCGCCCGCGCACGCGCGCCGGCTTCATGGTCATGGCGGCAGAGCGCTGCCGGGGGGGGGGGGGGGGGGGGC
>LR738715.1:524626687-524670950 GCA_902687465.1 Secale cereale | reverse complement strand
GTTTGTGTGTGTGTGTGTGTGTGTGTGTGTGTGTGTGTGTGTGGGTGTGTGTGTCACGGGGTCCTTGGTGGCGGATGTAATTTAAGTGTGCATGGCTTCATCATAGAGAGGTGATGTGTATGGCAGAGGCCACCAACGATGGGGTGTGAGGGAGAAAATGCCCGTCGAGAGGGAAGAGAAGGTGTGTGCGCGTGAGAGTAGTCGACATCTAGAGAACTTGTTTGTTCGAGAGACACCGAGGAACACAACTATATATCGATGGTGCATGTAGGTGGGAATTAAATGAAGGGATGGTCTTATTGGTTTCGCGGATATAGGGGAAGAGTGAGAGGGGGGGGTAGCTACAAGGAGATTGTTAAGTGTGAGTGTGTGTTTTACCCATCCAGGCGGAAGTTATGTGCACACAAGAAGGGAATGATTCGATGTGGCGTTAGGGTTGAGGGTAATTTACCACGTATGGAGACATAGAGACCTTCAACGTGCATGTGTGGGAGGTATACATGTATACGTGGGATGTGTGTGTGTGCGCGCACATGATCGAGATAAAAGTGAGAAGACATAAGTCATAAGCTAAGATCAACGACATGGGAGAGACGGATCGGTATGACAATATGCATGCATGCGAGAATGCAGGGAAGAAGGCCCGACAATTGAGCATGTGTTTTTCTCTTTAAGAGATAGTGGTGTGGGCTGGAGCATGCATCTATGGCAAGCAGAGGGAGTGAGGCACAATGATTGTGCAAAAGAGATCAACCTATAAATGAAAGAAGGTTGATGGAGAAACATATAAATAGAAAGATAAATATGCTAGCTAGTGTGCGTTAGAGATAGGAGTCGAGTGGATTAGAAGGCTGAGTTATGGGTGTGGGTGTGAGAGAGATGAAGAAAGGTGTCGGGACCCCGATCCTAAGTCACACCGATCTAGCATGTAACACAACATACCACTTTGCGGCCTCACGCATGGTATTCCCACGGGTGCCACCTTACCTGGCCCGGGACCGTTTGCGCATTTTGGCTCACGTATATGATAGAGTCGCTAGCATCCATATGACAAAGAACCGGCACGACATGACTAGTTATAAACCCAAGGTGGCACTAACTTACAGGGATAGGCATACATGACCCAGCAACGAACGTGTCGGTCATCAACGTATGAACCCAAGTCGTAGCAAGCTACAAGGACTTAAAGGAACAACGCGTGACATTTCCCAAAGGGACAGACACAAGAACGAAGAAGGACACATGTCGGCCAACCTAAGTGTTCCGGAGGAGTAGCAAGCTACCATGGCTCAGTGGAAGCACTAGGAGACATTTCCCCATAAGAGAGGCTACCAAGAAGAAACAACTAGGTTGTCGGATCCCACACATACCAAGCATTTCCATAACATACAAACAATTTGCTCGATATGTGCAAATACAACATGGCATCACAACAAGACTCTATGAAACAAAGTATTTATTCATTAGGCTCCGAGGAGCCAGATATTACAAACATGGGTCTCAACACCCAACATTTAGAGCATACAAACAACAAGTGGAAGCATAACATGTCTGTGTACGGACAACTACAAATGAAAAAGGCTGAAGAGCCTGACTATCTACAACACTCGTACAAGATCGTAGCTGAGGTAACAAGCTACTTGTCGAAGTCCAAGCGGAACTACTAGTGAGACAGAAGTCTCATATGCAAAACATAAATTAAGCAAACATGAGTACAAAGGTACTCAGCAAGACTTACATCAGATCCTATCATACATGCACTTGTATCAAGAAGGCAAAGTGGGGTTTAGTTGCAGCAAGCCAACTTTGACTCACTGGCTATCCTGTACTACGACTGTTGGTAACTCTTTGAGGTGGCGCACACGAGTTCACTAATCACCACTCAATACACCACTATGGATTCATCCCCGTCTCCCTACGAGAAGGCCATTCATAGCACTCACACTTGTCTTGAGTATTTTAGAGTATCCACTTCAAGTTGTCTATGTACCACGTAAGCATCCAAGAAGTCCATAACCGTGGACCCGGCTATTCGAATAGATCATGTTAACCCTGCAGGGGTGTACTTCTTCACACACGCTCTCGCCACTTACCGCCATGTACATGTCGTGTATCTCGGCAACCTTCAAGCGGAAGCCTGGCGAGGGTGTCGGCCACGACCAGACCAACTAGACAAGACTCTAGTCCACGTTTATCTCCTATTCGGGTTCCATTCGCAAGGGAGTCCGGCCGAGGTTTCCATCACGGCCCCAAATGATGTGAGCAGGGTTCCCAAGCCCACCATCCAGGTGCCTAGTCTGTCCCAAGCCCACCCTGCCGGGTGCCACTTGGTAGAGAAATAACACTACCTACAAACACTAGAAACTAGTTGCGACTCCTGGACAGAGATCAAGTTGACTAATAAGCCGAGAGGGGTCGAGTTACCGGAACCCAATGTGTGGTAGTAGCTAGTCATTGGACAACATACACAGAACTCAGTGCTTAAGGACGGTTCAAGTGAGACAACCCACCATGTACTCCTACATGGCCTCTCACCGCTACCTTTACCAAATCATGTTGACACACTTAACTCTCAGCATCAGAACATAGCAATGCACTCCTATTCATTCCTAATGAATCAGACCTGACAAACTCTAAGCAATAGAAAGCATGGCATGGTAAGAACACAACATGGCTTCAATCAACTCCTACACATGCTAGTGGGTTTCAACTATTTACTGTGGCAATGAAAGGTCATGCAGAGGAATGGGTTCAACTACTGCAGCATAAAGTTGCAGTTGAATCATTGTTGTCCTAATGAAAAAACAGAGAGCAGGAGCGAGAGAGTGGGATTGTATTGGAATGAACAAGGGGGTTTGCTTGCCCGGTAGATCAACAGGGGGGCACTGCTCCTCTCACAGGTACTCTGGAACGGTCTCCGGAGCAGGACCTATCGAGAAGGATGGTGCTAACAATCAAACACAAGCATATGCAACAATATGATGCATGAACATGGCATGAAGAAGTGATGTTGTTTGAGCTAATGCAACTTGCATTTATTTGGGTGAAGTCCATTTGAACCAAGGGTTCAAATGCAACTCCAAACTTTAAGCATTAAAAACGCCCTTTATGTATTGCATATATTCAGTAGGTATAACTTCATTTGTCATGCATGAAAAAGGTACAGAAGGATAGATTGAATTTTTGTGATAATTTTTTATATATAACTTATTTCATTCTGAGCTATGGTTGAATTTCGGTGATTTTTTTAAGATTAAACCAATTTATAAAATAAATAAATCATTTAAGATTTATTTAAATTCCATAAATGGATTACTGCATCAGCATGACCACAACATGACATCAGCAGGTCAACCAGGCTGACCAGAGTCAAACCTGACAGTGGGGTCCACTGGTCAGTGACTCAGTTAACTAACAAAGTTAATTAACACTAAAACTAATCCTAACAAAAGTCAGCAGGGCAGGGCCCACGTGTCAGTGGCTCCACTAGTTAATTAACCTAATTAATTAAATCTAAACTAGGTTAACTAACTGGGGGGCCCACCTGTCATTGACCCAGGGGGTCAAATCCCTGGTCAAACCCAGGGCTAACACACCGGCGTTTAGCCGCCGGCGGCAGCAAACGCGGCGGAGGCATCGGGAATCCTCCGACGACGACCAAATGGCCGGCGGAGGGCATCTACGGGCTGTGGAGCCTCGTCCGCATGCATCTACGGGAGCAGGAAGCTATGGGGGAGCAAAGCTCGCGGCGGCGGCCAGAGCACGGCCAGGTGCGGTGGGGTGCTGCGTTGCACGGGAGGATGAGCAGATGCTGGTTATGGGCTCCTGGGACCACACTTAGCACGATGGTGTGCTTAGTCGCGGCTCTGGGTAACTGTGGGCACGGCGGCAACATGAACGGCGGCGAGGAGTTCTCGGCTCCGGTGGCTCGGGCAGCTAGCGGATGACAACGGGCTCGGGAGGCAGGGGGAAACACGATGGAGCTCACCGCGGTGTCGAAGCAGAGCTCACCTGGCTCGGGGAGGCGGCGGAGACGATGTAGGGTCGCCATCGATCTCTGGCACTGGAGGTTGAAGACGACGGCGAGGATGGCTCCTCAGGACGTCCGGCGACTCGTAGCTCGACAGAGAGTTAGAGGACGACATGGCAGAGCTCTCGGGCTCGTTGGCTGGGTGTGGAGTGGCGGTGGCCACGTCAACGACGAGCGGCGGCGATGGTGGCTTCGGCGACACGCGGGAAAAAGAGACAGAGGAGGGGAGAGGAAGTGAGAGAGAGTGAGAGGGGTCCGGGTGCGTCGTGGCAACAACCAGAAGGTCCAGGCGACGAGGGGGAGGGACAGGCAGGCAGGGAGGAGGTGGCGTCCATGCGCGAGGGCGGCGGGCGCGTGCCCCTGCCTTCTGTCGTCGCCAGGAGGACGACGGCGCTGGTGGGCAGGGCCACACAGTCCTGGGCCACAGGTAAAAGCCATTAAGCTCTTTCCCTTTATTTCTTTTCTATTTTCTATTTCTGTAATTTGTTTTGATTTAGTTTCTAAAACTAAATCATTTTATTTTCTTCTGACATTTTTTTGCAGGGACCTAAGGAATTAAACCAAAGCCCCTCACAAAAAATCAGAATTTTTGGACATATATAAAATATATAATAAATATATATCCAATGCAAATAAATATTGCATTAATTCCAAATACCCAAAATAAATATTTATGAGCTCCTGAAAATATTGGTTTGAATTTTACTTCTGACCAATAGTTTCAGAGAGAAACATGAACATTTTCTTGGACCCTTTTGGAGTAATATTTATCTGGGTCATTTTCAAAAAGATTTCTGAGGGTTTCACATGTCCCCAATTCAAAATTTATTTGAATTTTAAACATGATGCAAACACCAAGCTAGCCTAGTGCATACCAGAACTAGGGTTGTGACAGCTCGCCCCCACTCGAAAGAATCCCGTCCCGAGATTCAGGAGTCGGCGGCAAGAAAGTGGGGTACTCCAGTCTAAGACGATCTTCTCGCTCCCAAGTAGCTTCTCTCTCGGAATGATGAGACCACTGAACCTTGAGAAATTTGATGTTATGTTGTCGAGTGATATGATCTGCTTGATCCAAAATGCGAATGGGGTACTCTTGATATGTGAGGTTATCTTGGAGATCAGGCATTTCATGGTCCACTCCGCGGATGGAATCCGAGAAGCAACGCCTGAGTTGAGAGACGTGGAAGAAATCATGAACTCGAGAAAGAGGTGGGGGTAGTTCTAACTGGTAGGCAACCTCTCCTCGTTTAGCGAGTATGCGAAAAGGACCAATGTAACGAGGAGCCAACTTGCCCTTGATACCGAAACGATGGGTACCCTTTAAAGGGGTAACCCGAAGGTAAGCTTTATCGCCAACTTCATAAGCCACTTCTTCATGATGACGATCATACTGGCTCTTTTGACGAGATTGAGCTGTTTTGAAATTCTCACGAATGATGCGAACTTGCTCTTCTGCCTCCTGGATCATGTCCGGTCCAAAGAATTGTCTTTCACCGGTTTCTGACCAGTTCAAAGGTGTTCAACATCTTCGTCCATAGAGTATCTCAAAAGGAGCTTTCTTGAGACTGGATTGATAGCTATTGTTATAAGCAAACTCGGCGAAAGGAAGACATTTCTCCCAATCCATACCGGATGAGATAACGCAAGCTCTAAGCATGTCTTCGAGAATTTGGTTGACTCATTCCACCTGACCACTCGATTGAGGGTGGAAAGCGGTACTGAAGGAAAGATGGGTTCCCATGGCAGTCTGGAAACTCTCCCAGAAATGAGAAGTGAAAAGACTACCACGGTCTGAATTGATCTCTAGTGGAACACCATGAAGTGACACTATTTGAGAAATATATAAGTCAGCGAGCTGACTAGCAGTGATACTCTCTCGAACAGGTAGGAAGTGAGCCACTTTGGACAGACGATCAATGACTACGAAGATAGCATTATTCCCTCTCTTGGTCCTGGGAAAGCCGGTGATGAATTCCATACCAACTTTATCCCATTTCCACTTAGGAATAGCTAAAGGCTGAAGGGTGCCAGCAGGTCTTTGATGCTCTGCCTGAACGCGACGACAAATGTCACAGTTAGCAAAGAACTGAGCGATTTCTCTCTTCATCCTAGTCCACCAAAACCTCTGGCGTAGATCCTGATACATGTTAGTACTACCGGGATGAATCGTGAGAGGAGATTCATGAGCCTCCTTAAGGATCAGTTGCGAAGATGTTGCTTCTTGGGAACCACCAGTCGGTTCTGGAAGAAAACAACACCTCGATCATCTATGGAGAAACTACCAGTAACACCTTGATGGGCCTTGAACCCCTCGTTGGTTACCCCAAGTGGAAGGTGTAAGATGCAGTATGTAGAAGTGTTTTCCCTTAGCAAAGATGCCAAGGATCGAATCCTCAGAGACTCCTAGGTTCAACAAGTAGGTGTCAACTGCTAACGGCGTGGATTAGCAATCAACGTGGACCTGCACACAGATAGAAATAACTTTGCTCCCAACGAGTACAGAGAGGTTGTCAATCCCTCCGGCCTTGTAGTTCACAAAGGATTAAACGCAAATGATAGTAGTGATGGATAATGTTTTGCAATAGTAAATAATAGCGAAAAGTAAATAGCGGATGTGATCAATGATGGTAATATGGACCGGAGTCTCTTGATGTTCACTAGTGATGTCTCTCCCCAAAAGACGATAAAACAGCTATGTGAGGTAAACGAATTACAGCTGGGCAATTGACAGGACCACGAACGCAAACCAATGCTGATTACATTGCAAGAAAGGTTGAGGTTCAAAGCATGGGCGGTACGCCAAAGTAAGTAGACCGAAATCCATCAATATCTACTACTAATCATCCACCTTGAGATATCTATCCAGAACATCTCACTGGTATTAAGTTGCGAGTCCCACCCATAGTGTAAACTCAATGCAACAGACAACTGCATTAAAAGAACATTGCGTAAAGTAAACAATCCTTGCACCCGCGGGCACAAGCACCGTTGTTTTCCCCCTTGTGGCAACATCACATCCCCTAGACTCATGTTTTTGTCACTCAAGCTAGTCATCGAGGGGCATGAACCCACAATCGAGCATAATGTTCCCTCTTGGAGTCACTACGTATTACTTGGCCAAAGCAATAAATAACAACGGAGAACATGAAAGAATTACTTATGAACATAAATATAAAAGAGGTAGATCAAATATATTACTCAAGATCAATTTGAACATAATCTCATAATCTATCGGATCCCAGCAAACTCAACATAGCAACAGCATAAGGATTACATATGTGCCTCGATCATGTAGGGCAGCTCACGGGGACTAATTAGTGAAGCACAAGAATGGGAGGAGAACATCACATAGCTACTGGTCATGGACTCATGGTCCAAGGGAGACTACTCACAACTCATCCGGGAGGCGTCCATGGTGGTGGAGAAGTTCCCGATGGTGATCCTCCCCTCCGGCAGGGTGCCGGGAAGAGTTCTCCTGGTGCTCCCGATCTTGGAAGCGGCGGCGGCGGCGGAACAGATATGAGATCGCGAAAAAGAGTTCCCGTCCCGATGGTTTCGAGGGACGCTCTAAATATATGCCGAAGGGGGGCACTAGACGGGGCTCGGGGGGCCCAGACGCCCCCCCGGCACGGCCCGGGGGGGGGGGGGGCGCCACCAGGGCGCTTGGAGCCCTGGTGCCCCCCCGGCTGCCCTTCGGACGCAAGGTAGGTTCTGGAACGCTGATTTTTATATGATTTTTCTGGATTTTTCCTGGCAGTTCTCGTAACGTGAAAACCTGAAATACAAAAACAGCCGAAAACAGAAACTGGCACCGGGGTGCACTGGATTAGTAGGTTAGTCCAAATATGATCAAAAGTGTATGGAAGTGTATGAATATCATAGCAATATCACCCAAAAGTGGCATGGAGCAAGCAAAAATTATAGATACGTTTTGGACGTATCAACATCCCCAAGCTTAATTCCTGCTCGTCCTCGAGTAGGTAAAGGATAACAAGCATAATTTCTGTGGTGACATGCTATTAACCATATAGGACTTTTACAGTCATATGACAAAAGCTTACTGAGACAATGATTGTATAGTAATTAAGTTGCCTCATTAGAAAATCACAAATGACTGAAAGTTTTACAATATGACATTGAAGCATCAAATAGATTTGCAATGAACATGATGTGCAAATATGATAAAGTGATATCTAGCTTGCCCCCTTTAGTGAAGCAAAACATAAATGCAGGGGAACCTTCAAGGTTTAATTGATGACTAGATACAATGATTTCAAAATAAACGATATCACAATCATGCAAAAGACAATGCTACTTTGGGACAATGCACATTACACTCAGAATGACAATAATGCTCTCAGTAGTTGGTGCTTGAAGCAAGAAGGTGGAGACTCAACATAAAAGTAAAAGAATGATTATGTGCTAGAGCTTTTTATTTTGAAAACATGGAAGCAATTTTGTCAACGGTAGTAGTACTTCATATGTGTCATGCATAAGACATCCTATAAGTTGCAAGCCTCATGCATCGAATGCCAATAGTGCTTGCACCTTGTCCTAATTAGCTCGGATTTCCATGGGTTATCATTGCATTACATATGTTTGAACCAAGTGTCACAAAGGGGTACCTCTATGCCACCTGTACAAAGGTCCAAGGAGATAAATCACATTTGATTTCTCGTTTTTGATAGATCTCAACTTGAGGACATCCATACCGGGACAACATAGAAAATAGATGATGGACTCCTCTTTAATGCATAAGCATATTCTCATAAGAGATCGAGGATTAATGTCCAAGCTAAAACTTCCACCATGATACATGGCTTTGGTTGGCGGCCCAATGTTCTTCTCTAACAATATGCATACTCATTCAACCCATGGCAAATCACCCTTACTTCAGACAAGACGAACATGCATAGCAACTCACATGATATTCAACAAAATTGTGACAGTTGATGGCGTCCCCAGAAACATGGTTACCGCTCAGCAAGCAACTTATAAGAAATAAGATACATAGGCAACATATTCTTTACCACAATAGTTTTTAAGCTACTTTCCCATGAGCTATGTATTGCAAGGTTAGTCTTAGTTCAGGTGGAGGTTAGCAAAAGACTGGAAGCGACCAACTAAGAGAGCAATGACGGTCTTAATCATGCAGAGCGACAAGGCAATATTTAATCAGTCATGGTAGTTATATCGCTACTCAGAAATAAAAGATCATCAAGGCTTGACAGACTTTCTTTACAGTCTTAAATATGCGTGAGCATACGCCAAGTCAATCAAAATAAATTCTCGAAGGAAGATATTACTAAACCATACCACATCATAGGCAAACAAATCAAGTTGGTACTCCAATAACACATTGGGAATCCCCCAGCTATTTGAGACTAACCACAAGAAAACCTGAACTACTAAGCACCATTATGCACGTAGCATCTTTATCATAGACATATTAACCAATGCAACGGAAGCAAACTCTCTTAATTAGATAAGCATGATAATTAAAGAGAGTTCAAGCAACCAACTAAACAAAAGCTCTTTGAAAAGATAAGCATGAATACTAAGAGCAGAGCATGATAGTAGCTATTAAAAGACAAAGAACACACACAGCAAAGATAGACATGAAAAATCTATGTTATGTTCTAGGGAGAAGTGGAGCGTGTTTCCCTCCCAGATAAAGAATGCTGAGTTCCGACTCGTTATGAAAAACTAAAAAGAAAACTAAAAGCAAGACGCTCCAAGCATAGCACATAACACATGAAGTGATAAAAATATAGCGAAACAAAAGAGGAACTGATAATGTTGATGGAGAAGGGGATGCACGGGGGCATCCCCAAGCTTAGACGCTTGAGTCTCCTTGAATATTTCTTGGGGGTGCATGGGGGCATCCCCAAGCTTGAGCGCTTGACACTCCTGAATCTTTTTATCATCTTCCCTCGCACACTTGAAAACTCCCTTCATACATAACTCATCATAATCTGATTACCGAGGTTAGTACCCTCAATAAAATAATTATACCTTGCTGGAAATAAAGATATTCTTGAAGTTCTACTGTTTCTCAAGATTGCCAAAAGGTTTTTGCAAAGAAAAAGCAAGCTCTTGGTTTGCGAAATGAAGGAAAGGCAAAACATGACAGAATCTGTGAAAAACAGAACAGCAGGTAGTAATCGATTTGTTCGGGGCACTTCTGCAACTCAAATAAAAAAACTCAGAACAGATGCACGAAAGACTATTATATAGAGAACTCTGTCGAAAAAATTCATACCAAAAAGATGATCTGGTGATTTTATACGAATTTTTCTATCCAAGGACAGAATCTGTTTCCTGGACAGCACCTCACAACTTTTGAACTTTCTAGCAATCAGAGGCTATACTTGCCACAAATATGAAAAGCAAAGATACAATGATGATGCTACAGCAGTAAACAACATCAAGACACAACAAAAGCAAAAAATTTATTCATGTGGGCTGCCTCCCAAAAACGCTTTTTTTATGCCTTTAAGCTAGGCATAATGCATATAGATCAAGTTTTATCAAGAGTAAAAGAATAGCTAGCCCGTACAACGGACTCAAAAGGTAACTTGATCTTCTTTCGAGGGAAGTGTTCCATCCCTTTCTTAAGAGGAAACTGAAATTTTGTATTACCCTCTTTCATGTCAATG
The DNA here is from genome assembly GCA_902687465.1 of Secale cereale. Taxonomy (NCBI): domain Eukaryota; kingdom Viridiplantae; phylum Streptophyta; class Magnoliopsida; order Poales; family Poaceae; genus Secale; species Secale cereale. The sequence continues at coordinate 524,660,261 of LR738715.1, read as the reverse complement.
ATAGCACCAATGGTGCGCAAAAAGGGACGTCCCAAAATAATTGGACATGAAGGATCACATTCAATATCCATAATAGTGAAATCAACGGGAACATAATTATCATTAACAACGATAAGAATATCGTCGATCCTCCCCAAAGGTTTCTTTATGGAAGAATCAACGAGACGAACACCAAAAGAACAAGAATCATAAGGTTTCAATTTAAGCATATCATATATTCTTTTGGGCATAAGAGAGGTACTAGCTCCAACATCACATAATGCATAGCAAGAGAAGTCATTCAATTTAATTTTTATCATAGGATCCCAACCATCTTCTAGCTTTCTAGGTATGGAGGCTTCTACTCTAAGTTTCTCCTCCCTAGCTTTGATGAGAGCATTAGTGATATGCTCCGTGAAGGCAAGGTTAAGCGTGCTAGTGTGGGGATCTCTAGACATCTTGTGAAGGAAATCAATAACTTCGGTAAGAGTGCAATTATCAAAATCAAGGTCACGAGCATCAAGTAAAGTGGTAGTGGTGTCTTTTAGGTTCACATGTTTGGTAGTTTCTATAGTCATAGCATCACCATTAATAGGTCCATTGGGACCAGGAGTACATTGGGTGCTAAGAGTTTGGATATCCTCAACAACTTGGATAGTAGCAACAGTATGGTGGGTAGGAAGGCTCTTAATTCTATCGTCTTCCTCCCTTTCTCTAGCCCATATTTCTTTAAGTTTAGCCATCATCCTAATATTTTCATTAATTTGCACTTGAGTAGCATTAATAGGAATGACCTTCCTCTCCTCAAGAGGAGAAGTTTCAATTTTTAGCAATTTTACCTCATTGGCTAAATGGTCTACCTTAAAAGAAAGATCATCTAGTTTATGTAGTTTTTCTTCTACACTCTTATTAAAGGCTTTTTGGGTAGTGATGAAATCTTTAAGCATAATCTCAAGTTCAGTAGTGGAGTTCTTGGTACTGGGATAAGCATTGTTGTTCCCATAAGAATTAGAGGGGAACGGTCTAAGATTGTTACCAAAGTTACTCCTATAAGCATTGTTGTTAAAATTGTTTCTAGAGATAAAGTTCACATCTACTTGTTCTTGAGCAATCAAAGAATTTAAAGGAACATCACGAGGATCAATAGTAGATTGCTTCGAAAGTAGACACATGATCAAGTCAACTTTTTCATTTAAGGAGGAAATCTCCTCGACAGAGTTTACCTTCCTACCTGTTGGAGCACGTTCGGTGTGCCATTGGGAATAGTTGGTCATCATCTCATCGAAAAGCTTTGTGGCAGCACCAAGTGTAGTTGACATAAAAGTTCCTCCCGCGGCTGAATCTAACAAGTTCCGCGAGGTAAAGTTCAAGCATGTATAAAAAGTTTGGATAACCATCCAAGTAGTCAAACCGTGAGTAGGGCAGTTCTTGATAAGAGACTTCATACGTTCCCAAGCTTGGGCAACGTGTTCATTATCCAATTGTTTAAAATTCATTATGTTACTTCTAAGTTGGATAATTTTAGCAGGTGGATAATATTTTCCAATAAAAGCATCTTTGCACTTGTCCCAAGAATCTATGCTATTTCTAGGCAAAGACTGAAACCAAATTTTAGCTCCTCCTCTCAAGGAGAAAGGAAAAAGCTTAAGCTTAACAATATTACCATCTATTTCTTGGTACTTTTGCATATCACAAAGTTCGACAAAGTTGTTTAAGTGTAAAGCAGCATCATCTCCAGCACCGGAGAATTGATCTTTCATGACTAGGTTCAGTAAAGCAGGTTTAATTTCATATGAAGGTGCTGAAGTGGCAGGTGTAGTGATAGGTGTGCTGATAAAGTCATCGTTGTTGTGACTAGTGAAGTCACACAACTTGGTGTTCTCGGTGGAACCCATAGTAGCAAGCAAGCAAGATAACTATTTTTGTGATTTTCGATAAAAAGGTACTAAAGCAAAAACTGAAAGGTAAACTAACAAGACTGAAAAGCAAAGGTAAAAGATAGCATGCAACTCCCCTATCCTGAAGAGTGGAGTCCCCGGCAACGGCGCCAGAAAATACTCCTTGATGGGCCTCGAACCCCTCGTTGGTTACCCCAAGTGGAAGGTGTAAGATGCAGTATGTAGAAGTGTTTTCCCTTAGCAAAGATGCCAAGGATCGAATCCCCAGAGACTCCTAGGTTCAACAAGTAGGTGTCAACTGCTAACGGCGCGGATTAGCAATCAACGTGGACCTGCACACAGATACAAATAACTTTGCTCCCAACGAGTACAGAGAGGTTGTCAATCCCTCCGGCCTTGTAGTTCACAAAGGATTAAACGCAAATGATTGTAGTGATAGATAATGTTTTGCAATAGTAAATAATAGCGAAAAGTAAATAGCGGATGTGATCAATGATGGTAATATGGACCGGAGTCTCATGATGTTCACTAGTGATGTCTCTCTCCCAAAAGACGATAAAACAGCTATGTGAGGTAAACGAATTACAACTGGGCAATTGATAAGACCACGAACGCAAACCAATGCTGATTACATTGCAAGAAAGGTTGAGGTTCAAAGCATGGGCGGTACGCCAAAGTAAGTAGACCGAAATCCATCAATATCTACTACTAATCATCCACCTTGAGATATCTATCCAGAACATCTCGCTGGTATTAAGTTGCGAGTCCCACCCATAGTGTAAACTCAATGCAATAGACAACTGCATTAAAAGAACTTTGCGTAAAGTAAACAATCCTTGCACCCGCGGGCACAAGCACCGTTGTTTTCCCCCTTGTGGCAACAGCACATCCCCTAGACTCATGTTTTTGTCACTCAAGCTAGTCATCGAGGGGCATGAACCCACAATCGAGCATAACGTTCCCTCTTGGAGACACTACGTATTACTTGGCCAAAGCAATAAATAACAACGGAGAACATGCAAGAATTACTTATGAACATAAATATAAAAGAGGTAGATCAAATATATTACTCAAGATCAATCTGAACATAATCTCATATCCATCGGATCCCAACAAACTCAACATAGCAACAGCATAAGGATTACATATGTGCCTCGATCATGTAGGGCAGCTCACGAGGACTAATTAGTGAAGCACAAGAACGGGAGGAGAACATCACATAGCTACTGGTCATGGACTCATGGTCCAAGGGAGACTACTCACAACTCATCCGGGAGGCGTCCATGGTGGTGGAGAAGCTCCCGATGGTGATCCTCCCCTCCGGCAGGGTGCCGGGAAGAGTTCTCCTGGTGCTCCCGATCTTGGAAGCGGCGGCGGCAGCGGAACAGAGATGAGATCGCGAAAAAGAGTTCCCGTCCCGAGGGTTTCGAGGGACGCTCTAAATATATGCCGAAGGGGGGCACCAGACGGGGCTCGGGGGGCCCAGGCGCCCCCCCAGGCGCGGCCCAGGGGGGGCGCGCCGCCAGGGCGCCTGGAGCCCTGGTGGCCCCCCCCGGCTGCCCTTCGGACGCAAGGTAGGTTCTGGAACGCTGATTTTTTATATGATTTTTCTGGATTTTTCCTGGCAGTTCTCGTAACGTGAAAACCTGAAATACAAAAACAGCCGAAAGCAGAAACTGGCACCGGGGTGCACTGGATTAGTAGGTTAGTCCAAATATGATCAAAAGTGTATGGAAGTGTATAAATATCATAGCAATATCACCCAAAAGTGGCATGGAGCAAGCAGAAATTATAGATACGTTTTGGACGTATCACACCCTTGGCAATGTTTCTCTTGATCCGGGTAATCCCCGTATCATGCTTCTGGGCTTCTATGATATGTTCCATAAGAGTAGGTTTTGCCACCAAGGTAGAAAGGAATCCGTGAGGAGCAATGTGAAGGTTAAGCTTACATAATTCCTCATGGAGAAGTGGTTGGCCCTGCTGCAACATGAGATTGTTGCAATAGGACTTACGACTTAAAGCATCAGCCATGACATTGGCCTTGCCTGGGGTGTAAGTAATCCCTAAGTCGTAATATGAGATCAACTCCAACAAACGTCTTTGCCTAAGGTTCAAATCTGGCTGGGTGAAGATATACTTGAGACTCTGGTGATCGGTGTAGATCTCGCAACGATTACCAAGAAGGTAATGTCGCCATGTCTTAAGTGCATAGACTACAGCTGCCAGCTCTAGATCGTGTGTAGGATAATTTTCCTCATGTGGATGCAACTGTCGAGATGCATAGGCAATCACATGACGATCCTGCATAAGAATGCAACCTAGTCCCTGTCGTGAGGCATCACAATAGATAACAAAGTCCTTCGTGAAATCCGGTGGCACAAGTATGGGAGCAGAAGTCAGGCGTCTTTTCAGTTCCTGAAAACTGTGCTCACACTGTGGGGACCACTCAAACTTTTTATCTTTCTTGAGAAGTTCCTTGAGAGGTTTGGCCACTTTGGAGAAGTTTTCAACAAAGTGGCGACAATAGCTGGCTGGACCAAGGAAACTCCTAACTTGTTTAACTATTTCAGGTGGAGTCCAATCAAGAACGGCCTAAACTCTCTCGGGATTGATAGCAATGCCCTTACCAGAGATTACGTGGCCTTGATAGGTCACTTCTGGCAACCAAAATTCGCACTTGGACAACTTGGCATAAAGGCGGTGCTCTCTGAGTTTTTCTAACACAAGCCTAAGATGTTCGGCATGCTCTTCCTCATTCTTCGAGTAGATAAGGATATCATCGAGGTAAACCACGACGAACTTATCTAAGTACTCCATGAAGATCGAGTTCATCAAGCGGGAGAAAGTGGATGGAGCATTGGTTAGACCAAAGGACATCACGGTGTACTCGTACTGGCCATAACGAGTAACAAAAGCCGTCTTAGGAATGTCCCCATTTCTGATCTTGATTTGATGGTAGCCTAACCTCAAATCCATCTTGGAGAAGACTGAGGATCCAACGAGTTGATCATACAGGTCGTTGATCCTGTTGAGCGGGTATTTGTTCTTTATCGGGAACAAATTAATAGGACGATAATCTACAACCATATGATCCGTACCATCCTTCTTCTTGATGAAGAGGATGGGACAAGCCCAAGGAGAAGAACTAGGACGGATGAAACCCTTTCTCAAGGACTCATCAAGTTGTTCCTTAAGCTCAGCTAGTTCTAGGGGTGCCATCTTGTAAGGTCTCCTAGAAATTGGAACAGTTCCTGGTATAAGATCTATGACAAACTCTACATTCCTGTCAGGAGGAATACCTGGCAGTTCCTCTGGAAAGACATTCGGAAAGTCTCGGACTATCGGGATATCTTCAAGGTCTGGGAGAGGGCTGGCATTAAGAGGATAGAGTTGACGCTTTGCAACTCTAGTGGAGACTGTGACTATCTTTCCAGATGGGTGTGTAAGCTGAACAGACCTAGTGTAACAGTCAATCTTAGCACGATGAGCTATCATCCAGTCCATACCCAAGATGATGTTAATACTGAAGACTTGAGGGCTATGAGTGAGGCAAGGAATACAAGTCTGTCAACAAGGATTCCATTACCATGGCTTATACTAGAAGTTTGCCATTTTGATCCAGGAGTTTGAATGACTAAGGGAGAAGGCATATCATAGAATGATATGTTGTGTAAGCTAGCATAGCCTTCAGAGATCAAGGAGTGAGATGCTCCGGTATCGAATAGAACTGAAGCTAGATGGAAATTTACAAGGAGTGTACCAAGAACGACATTTGGATCATCATGAGCGTCTTTAGCTGAGACGTGATGCACACATCCATGTTCAATGGAAGCTGACTTGACATTGACCATCTTGTGTGGTGGCTTACCACGAAGAACGGACTTCTCGGGCTGGGGTGGAGCAAAACTGGCCTGAGAGCAGTCACATGCATAGTGTCCTGGCTTTCCGCATGTGAAGCAAGTCCCTGAGGTAGGACGTGGACCCTCATTGACAAGCGGTCTACCAAAAGGCCTGGGTGGAGCATATGACTGAGCTGGATGAGGCACCTCATAAGATGGCCTCGGTGAATATCTGGGTGGAAGAGCAGAGTTTGGAACCCAAATCCAACGCTTCTGAGAGCTGGAGCCGGAAGAAGATGCCAAATCATGGGTGTGCTTACGAGACTCCTCGTAAGTGAGCTGAGCTGCCTCTGCATTAATGGCCTTGTTCACAAGAGCCTGGAATGTACTGCAATGATGCAAGTGAAGATCACGACGCAGCTTGGGGTTGAGACCCTTCCGGAAACTAGCCTACTTCTTGGCGTCCGTGGACACTTCTTCTGTAGCATAGCGGGCGAGGTTCTCAAACTCTCTACTGTAAGCATCAACAGCCATCTTAGCCTGGGTAAGACTACAAAACTCTTCTCTCTTGCGATCGATGAGGGCTTGAGGAACGTGATGCTCACGAAAAGCCTCAGCGAAATCTCTCCAGGTAGGAATCTGGCCAGCTGGAATGATGGCCTCATAGTTCTGCCACCAAAGACTAGGAGGACCTTCTAGGTGATATGTGGCATAGGTGACCTTGTCACCGTCAGCTACGTTCGCAGAACACAGCTTGTGAGTGATACTACGGAGCCAGTCATCTTCATCAAGTGGCTCAATGGGATGATGGAAGGTGGGTGGTTTCAGACGAATGAAGGCATGGATGGTTGCTGACTCTTTGCACTGATGTGTGGTGTTCTCCTCAATACGTGCCAACAAGCGGTTAGACCCTCGCTTGTTTCTCTCCATCTCTAACATGACCTCTGCCTACGAAGGCTGGTCGGGAGGATCCTCCTCATCCCTACCACCTCCGTGGTTCTTTCTACGAGCAACTGAACCTCAGGTAACTAACGACATCCTGAGAAATGAAACCAAGGACGGAATTAGCATCAACCATAGGTTGCATAAGGTAGGACAAGAAATGAGTATCTCTCGAACTCCTAGGACAAATCCAACAACATAACAGCAGTAAAATGCTCAAAATGAGACATCCTGCAAATGATAGGGCAGTACCATACTCAACAACATCACTCAAGGTTCTGTGATAGTACTAAACAAACTACACCGGAAGAACTCAATAACTGGAGTATGACTCTGATCAAACAATCCTATGGGACTATGGAATAGTAACACGTGATCCTGATAGACGGAAGAGAAAGCCTAGTTCCTTAACCCCTTAGGAAAGGTAAGATGACTAAGATCAGAAGGGCAAAAGGTATAAGGAGTAAAAAGAGCCTTACGTTCCCTTCCACAATCAATTCCCTTATATAACTAAAGAATTTCTAGACACAACTTCGACCAGTTTGGCTTGGTAATCCTACAGGCAGTCAGGCTCTGATACCAAAGCTGACGGGACTCCGATCCTAAGTCACACCGAACTAGCATGTAACACACCATATCACTTTGCGGCCACACGCACGGTATTCCCACGGGTGCCACCTTACCTGGCCCGGGACCGTTTGCGCATTTTGGCTCACGTATATGATAGTGTCGCTAGCATCCATATGACAGAGAACCCGGGCCAACATGACTAGTTATAAACCCAAGGTTGCACTAACTTACAAGGACAGGCATACATGACCCAGCAACGAACGTGTCGGTCATCAACGTATGAAACCAAGTCGTAGCAAGCTACAAGGACTTAAAGGAACAACACGTGACATTTCCCAAAGGTACAGACACATGAACGAAGAAGGACACATGCCGGCCAGCCTAAGTGTTTCGGAGCAGTAGCAAGCTACCATGGCTCAGTGGAAGCACTAGGAGACATTTCCCCATAAGTGAGGCTACCAAGAGGAAACAACTTGGTTGTCAGATCCCACACATACCAAGCATTTCAATAACATACACACAATATGCTCGATATGTGCAAATACAACATGGAATCACAACAAGACTCTATGAAACAAAGTATTTATTCATTAGGCTCCGAGGAGCCAGATATTACAAACATGGGTCTCATGACCCAACATTCAGAGCGTACAAGCAACAAGCGGAAGCATAACATGTCTGAGTACAGACACCTACAAATGAAAAAGGCTGAAGAGCCTGACTATCTACAACAATCGTACAAGATCGTAGCTGAGGTAACAAGCTACTTGTCAAAGTCCAAGCGGAACTACTAGTGAGACAGAAGTCTCATATGCAAAACATAAATTAAGCAAACATGAGTACAAAGGTATTCAGCAAGACTTACATCAGATCCTATCATACATGCACTTGTATCAAGAAGGCAAAGTGGGGTTTAGTTGCAGCAAGCCAGCTTTGACTCAGTGGCTATCCTGTACTACGACTGCTGGTAACTCTTGGAGGTGGCGCACCCGAGTCCACTAATCATCACTCAATACACCACTATGGATTCATCCCCGTCTCCCTACGAGAAGGCCATCCATAGCACTCACACTTGTCTTGAGTATTTTAGAGTATCCACTTCAAGTTGTCTATGTACCACATAAGCATCCAAGAAGTCCATAACCGTGGACCCGGCTATTTGAATAGATCATGTTAACCCTGCAGGGGTGTACTTCTTCACACATGCTCTCGCCACTTACCGTCATGTACATGTTGTGTATCTCGGCAACCTTCAAGCGGAAGCCTGACGAGGGTGTCGGCCACGACCTGACTAACCACACAAGACTCTAGTCCAGGTTTATCGTCTATTCAGGTTCCATCCGCAAGGGAGTCCGGCCGAGGTTTCCATCACGGCCCCAAACGATGTGAGCAGGGTTCCCAATCCCACCATACGGGTGCCACTTGGTACACCATGCCACCTATGCCTAGTCTGTACCAAGCCCACCCTGCCGTGTGCCACTTGGTAGAGAAATAACACTACCTACAAACACAAGAAACTAGTTGCGACTCCTGGACAAAGATCAAGTTGATTAATAAGCCGAGAGGGGTCGAGTTACCGGAACCCAATGTGTGGTAGTAGCTAGTCTTTGGACAACATACACAGAACTCAGTGCTTAAGGACGGTTCCAGTGAGACAACCCACCATGTACTCCTACACGGCCTCTCACCGCTACCTTTACCAAATCGTGTTCACACACTAAACTCTCAGCATCAGAACATAGCACTGCACTCCTATTCATTCCCAATGAATCAGACCTGACACACTCTAAGCAATAGCAAGCATGGCATGGTAAGAACACAACATGGCTTCAATCAACTCCTACACATGCTAGTGGGTTTCAACTATTCACTGTGGCAATGAAAGGTCATCCAGAGGAATGGGTTCAACTACCGCAGCATAAAGTAGCAGTTGAATCGTTGTTGTCCTAATGCAAAAACAGAGAGCAGGAGCGAAAGCGTGGGATTGTATCGGAATGAACAAGGGGGTTTGCTTGCCTGGTAGATCAAAAGGGGGGGGGCACTGCTCCTCTGATAGGTACTCTGGAACGGTCTCAGTAGCAGGACCTATCGAGAAGGGCGGTGCCAACAATCAAACATAAGTATATGCAACAATATGATGCATGAACATGGCATGAAGATGTGATGTTGTCTGAGCTAATGCAACTTGCATTTATTTGGGTGAAGTCCATTTGAACCAAGTGTTCAAATGCAACTCCAAACTTTAAGCACTAAAAATGCCCTTTATGTATTTCATATATTCAGTAGGTATAACTTCATTTGTCATGCATGAAAAAGGTACAGATGGATAGATTGAATTTTTCTGATAATTTGTCATATATAACTTATTTCATTCTGTGCTACGTTTGAATTTCGATGATTTTTTAAGCTTAAACCAATTTCTGAAATAAATAAATCATTTAAGATTTATTTAAATTTCAGAAATGGATTACTGCATCAGCATGACCACAGCATGACGTCAGCAGGTCAACTAGGCTGACCAGAGTCAAACCTGATAGTGGGGTCCACTGGTCAGTGACTCAGTTACCTAACAAAGTTAATTAACACTAAAACTAATCCTAACAATAGTCAGCAGGGCAGGGCCCACGTGTTAGTAGCTCCACTAGTTAATTAAACTAATTAATTAAATCTAAACTAGGTTAACTAACTGGGGGGCCCACCTGTCATTGACCCAGGGGGTCAAATTCCTGGTCAAACCCGGGGCTAACACGTCGGCGTTTAGCCGCCGGCGGCAGCAAACGCGGCGGAGGCATCGGGAATCCTCCTCCGACGACCAAATGGCTAGCGGAGGTCATCTACGGGCTGCGGAGCCTCGTCCGTATCCATCTACGAGAGTAGGAAGCTGTGGGGGCATCGGAGCTGGCCGGAGCAAAGCTTGTGGCGGCGGCCGGAGCACGGCCATGTGCGGTGGGGTGCTGCGGTGCACGGGAGGATGAGAAGATGCTGGTTCTGGGCTCGTGGGACCACACTGAGCATGGTGGTGTGCTCAGTCGTGGCTCTGGGTGACTGTGGCCATGGAGGCAGCATGAACGGCGGCGAGGAGTTCTCGGCTCCGGTGGCTCGGGCAGCTAGCAGATGACAATGGGCTCGGGAGGCAGGGGAAACACGGCGGAGCTCACCGCGGTGTCGAAGCGGAGCTCAGCTGGCTCAGGGAGGCGGCGGAGACGATGTAGGGTCGCCGGCGGTCTCCGGCGCTGGAGGTTGTAGACGACGACGAAGACGGCTCCTCAGGGTGTCCGGCGACTTGTAGCTCGACGGAGAGGTAGAGGACGACGTTGCAGAGCTCTCGGGCTCGTTGACTGGGCGTGGAGTGGCCGGTGGCCACGACAACTACGAACGGCGGCGACGGTGGCTTCGGCGACGCGCGGGAGAGAGAGACCGAGGAGGGGAGAGGAAGCGAGAGAGAGTGAGGAGGGTCCGGGTGCGTCGTGGCAATGACCAGAAGGTCCAGACGATGAGGGGGAGGGACGGGCAGGCAGGGCGGAGGTGGTGTCCATGCGCGAGGGCGGCGGGTGCGTGCCCCTGCCTTCTGTCGTCGCCAGGAGGACGACGGCGTTGGTGGGCTGGGCCACATAGTCCTGGGCCGCAGGTAAAAGCCAGGTAAGCTCTTTCCCTTTATTTATTTTCTGTTTTCTATTTCTGTAATTTGTTTTGATTTAGTTTCTAAAACTAAATCATTTTATTTTCTTCTGACATTTTTTTGCAGGGACCTAAGGAATTAATCCAAAGCGCCTAAAAAAATCAGAATTTTTGGACATATATAAAATATATAATAAATATATATCCAATGCAAATAAATATTGCATTAATTCCAAATGCCCAAAATAAATATTTCTGAGCTCCTGAAAATATTGGTTTGAATTTTACTTCTGATCAATATTTTCAGAGAGAAACATGAACATTTTCTTGGACCCTTTTGGAGCAATTTTTATCTGGGTCATTCTCAAAAAGATTTCTGAGGGTTTCACATGTCCCCAATTTAAAATTTATTTGAATTTTAAACATGGTGCAAATACCAAGCTAGCCTAGTGCATACCAGAACTAGGGTTGTGACAAAAGGGTGCATGCGACTCACATACAAACAAATATTGGAGAGAGATGAGATCCCGAGAGACAGAGTTTTGTGTCTGCGAGGGAAAAAGATATTTCAAAACGAGAGTGATAGCTAGAGAAACATATGAGGGAACAAAAGATATCTCTAGGGAGAGAGACAGTGTGTGTGAGCGGCATACAAGAGAACAGTGGAGAAATATGAGACCCTGGGAGACAGAGATTGTGTTTGTCTGTGAGAAAGAGATATTTAAGAGGAAGAGTCGTAGGTTCTTATACCTAAGGAGCAAAAGACATATCTGTATCAGGGGTGTGCGAGTGGCACACAGGGGAATATAGAGAGAAATGAGACCCCGGAAGACAAAGTTTCGTGTTTGTGTGAGAGAAAGAGATTCCACATACAGAATCATAGTTAGAGACACATAGCAGGGAGCGAGATATACTTTAAGAGAGATAGAGTGATGAAGGTCGAGGGAGAGAGTACCGTCAGTGTGTTACGAAGATAAAAGATCATTGTCGACATACAGGTAGCACGAGAGATACCCGAGAGTCGATGAACGTGTATAGGTCTAGAGAGATAGTCCTATATAAGTATGAGTGATAGTTATATGAGACAGATATCTGGATTAAATGGGATTCAAAAATTTAAACTGGAGATCACGACATCGATAATATCATAACGCAAATTGGTGTATCAAACATGCATATTCATTTGAATTTGAGGACACGTGTAATGTTATATAGTTTATCAATATTGGTGATTTATAGATTCTTTAATTAGGAACAATGCTTGGTTTATATGCAATTAATGTCTAAACGGGATTACACTATATGTTGCGTGTGTGAAACACATTATACATGTTTGAGAAGTAAAAAAAACCCGCATGAAACACACATTAATTGGAGACAGTTAGCGAGGAATGCATACATTGGATTTCAACATAAAGTGGTTTCAAATATTAAAAAATCCAAATAGATGGATACAACCTTATGAATCTGAGATCATGCCATTTGTAAACCATATTGATGTATAAAGGGTGTTGTGCTTTTGAAAGTATATAAAAAAATGATGTATATAGAATTTTATTCCAATCGAAAATGGATCCTGCCCGAAAAAAATAGAATACAAACGGGATTCAAATTGAGTTGGCTCGGTAAACATGCAGTCTGCAAAATATGAACGAAGCGGGGAAAGTCATAGTAACCGCCCGAAACCAAAATCTGTGAGATGGAAATTACTACTGGCTATCCCTGCCACGCAAAGCCTATCTGCTCGATTTCTATAGGTTTCGATAGGGGTAGGTTTGTAATTTCACTCAAACATGACATAACTGCCTCTCACCCGGATTCATACACGGTGGGTGCCAAAACACAGTGTGTCCTTCGCCGAAATCGACTCCCTCCCCGATTCATACATGGTGGGCGCCAAAAACAAACTCTCGTCCACAAATATTCGGTGTATGCGAGATTACCGTCCTATCCCCAGCCGACTAATATTGTTGTGGTGTAGGAAATTTGAAACGAGGGCTAAATTTGTAAATTTCCTCGCATTTGAGACAAGCGCACCCTGAAGACATGGTCCCCCTTCCTCTCCACCTCCATTTCCCCATTCGTACTCCGTGGGTGCCAAAACACCCTCTCCACCCCAGTCTCCTCCGCCAACCACCCCATCCACCGCCATCCTCCTCCACCATGCTGGAGCTGATACCCCGACGCCATCGTCCATTACAAGAGATCGACCTCTCTCATCCACGGCTTTAGACTGGGATCCTTGCATCCCGTCCTCTCGCTTCATCCCCGCCGTCATCCACCTTGCCGGCGCCGCTCCTACGACCGTCTCATCCACAGCGCCCCGCTGCCACCGTCTACCCTCCTAGATCTGCTTCCACGCCGTCGACAGCCATCGCTACCATAGCACCACCAAATTCTCAGCAGATGCATACACGGCACCGCACCATAGGCGGTACTCTTTCGTATCTGCTTAACTTATTTATCGTAGCAAGAAAATAGATCGCCACTGCTTTACTCTGATTTCTTGTCCATCACTTACTTGCTAGTTGAAAGCAAACATTGGTTGTGAAGTTCCCTTTGTTCGGTTTGCACCTTCAGATCCGCCATGGCACGCTCAACACTATACTCCCAATGATTATGGTTTTCGCCTTTTATATTCCACACTAGTTAAATCACAGTAGACTAAATTTCAAAATTGGGTCAGTCGATTTTTCAGAGCTCACCGGAGTTCGCCGGTGCGAACGAAGGGGCTCGGGTGGAGACTTTGGTTGTGGGGGGTGGTGATGGGGCCTCGCCGAACAAAGAAAACTCGATGCAGGTGGGGGCGGGGGTGTGGGGTGGGGATGGCGGAGGAACACAGGCGATGGGGGCCGATGGTCCGGCCGGCGGCCCATGCGGTGTTCTGTATGGGAAGAATCAGAGACGAGGAATAAGAAGGGTTAGGAGACGTAGGATCTTCATCCAACCGCATGAAATGGTCGAATGACCCAAATGACAAAAATCACGCGACTTGCATGCAGACATGCCTTTATATTCAGTACCATAACTGTACCTGCTTAGCACTGCTCATGAATCCATCAAGCTAAACAACGTGCCACTCGTAATTCCAAACTTGTTGCTCAAGTACGAATCTGATACGATGATGATATTACTAAAACAGATAACATTTAATTGGTCAGCTAATGTTCCTACTTTACCTTCGAAAAAGCACGTGCGCCACATATAGAGAGACAGCAGGGAGTTGCTTTCTTAATGCGCTCTGGTTCATCATGGTGGGCACTGCGCAACCAAAATTTTATTATCCAAAATCTGCTTGCTCTTCTTTAGCATGTTCCTCTTCCGTTCTTCTTTAATAAGTACTCTCTCCGTTCCTAAATACAAGTCTTTGTATAGATTCCAACATGGACTACTTATGGAGCAAAATGAATGAATCTACACTCTAAAATGTATCTGGATACATCTGTATGTGATCCATAGTGGAAATCTCTACCAAGACTTATATTTTGGAATGGAGGGAGTAGGATAGTAGGACAATATGTTCCTTGTAGTGAAGATGAGCAGGGACATTTGTAGTGTAGAGGTCTATACGGTCGGTTGGTATGGACACTTTGAACTCTTCGGGCCTCTTTGATTCGTAGGATTTTGTAAACATGGGAATAGGATTTGTAGTGGCCTGCCCACTTGAATCCTATAAGAATAGCAAGGCAATGCGGGGAGCTGTGTTGCCTGTGAGAGTTACACTGATATTAATAGTACCACACCTTCAGTTGAAGAGAGCTGGTATCCGAAGCCTTTCTAGCCGTACCGACAATACTAGCACATATATTCCAGCAAGTTCCACTTTGCCGATTTTACTCTGATGCTTACGGTTTTCCAGTTATATCTATACTATGATCTGTGTAGCTGCTTTGTGTCGCACTAGCAGCAGTCCACTCTTGAAGCTAAACACCGCAATGACTTACAAAATTGGCACCAAGGCATTGAGTGCCATTCTGGATGCAATGAAACTCATACGCTCCCCACCTGTTGACGCTTGTTCAGAATGTGATCCTAATGACTCTTGTTCAAAATTGCCACATATAGAGAGACGACATGGAATTGCATTTCTTAGGGCGCTATGATTCATCATGAGTGGGCAACCAACATTGTATGCAATTAAGCGGAACCTCAAGAATATGCTTCCTCTTCTGTTCTTTAACATGTTCCTCTTTTGTTATTATGTTTTTAGTATGTATAGTATGTTCCTTGTCAGGAAGGAGAGCAGGGACATTTGCAGTCAACAGCTGATAGAGCTGGCATGTACTTGATCGATACGCTTTCAATTACTAGCGGCAATACAACACCGTATTTTCAAGCCAGTTCCAGTTTCCCGATTTATATATCGTGGTTATGGTGTACCCCTTTTATGTACACTATGATCTGCCTAGTTGATGTGTGCTCTTGTTATCCTGGTTTGGCAATAAACTCTCTATACAATATATTTTGAACCTATCATCTCCCAACTATCCTTACTTCTGGAGCCTAATTTTTGTGTTCTTGTGCCACATTATATAAATGCACGCACCATATTACAGCACACATGAGCTCTCTCATCAGAATCCAGTGATAGCACACAAGTGTTTACAGGGGCGCCTGTCGGATTACGGGCTCCGCAAACCCAAGAAGTTCGAACACAGGGGCGTGAACGAAGATCTCTCCCACTCACGTCTACCTAGCGTCTCGCCCTCGCCTAGTGAAGAGATTCAAACAAACAACAAGTGAAGCACGCAAGAGTTTACCCAGGTTCAGGCCACCTTGTGGTGTGAAACCCTACTTCCTGTTTTGGTGGATTGGCTTCAGGAGGGTTAGAATATGAACTAGTATAGTTGTTCCTGAGCTCAGGAGGGTCGGGAGGCAAGAGTTCTTGCCTCTGTGCATGGTGGCAGAGTTTATGGATCTGCTCTCTCCCTCTCCATAGTGGGGATCCTAGCTACTTATATAGGCGGCCAGGGTCCTCTTCCCCCGAAATGTTTAGGTGGGAAGGGATCCCACAACGGCCATTTCGAGCGGGAACACAAGGACGTTCCTACCCTGACAAAAGCAGTCTTGGCGTGCAAAAGGATCAGGCGGTGACGCGGTGGTGGGCTCGGTGGTGACATCCTCCCTGTCATCCTTGCGGTCTCCGGTCTTGTTGCACCAATGGGGAAACCTATGTCCCGCTCCTCGGGAACATGCGCCTACGATGCCTCCTTTGCACCGAATCGGCAACTGCGCTGCTGGCGGGCGCTGGCACCCGCTGGTGCGGTGCGTCACTGCTTACGTTGCTGCCTCCTCCTGAGTAGGCTTGGCCTTGGATTCTCCGCCCCTCCGGAGCACCTTGCCGAGGCCACTCCTGAGGGGGTCTTGACGTTGTTCTCCTCGCGAGGCCTAGCCCCCTCGCGAGGGTCTTGGGCAGCTGGTCGATCAGCTGGGCCATACCTGGCCGTGGTAGGAGCGCGTCGCGGCCCACAGATAGGCAAGTTTGGGTACCCTGGTTCCCAGGACGCCGACAATAGCCCCCGGGCCCAAGGTGCGCGCGGAGTTGCCTTCGGGACGAAGCATTAGTCGAGGACGAAGCGCCGCGGGCCCCAAAAGGTTGCGAGCCAGGCTGGCGCATGCCGGTTGGATGGGACGTGGCGACTCCGCTCCCCATGCAGTCTTGGCAATCGTGTGACTTGAAAACTCCCCGGCGCAGACGACGGGGCTGTTATGGCTGTGACGCCAGTGGCTGGCGGTTGGGCTCCTCCGCCCTATAAATGGGACTAGGGGGGGAGCCCCCAAGCCATCTTCAAGCCAGCGCCGTCTTCCTCCTTGCTTGTTCCCCGCTCTCCCTCTTGCTGCGAGATCTCCATGGCGCCGCCGAGGAAGCCGTCCGCCGCGGAGAAAGGGAAGGCCTCGAAGGATCTTCCCCTGCTGCCGCCGAAGAGGGGCCACGGGCGTCCCCGCAAGCATGCCGCTGCGCCCGCAGCGACTCTTCGGGGAAGCGGGCACGGCCTTCCGGGTCCTGTCGCAGCCGTTGCTGAGAGGCGCGGTATGTCTTCCCGAGGTGAAGGTGGTCGTGGCCGTGGTGGGAGAGGAGGCGCGAGACGGTGCATGGCGGTCGCGCGTCCTCCGCGCCCGCAGCTCCACTCCTTCGACGTGTCGTCGGAGTTCGTGGTGTGGGCAGAGAAGCCTGGTGGCTCGTGGCTCCGGCTTCCCCGCTCGTTCGGAAACGTGCTACCAGCCAGAGGCCCCGACGGCGTCTGGCTGCAGGCTGACGGTTGCTACAGTGGTGCGTCCTGGGTGGAGGTTGATGTGGTTCCCACGGGTGACGTGTTCCTGGAGTGCGGCTGGCAATTGTTTGCTCGCACGCGCCGGCTGCAGGGGAGGTGTACGCTCCACTTCAGGTACGATGGGGCCTCCACGCTGTTTGTCAGGGTCTTCTCGGAGGAAGGGAGGCGCCTTGGGTGCTGTCTCGAGGCCGATGACGAAGAGAATGACGGGGACAACGTTCGTAGGAGCAGCTCGTCCTCCGGAGACGATCTTAGTCCTGGGGGCGCCGCGGGTCCCCCTCTATGGCAGCAGCAGCTCCTCCAGTAGCGGCGGCCACGACGAGCCACCACGCCGCCAAGCTCGACCCAGCGAGGGGAGGGGGTTGTCGCGCCGCTGTGGCTCGGTGAAGCCGGAGGAACTGGGAGACTCCGACTGAGCAGGAGCGGCCTCTGCTTCTTCTCCTTCTTTTTCCTTCATGTCCTTCATGTGTCAAAATTTCAAGTTGCCTCGAGAAGGCGTGTAATGGACTGTGATATATGTATGAAGCGAGAACTTGCTGCCATGTTTTTTGTCCTTGGTGAGATTACTTAGCTTTTATGCGTCGCGAC
The DNA here is from genome assembly GCA_902687465.1 of Secale cereale. NCBI lineage: Eukaryota > Viridiplantae > Streptophyta > Magnoliopsida > Poales > Poaceae > Secale > Secale cereale. The sequence continues at coordinate 524,642,552 of LR738715.1, read as the reverse complement.
GTCTTGAGGCAGAGTGCTCCTGACTCTTTGGCGTCATGAGCCCCATCGGGTCGTGAGGACGGCCGAATCTAGAGAGCTCGTGTAGCCCCAGAGCATGGGTGAGCCGCTGAGAGCTGCTGAGAGCGCTGAGCGCGGATTAAAGCACCAAAGCCTGAGCCGGCTCGGTAGGATAGATTGCGCAGACTGAGAAGCCCGACGCTAGAGCCTGAGAAGGCTTGGCCAGACGAGGTCACGGGGCCATGGCAGACAAAGGTCGGTGACCGACCGTGCCCCAGCCCCCACGCGCGAGGCGCGAAGAAGAGCGGGTGGCACAGCCCTGCTCAACAAACAGACCTCAGAACCGACGAGAAAGATACAAAACAAGACTTTCAACCAAATGCAAGAAACGCGAGAAACACGAGAACTTCATAGCATGGGGTAGAGGAAGGGCTGTTAGCCAAGGAAGTAGAAAAGGCGGACAGCCAAACACCAAGCCAAAAAGGAAAAAGGTCGCGTCCGACCCCTACACTACGTCTTCTTCCCAGCGCGGAGCTAAGGACTGCCACTGGGGCGTCGGTGGGAGCCCCGTCTGAGGGCCCGTAAGCAACACACAGGAGACTCCGAGGCGTGTACAGCCGCAACTCATTATTACGTGAGAGTGTCACGGGCGGAGACCTTCACGGGCACGGAGCCTTGATTACGGATAGAACCTCCTGAGGTGTTCAATGTTCCAGGAATTTTGGATCGGTATCCCATCCTGCGTCTCCAGGCACACAACACCGGGCCTAGAGACACGGGCGATTCTGAACGGGCCCTCCCACATGGGCGAGAGATTGTGTAACCACTCCCTGGAGAGGACCCGCCTCAGGACTAAGTCACCAACTTCAAGTGTTCTTGCGCGGACGCCGCGACAGTGGTACTGCCGCAGCACCTGCTGATATCGCGCCGCCCCGAGGGCAGCTCAGTGGCGGCCCTCCTCGCCGAGCACGAGTTCCATCCATCAGGCAGCATCCTGACATTCCTCATTGAAAGCCAAGACCCGTGGGGAGAGATGCTTGACCTCGTGAGGGAGGACTGCCTCCACCCCATAGACGAGAAAGAAAGGAGTTTCCCCCATCGGTTTGGTGGCAGTGGTTCGGATTGACCATAGCACGGACTAGAGCTCGTCGATCCAACCCCTGCCACAAGCCTCAAGCTTCTTCTTAAAGCTGCACGTCTTGAGGCCACGCAAGACTTCCGCGTTGGTGCGCTCGGCCTGACCGTTGCTCCTGGGGTGAGCCATCGAAGCGTAGCAAATCTGTGATCCAAGGTTAGCATAATATGACCTTAAGAGATTGCTTGTGAACTGCAAACCGTTATCCGTGATGATGCGGCTGGGGACCCCGAATCGCCTCACGAGGCCCTAGATGAACTTGACAGCCGACCCGGCTAGGATCGCGTGAACGGGCTCCACCTCTGCCCACTTGGTGAATTTGTCGATGGCGACGTATAAGAAGCGGTAGCCCCCTGCTGCCCAGGAAAATGGACCCAGGATGTCCAATCCCCAAACCGCGAAGGGCCAGGAGAGCGGAATCGTCTGGAGGCCCTGCGCCGGTTGGTGGATGTGCTTGGCGTGAAACTGGCACGCCTCGCAAGCCCTTACAAGCTCTGTGGCGTCGTTCAGCGTCGTGGGCCAGTAGAAGCCGTTGTAGAAGGCCTTGCCTATGAGGGTGCGGGACGACAAGTGATGACCGCAGTCTCCACCGTGGATGTCAGCCAATAGCTCGCGCCCTTGCTTCCTTGAGATGCATTTTAGCGAGACGTCATTGGGGCACCTCCTGTAGAGTTCACCGTCATGGATGTAGTAAGCTGAGGCCTGTCGGACCACCCGCTCTGCGACTTATTCCTTGTCCGGTAGGGTGTCGTGTTGCAGGTACATCTTGAGCACTTGAGTCCAGCAACCCTCCTCGGGCTCCGCTGCGAGCAGCAGGCGGGCTCCGGAGGGCGGTCCGCAGGGCAGGGCGCCGTCCGTAGGCGCTGCAGGTAGCCCCTGCTAGGGGGACACCAGCTCGAGAACGGGTGGTGCTGCCGGCGGTTTGAGCAGCGGCTCCCCGAAGACGCCTGGCCTCTGAGGCTCCCGCCTAGAGGCTCGCTTGGCGATGTCATCCGCTTCCTTGTTGGCGCCTCTTGGTATGCGCTGCATCTCCAGCCTTTGGAACCATTGCTCCATCTTGCATACCTCCTCCAGATATGCCTCCATGTGCTCGTCCTTGGGCTTGTATCTCATGTTGGAGAAGTTGACAAGGAGTTGCGAATCACCCCTGATGGTGAGACGCCTGACCCCCAGCGCAGCAGCGGCCTTGAGCCCAGCAATTAGGCCCTCATACTCTGCGACGTTGTTGGAGACCTTCTCGCCTTGCTGGAAGCAGAGCTGCACAGCATAGTACAACTTGTCCTGAGCGGGAGAAACTAACACAGCGCCAGCCCCCGCGCCAAGGCGCAAGAAAGCGCCATCGAAGTATACCACCCATCCGTCCGGGGCTCGACCGTGGGTGCCTTGGAAGTTGGCGACAAAGCGCTCATGAAGCTCCCCCCAAGAGGAGATGCGTCCCACGGGGAGGTTCAGGAGCCAGGAGCATGTGCCATCCTTGAGAGCCATGGGGAACCAATTCGCCATGACCTGCTTAGTGCGGTTGGACGCCTCGATGCTCAGCTCGTAGAGTTGGAGGAACTCCGTGGAGTTGGTGGTGCCGTCGTAGCGCGGAGGAAGGTCCGGCTTGAACTTGCCGGGCCAGACGAGGCGCCGTAACTCAGGAACTAAGGCACAACATCCAGCTACGCTCATGATTGCAGGCGCCCCCTGCGCCTGCGGTAATGGTTCTTGGGGCGCCGGCGCCACCACCTCTTGCAGTGCACGTTCTTGGCGCTGCGGGTCAGGAGGCCCGCGAGCCCCTGCCTGGGATGCGGAATCATCTGGGAGCTCTCCTCGTCGCACGCATGGGCTTTGCGGGGATGCTCGTGCCGCGGAGCTCCGCGCCGGACCTCCTGGCCGGTGCCGTTGAGTGGAGGCGGAGCCGGGACTCCGTGTCCTTCGTTCCCCGCCAGGGGCGACGGGTGATGTGAGGAGTGCGTTGGTACAAGTGCTTCCCCAGCGGCGTTGACGAGCTCGGTGACGCAGTGGAGCCGCTAGTCATAGAGGTCATCTCTCGGGTGGCAGCGCGAGAGCTCCCGCGCCATCAACAGCGTAGGCTGCTTATGGAGCGGCCTGCGGCGGACCAGCGAGGACGACACCGCGGCCGGTGAGGGTTAAGGCGTCGCCGTGCGACCATCGTGCCGCACGGACAGCGGCAGCGACGAGTCCTGCTGCTCGTCGACGGCCGGGTCGGTGGCGCTGTTGGCGACGGGCGAGTTGGGGCGGGGCGGCGCACCGTTGCCTGCGGGTGCCGTCTGAGCTACGTTCGCGGCGCGGCGGGTGGCGCGAGCTCGGCGTGTGTCCACCATGGTTGTGGAGCGAAGCCGACGACGAGAACGGGATGAGGTCGTCGGAGAGGCGAGATCTTCACACGCCCCCTACCTGGCGCGCCAAATGTCGGATTATGGGCTCCGCAAACCCAAGAAGTTCGAACACAGGGGCGTGAGGGAAAATCTCTCCCACTCACGTCTACCTAGCGTCTCGCCCTCGCCTAGTGAAGAGATTCAAGCAAACAACAAGTGAAGCACACAAGAGTTTACCTAGGTTCAGGCCACCTTGTGGTGTAAAACCCTACTTCCTGCTTTGGTGGATTGGCCTCAGGAGGGCTAGAATATGAACTAGTATAGTGGTTCCTGAGCTCAGGAGGTGAGCTCAAGAGGGTCGGGAGGCAAGAGTTCTTGCCTCTTTGCGTGGTGGCAGAGTTTATGGATATGCTCTCTCCCTCTCCATAGTGGGGATCCTAGCTACTTATATAGGCGGCTAGGTCCTCTTCCCCCGAAATGTTTAGGCGGGAAGGGATCCCACAACGGCCATTTCGAGCGGGAACACAAGGACATTCCTACCCTGACAAAAGCAGTCTTCGCCTGCAAAATGATCAGGAGGTGACGCGGTGGTGGGCTCGGTGGTGACATCCTCCCCGTCGTCCTTGCGGTCTCCGGTCTTGTTGCACCAATGGGGAAACCTTTGTCCCGCTCCCCCGGAACCTGCGCCTGCGGTGCCTCCTTTGCACCGAAACGGCAACTGCGCCGCTGGCAGGCGCTAGCACCCGCTGGTGCGGTGCATCACTGCTTACATCGCTGCCTCCTCCTGAGGCAGGCTTGGCCTTGGATTCTCTGCCCCTTCGGAGCACCTTGTCGAGGCCGCTCCTGAGGGGGTCTTGACGTTGTTCTCCTCGCGGGGCCTAGCCCCCTCGTGAGGGTCTTGGGCAGCTGGTCGATCAGCTGGGACGTACCAGGCCATGGTAGGAGCGCGTCGCGGCCTGCAGACATGCAAGTCTGGGTACCCTGGTTCCCAGGACGCCGACAACGCCCCTATATTAGAATATCCTCTGCATTACAAAGATAATCTCACAACTATTTATGTTTTCATGGTTCTCAGATATTATACGTAATTACAATGAATATCAGAATCCGCGCATCAGAAGAATATTGTGGAACACTACAATGACTTACAAAATTGGCACCAAGGCATTGAGTGTCATTCTGGGTGCAATGAAACTCATACACTCCGCACCTGTAGATTCTTGTTCAGAATATGATCCTAATGACTATTCTGACCTCGAGGAGTCAAAGGTAGATGGCCTGTCATGTTCATCCATCAAGGTGCCTGCTCTAATTTGGCAAGGTTTTGTTGATTGCGCGTATCTTGCATATGTTGTCTTGCATTTCTTCTCCTTTGTTGCACCACCATCTGCTTAGTTTACTCATCATATATGTCGAGATGCCATGCCCACCCATTATCAATACATATTCCATCTGTCATCAAACCATGTTTTTCCACTCAAATGTTGTTCTTGTGCATCAGACATCAAAAAGGAAGAGGGTGATTGCCGAACCTGAAGGAGCACCAGCAAAGTCCTTGCAAAACGTGGTTGTGCCGGAGAAATCAGACAACGCCCCACTTATATTGGCTGTACAACCAGTGACACAAAACGTAGGACCGACTCTAGTAGACTGTACCCATACTTCACTGGCCACACCACTAGCCCCACCACACAGGACCTGCACTCCAGCAAAAGGTATGCCGATTTCAGTTGCCATAGCACCAGCCGTACCACAGAGAAATTCCACTCCAGCAAAAAGTATAGCAAGTCCACCGGCCGAAGACCTATCCAAACTGCAGAGATGGCCAATTCCTGCAGATTGGAACCCCATTCCAGTTATTCCCAGTTTAAAAGGCAATGCTTTCAATGTTGTTAGGGACTACGTGCATATATTCCCATCATTGGAAGATTATAGTGAAGACAAACACCATTTTCACATCTTACAGTCCCGCTTACCTGTAAGTGCTATTATTCATGGTGATTATTTTCCTGTTTCTGCTGATTGAACACATCAATGATTTACATTACATTGTTGTAAGTAGGCGAGGGTCAATATGGATAGTCATGACGAGGAAAGCTTGCTTGCGCTTTTCAAGGAAGCATTGCAGCAGTATTGGTGTTACATGAGGAAATCACACTTTGATGGAAAGTCTATAAACGAATTTCTGGTGAAGTCTCCTGTGCTAAATTTAGAAGACATTGAATGGAAAACCTTGTTATGCACTGGTCTCCCTCGGAGGATGAGGTACTGTCTATGATATCGCATGACAATTTGAACTTCTACTTTTCCGCATGTGCCTTACAGATCTTTTTTGCAGGAAATCTACTCGAAAAAGAATTCCGATTTGAAAAGAACGACAGGATATCGCGAATATGCTGCCCGATGCTTTGCTCTTGTTAGTACATATTGTCATGTATCACTGTACTTGCATACATACCTGGTTCATTATGTGACAGCAATATGCATGATAGCTTGCTTATCAATTGTTCGCTCCAAATTATCTGATCTGTATGAATGGTTACATTAGTGTAGAATATATCCAATGCCAATGAATTTTTTTAGCTCTGCATTGTTCTTGTAAGTACCTGATGTCCTTTATCAGTGTACTTATATTGACAGGTAGTTGTTCATGTACCATCACTCTGCAGCTTATTTTCCTTTGTCCTCCATTTTCTACACATAAGATCTATATTTACTCTTACCATAAGGTTGGATAACACCGATGGTACTGAAGAAGTTTAGCTCTGCATTGCTCTTGGCTGTACCTTTTGCCTGTATCGTTGTACTTACATTTATAGCTACTTGGTTATGTAGCATCACTCTTCATCTTATCTTAAATATTCTCCATTTTTTCTTATATTGTCACATCTATATTTACTCTTAATAAAATGTAGAATAAAGGCAATTCTTATGAAGAAGATTCTGTGGTAAACTTCTTGAATTGCCCCCCCCCCCATCAGCATGGACAAGGGCTTTATAGAGCCTGCCTTCACCAATAATGTAAGTCTGTCCTTCTCAAGCCTTCAAACTTTGTTGTGTATATTTGGTTAGGCATGACTACAACAGCTGTTTATTTTTGGTGTTTGCATCAAATTGCATGTTTAAAGTTTATTATGTACTCCAGTTCATAAACAAAAGTTTGTCCTTCTCAATTTAAGTTTTCAGTTGTACAACCAAGTTCCTTCTTCATACCATGTAAATTAAACTATAAAGAGCAAGTGATCTTATTTTGCCAATCTGAAATGGGATAAATTGACATCACACTAACCATTGATAAATATGAGTTCTTGATCTGTAATCCAGTGGTGTCATGAAGCTGCCAACTCCTTCACAATGTCATTTCCTGCCATGTCTTGACCTGAACAATACCATATTGTGTTAATGCTATTTTAAACTGTGTCACTTTATTCGTCAGTAAGAAATGTGATGAATTGTTAGCACTGATACTTATATGTGCAAAACCTGTATTCTGTCTGTTTGTTTATCTTTCAGAGTGATGAGGATATAAGTGTTAAACAAGTGCAGCCTCATCAGCTTGCTCAGCTGCTCGCGCTGCAGCTCCCGAGCAGGGCTAACCTTTCTTGAACTCTATTGAAGTGCTGTCGGTTTTGTATATTATTTTGTCGGCGTGTTTAGTTGCACTGGTGACGATCTTTGATACCCAGTGTATGTAATCTGTTATCTGCTTGTGCTTTATAATCATAGTGGCGAACTTTGATGGCAGTGGATGTAATATGCTGTAATTTCTTTATTGTATAGTCTAGGTTTTTTTCTTATTCACCATGCTGCATTTATTTTACTATATATATATCCTGTCTTCGTAGTAAACCGGCCAAACCGTAAAATTACGGTACATAATCGGGCCGTCATGCAAATCACCATGTATGATCCGCATCATGGGCCCCGTCGTCTTGGTCCATTAACATGCCTAAATGTAAACTGGCCCACTAGTAGATTCGGGCCTTTAATAGGCCGAGTAATCCGTTGGCCCTATTTTCCAAAGAAAACTCAATGGGCCTTTAGGAGGCTGAAAAGTAGGTTGGGCCTGAAATATGTCGAACAGCTCATGGGCTGGCAGCAGGCCGAAATGGACCCTGGCCCATGAATGTGCCAATCAAATCATGGGCTTATAACAGGCCATAGTTGTCTCGCTCCTTGTTTGGCCCAATCAGATTATCGGCTGCGAGCAGGCCCGATGCAAACCGAGCCGTAGTTAGGGCCCACTATATGACGAGATTTTAACAGGCCGAAATTAATATAGGGCCGAAATGTTAAACGGTCCTTAATAGGCCAAAACTAATATCATACCAAATTACTAAATGGGCCTTTAGCAAGTGGGCCCAAAAGCATAGCATCCAGTTGAAGGGCCGAATCTGATATGGGCCATAATTTAGCCCAAAGCCTTTTAAAGGGCCGGACCTGATCTGGGCCGTAATTTGGCCCAACATGCCGAAACTAATATCAGGACGAATTACTAAATGGGCCTTTAGCAAGTGGGCCGAAAAGCATAACGTCGAGTTGACGGGCCGAATATGATATGGGCCATAATTTAGCCCAAAGCCTCTTAAAGGGCCGGACCTGATTTGGGCCATAATTTGGCCCAGAACGTAGTAGGCTTTTAACGGGCCGGATCTCATATGGGCCATTATTAGGCCCGGGACATGGCAGGCCACTAAAGGACCGGATCAAATATGGGCTGGCATTGGGCCCAAAACATGGCAGCCAGTTAATGGGCCGGCCTACTAGGGTCCTCAAAATCATGTGGGCCTATAGCTGGGTCGGCCCATTAATGTCGGCAGAATCATGTGGGCCTTTAGCTGGGCCGGCCCATTATGGTCCACAAAAATTTTGTGGGCCTTCACCTGGGCCGGCCCATTATGGCCCGCAAAAATCTTGTGGGCCTTTACCTGGGCCGGCCCATTATGGCCCACAAAATCTTGTGGGCCTTTAGCTCGGCCAGCCCATTATGGTCTGCAAAATCTTGTGGGCCTTTAGTTGGGCCGGCCCATTTAAACTTTATGGGCCACTTTTGGGCCGATCCACGTGTTAACGTATCATATGCACATCTCGCCCATTGGATGAGTGACACCTGTGCCAACACGGACCTGACACATGTTTCCTACAGCCAATGATGATTTTACACGTGGAAAATCCACATTGGTTCGGGCTGTTAATGGGTTATCGGCTCCAAAACCGGACCCGATAGCTTAACTGCATTCCGTTACGGTGGATGCCACGTGTCAGTCACCCTTGAGAAAAGCACTTCTGTGGCACGCGATTTATCATCATGGAAGTGGACACTTCCGTGATGATAATTTTGGTAATGTCATGGATCACTTCTACGACAGCACATGTATGACTATCTTGATTCTGTCATAAATTTGTCATGGATGTACATGCATGACAGAAAACATGACCTACTGTGGCAAACACATATCATCACAGAAGTGTATTTTTTATAGTGAAACTGATAATTCAAAGAGGCTTGAAAACATATTAAATCATGCATATAAGAATTCGGAGAAGAATCAAATATTGCTCATAGATAATCTTGATCATAAACCCACAATTCATCGGATCTCGACAAACAAACCGCAAAAAAGTATTACATCGAATAGATCTCCAAGAAGATCGAGGAGAACTTTGTATTGAGATCCAAAGAGAGAGAAGAAGCCATCTAGCTAATAACTATGGACCCGAAGGTCTGTGGTAAACTACTCACACATCATCAGAGAGACTATGGTGTTGATGTTGAAGCCCTCCGTGATCTATTCCCCCTCCAGCGGAGCGCTAGAAAACACTGCAAGATGGGATCTCACGGGTATAGAAGGTTGCGGCGGTGGAAATAGGGTTTCGTGGTTCTCTTGGATGTTTTTAGGGTATATGAGTATATATAGGCCGAAGAAGTATGTCGGTGGAGCTACGAGGGGCCCACGAGTGTGGGGGGCGCGCCTACCCCCCTGGGCGCACCCTCCTGCCTCGTGGCCACCTCGTGGCTTCCCAGACATGTTCTCCAAGTCTCCTGGATTGCGTTTGTTCCAAAAACGATCCTTGCGAAGGTTTCATTCCGTTTGGATTCCGCTTGATATTCCTTTTTTTGCCAAACACTGAAATAGGAAAAAAAAACAACAATTTGCACTGGGCCTTTGGTTAGTAGGTTAGTCCCAAAAATAATATAAAAGTGCATATTAAAGCCCATTAAACATCCAAAACAGATAATATAATAGCATGGAACAATAGATACATTGGAGACGTATCAAGCATCCCCAAGCTTAATTCCTGCTCGTCCTCGAGTAGGTAAATGATAAAAACATAATTTTTGATGTGGAATGCTACCTAACATAATTTTCAATGTAATTTTCTTTATTGTAACATGAATGTTTAGATCCGAAAGATTCAAGACAAAGGTTTAATATTGACATAAAAATAATAATACTTCAAGCATACTGAGAAAGCAATTATGTCTTTTCAAAATAACATGGCCAAATAAAGTTATCCCTACAAAATCATAGAGTCTGGCTATGCTCTATCTTCATCACACAAAATATTTAAATCATGCACAACCCCGGTTTCAGCCAAGCAATTGTTTCATACTTTATTTTTTTCAAACTTTTTCAACTTTCATGCAATACATGAGCATGAGCCATGGATATGGCACTATAGGTGGAATAGAGTGGTGGTTTTGGGGAAGACAAAAGGAGGAAGATAGTCTCACATCAACTAGGCGTATCAATGGGCTATGAAGATGCCCATCAATAGATATCAATGTGAGTGAGTAGGGATTGCCATGCCACGGATGCACTAGAGCTATAAGTGTATGTAAGCTCAACTAAAGAAACTAAGTGGTGTGCATCCAACTCGCTTGCTCACGAAGACATAGGGCATTTTGAGGAAGCCCATCATTGGAATATACAAGCCAAGTTCTATAATGAAAATTCTCACTAGTATATGAAGATGACAAAACACGGGACTCTCTATCATGAAGATCATGGTGCTACTTTGAAGCACAAGTGTGGAAAAAGGATAGTAGCATTGCCCCTTCTCTCTTTTCTCTCATTTTTTTATTTTGGGCCTTTTGTTTATTTATGGCCTCTTTTTTTTCCTTTTTTTCGTCCAGAGTCTCATCCCGACTTGTGGGGGAATCATAGTCTCTATCATCCTTTCCTCACTGTGACAATGCTCTAATAGTTTATATCATCACACTCTTATTTACTTACAACTCAAGAATTACAACTGGATGCTTAGAACGAAATATGACTCTATGTGAATGCCTCCGACGGTGTACCGGGATGTGCAATGAATCAAGACTGACATGTATGAAAACTTATGCATGGTGGCGTTGCCACAAATATGATGTCAACTACATGATCATGCAAGGCAATATGACAATGATGAAGCGTGTCATAATAAATGGAACGGTGGAAAGTTGCATGGCAATATATCTTGGAATGGCTATGGAAATGCCATAGTAGGTAGGTATGGTGGCTGTTTTGAGGAAGGTATATGGTCGGTGTATGGTACCGGTGAAAGTTGTGCGATACTAGAGAGGCTAGCAATGGTGGAAGGGTGAGAGTGCGTATAATCCATGGACTCCACATTAATTATAAAGAACTCATATACTTATTGCAAAAATCTACAAGTTATCAAAACAAAGCACTACATGCATGCTCCAAGGGAAGGGTTGGTAGGAGTTAACCATCGCGCGATCCCGACCTCCACACAAAGGAAGACAATCAATAAATAAATCATGCTCCAACTTCATCACATAACGGTTCACCATACGTGCATGCTACGGGAATCACAAACTTTAACACAAGTATTCCTAAAATTCACAATTACTCCACTTGCATGACTCTAATATCACCAGCCTCATATCTCAAAACAATCATCAAATATCAAACTTCTCATAGTATTCAATGCACTTTATATGAAAGCTTTTATTATACCCATCTTGGATGCCTATCATATTAGGACTAGTTTTGTAGCCAAAGCAAATTACCATGCTGTTCTAAAGGACTCTCAAAATAATATTAGTGAAGCATGAGAGATCAATATTTTCTATAAAATAAATCCACCAACATGCTCTAAAAGATATAAGTGAAGAACTAGAGCAAAATTATCTAGCTCAAAAAATATAAGTGAAGCACATAGAGTATTCTAATAAATTCTGATTCATGTGTGTCTCTCCCAAAAGGTGTGTACAGCAAGGATGATTGTGGTAAACTAAAAACCAAAGACTCAAATCATACAAGAGGCTCCAAGCAAAACACCTATCATGCGGTGAATAAAAATATAGTCTCAAGTAAAGTTACAAATAGACGAATGCGAAAGAGGGGATGCCTTCCCGGGGCATCCCCAAGCTTAGGCTTTTGGTTGTTCTTGAATTTTACCTTGGGATTCCTTGGGAATCCCCAAGCTTAGGCTCTTGCCACTATTTATTCCATAGTCCATCAAATCCTTACCCAAAAACTTGAAAACTTGATAACACAAAACTTAACAGAAAATCTCGTGAGCTCCGTTAGTATAAGAAAAAAAACCACCACTTTAAGGTACTATATTGAACTCATTCTTTATTTATATTGGTGTTAAACCTAATGTATTCCAACTTCTCTATGGTTCATACCCCCCGATACTACTCATAGATTTATCAAAATGAGCAAACAACACACGCAAAACAGAATCTATCAAAAACAGAACAATCTGTAGTAATCTGTAACTTTAGAATAATTCTGTAACTCTAAAAATTCTGAAATAAATTGGTGGACGTGAGGAATTTTTCTATTAATCATCTTCAAAAAGAATCAACCTAAAAGCGCTCTCCAGTAAAAAATGGCAGCTAATCTCGTGAGCGCAAAAGTTTCTGTTTCGTACAACAAGATCGCAAAGACCTCACCCAAGTCTTCCCAAAGGTTCTACTTGGCACAAACACTAATTAAAACAAAAAACCACATCTAACCAGGAGCTACATGAATTATTTATTACTAAACAGAAGCAAAATAAAATAAAATAAAATTGGGTTGCCTCCCAACAAGCGGTATCGTTTAACGCCCCTAGCTAGGCATACAACAAGAATAGATCTAGTTATTATCATCTTTGGTATGCAATCCATAAGTGGCTCTCATAATAGATTCATAAGGTAATTTGATTTTATTTATAGGAAAGTGTTCCATGCCTTTCCTTAACGGAATTTGGAATCTAATATTTCCTTCTTTCATGTCAATAATTGCACTAATGGTTCTAAGGAAAGGTCTACCAAGAATAATGGGACATGTAGGATTGCAATCTATATGAAGAACGATGAAATCTACGGGCACATAATTCCTATTTGCAACAATAAGAACATCATTAATCCTTCCCATAGGTTTCTTAATGGTAGAATCCGCAAGATGGAAATTTAAAGAACAATCATCAAGTTCATGGAAACCTAACACATCACACAATGTTTTTGGAATCGTGGAAACACTAGCACCCAAATCACACAAAGCATAGCATTCATGATACTTAATCTTAATTTTAATAGTAGGTTCCCACTCATCATAAAGTTTTCTATGGATAGAAACTTCTAATTCAAGTTTTTCTTCATAAGTTTGCATTAAGGCATCAACAATGTGCTTGGTAAAAGCTTTATTTTAACTATAAGCGCGAGGAGAATTTAACACGGATTGCAACAAGGAAATACAATCTATCAAAGAGCAATTATCATAATTAAATTCCTTAAAATCCAAAATAGTGGGTTCATTGCTATGTAAAGTTTTGACCTCTTCAATCCCACTTTTACCAATTTTTGCATCAAGAACTGAAGACTCTCAATCATTCGGACGCCTTTTTACTAAAGTTGAATTATCTCCAGTCCCATCTTTATCAAGATTCATATTGGAAAACAAAGATTTAATAGGAGACACATCAATCACTTTTAGACCTTCATCTTTATTTTCATGCTGATCTTCCGGTTTAGCGGCCATCATATTAACTAAGGTGGCTTGATTTTCGAAATTTGGGTTATTAAGTTCTCAAGATGAGCAAACTGAGATTTCAAACCATAAAATTCTTCAGACATATTATCGAGCTCTTTATTCATGTACTCCATCAAACTTTTATGTTCTTTAAGCTCGTTTCTGAAGAAATTATTATGCTCCTGCAAGGACATAAAGCTTCTAACATTTTTTTCAATCTCTTCCAACCTTCTAAGGTGAGGATCAACGCTATTTCGTAGAGCCATTGTGAAAAACAATCAATCCAACACACAAGAAAACAAGAAGCAAGCGAAAAAGAGGCGAATGAAAAAGGGCAAATAAAACGGCAAATGTGAAGTGGGGAGAGGAAAACGAGAGGCAAATAGCAAATAATATAATGCGAGGGATACGAGTTTGTGATGGGTACTTGGTATGTCTTGACTTGAGCGTAGATCTCCCCGGCAACGACGCCAAAAATCCTTCTTGCTACCTCTTGAGGATGCGTTGGTTTTCCCTTGAAGAGGAAAAGGTTATGCAACAAAGTAGCGTAAGTATTTCCCTTAGTTTTTAATAACCAAGGTATCAATCCAGTAGGAGACTACACGCAAATACCTAGTACCTGCACAAACAATTAAGAACCTTGCAACCAATCCGATAAAGGGGTTGTCAATCCCTTCACTGCCACTTGCAAAAGTGAGATCTGATAGAGATAATAAGATAAATATTTTTGGTATTTTTGGTTTATAGATTGAAAAGTAAAGATTGCAAAACAAATACGATAAAAATAGCTAGTTGACGGGAGATTAATATGATGGAAAATAGACTCGGGGCCATAGGTTTCACTAGTGGCTTCTCTCAAGATAGCATATTTTACGGCGAGTGAACAAATTACTGTCGAGCAATTGATAGAAAAGTGCATAGTTATGAGAATATATAGGCATGATCATGTATATAGGCATCACGTCCGTGACAAGTAGACCGAAACGATTCTGCATCTACTACTATTACTCCACACATCAACCGCTATCCAGCATGCATCTAGAGTATTAAGTTCATAAGAACAGAGTAACGCATTAAGCAAGATGACATGATGTAGAGGGATAAAAATTCAAGCAATATGATATAAACCCCATCTTTTTATCCTCGATGGCAACAATACAATACGTGCCTTGCTGCCCCTGCTGTCACTTGGAAAGGAAACCACAAGATTGAACCCAAAGCTAAGCACTTCTCCCATTGCAAGAAATATCAATCTAGTAGGCCAAACCAAATGATAATTCGAAGAGACTTGCAAAGATATTAAATCATGCAAATAAGAATTCAGAGATGAATCAAATATTTCTCATAGATAATCTTGATCACAAACCCATAATTCATCGGATCTCTACAAACACACCGCAAAATGTATTACATCAAATAGATCTCCAAGAAGATCGAGGAGAACTTTGTATTGAGATCCAAAGAGAGAGAAGAAGCCATCTAGCTAATAACTATGGACCCGAAGGTCTGTTGTAAACTACTCACACATCATCAGAGAGGCTATGGTGTTGATGTAGAAGCCCTCCGTGATCGATTCCACCTCCGGCGGAGCGCCAGAAAAGGCCCCAAGATGGGATCTCACGGGTACAGAAGGTTGCCGCGGTGGAAATAGGGTTTTCGTGGTGCTCTTGGATGTTTTTAGGGTATATGAGTATATATATGCCGAAGAAGTATGTCGTTGGAGATATGGGCAGCCCACAAGGGTGGGGGCGCGCCTACCCCCCTGGGCGTGCCCTCCTGCATCGTGGCCACCTCGTGGCCTCCCAGACTTCTACTCTAAGTCTCCTGGATTATGTTTGTTCCAAAGACGCCTCACGAAGGTTTCATTCCGTTTGGATTCTGTTTGATATTCCTTTTCTGCGAAACACTAAAATAGGCAAAAAAAAATAGCAATTTGCACTCGGCCTTTGGTTAGTAGGTTAGTCCCAAAAGTAATATAAAAGTGCATATTAAAGCCCATTAAACATCCAAAACAGATAATATAATAGCATGGAACAATAAAAAAATTATAGATACGTTGGAGACGTGTCAATGCATGCTACTAGTATATGCCACTCTCCACTATGAGTAGCCTAAGTATATATAGCCTAAGTAAAACACCCACATGTAGTTTGTTGTAGGGTTTTTGACATTAATTAATTATATATGCACTAAAATGCAATGCAAGGTAAGTGCAAAGAATGACTTAAACATAGCAGATGACCTGAAATGGGCCGGAACGATGTAGCTAGTAACTGACGATTTGGAGTCCGAAGTGCCGCAACCCCTTTTGGAAACTATGATCCTTCTTGTGAGATGTCCCGGTATGGAAGGTGCGAGTACCAAAACTTGTGCCAAACTTTAATAATTTTTTCCATGCGATCGTGAGAGCGCACGACAATGACGCAATGACTTTCGTT
>LR738715.1:524602762-524625174 GCA_902687465.1 Secale cereale | reverse complement strand
ATGGGCCGGAACGATGTAGCTAGTAACTGACGATTTGGAGTCCGAAGTGCCGCAACCCCTTTTGGAAACTATGATCCTTCTTGTGAGATGTCCCGGTATGGAAGGTGCGAGTACCAAAACTTGTGCCAAACTTTAATAATTTTTTCCATGCGATCGTGAGAGCGCACGACAATGACGCAATGACTTTCGTTTTTTTCTGGACTCTATATCCATTTCCTGAAATTAAAATACCAACAAGGCCTACGCCTTTGGCCGCACCCTGCGGCCGAACTATTTGAAGTTTTTTCCCATTTCTCGCACAATGAATGAAAACTCGCAAAGCGACACACAAATGATCTTGCTAACACGCACATGTAGTTGCGACTATATATACATATACATACAAATGAGATCTCTTTTTTATTTTTTGCATATTCATAGTTTGAGATTGCTAGCGAGGCATGCCACCTAGTAAAATGTACGAGAAAATCAAACCACAGGGTACGATCGTGATTTCTTACCGTGGAAAAAAATAGGAGGCGAAATGATGAACTCATGTTCTCATTCGAACAAATATATGATGTTAGGTAATGTAAATGTTTTCAAAGAGCACACGGTTCACTCACGAAAGCCGTGTGTCCACTAAACCATGAACGATGCCCCCCTCTCTGCCACACGCGCGATCTGAGTGGTGTGTTCTGATTGGCTAGAACCCAAACCGCACGGATCGTACGTCTGCACCGTTGAATTCTCCTTGATCGAACAACGATCCTCATCCCTTTCGACAACACATGTAAATGTTTTCAAATAGCCCCTCCACCAAAAAATGTTTTCAAATAGCACACGGTTCACACACGAAAGCCATGTGCCTACCAAACCGTCTCCGTTGCCCCCCTTTGCTGCGCGCGTGATCCGAGTCGTGCGTTCTGATTGGCCAGAACCCAAACCCCATGGACCGTACGTCTGCACCGTCGGATGCTCCCACATCGAATGACAATCCTCATCCCTTTCGAAAGGAAATACAGTCCGACTAGGAATTGATTTATATGCCAAAATGCAAGGTAAATGCCAAAAAATGTCTTACATATAGCACACGAGACCTGAAATGCGCCAGCAAATCAAACCCATGGTCTAATTGTGATTGCTTTACATGGGCAAAAATTAGGGGCGAAACAATGAACTCACATCTTCATCTCAAAATTACTACGTCTTCATTTCAAACGAAATTATTCTGTTTGTGCACATGAGCGCTTAGAGGCAACCGTTTGCATAGGCCTTTCCGCGCACACGACGACCGGGGATATTTTTCACCCTTTTCACCTAGACCTCCAACACTCGGAGACCCCAACATCCCCCCACCGTCTGCCCGCGTTTCACTCAACTACTCCACCCAATCTCCATCGCAAGCTCCCCCCTCCCCCAGATCCACAGCAGAACCCTCTCTGCCGCTGCCGTGCTCACCCCGGCCATGTGCCCGCTTTTCGGCATCAAGCCTACCTTCACTGTCGTTCCCAACACGCGGCGGCCCGCACCTCGCCGTCTTCGTTTGCTCACCAGCCACCCTCGAGCATATTGATGCAGTAACCCTCGCCTCTCTTGTGGTCCGACCGGGTTTGCATGAAGAAGCCTGTTAGTTACTGCTCTCTATCGTGGTGAGGCATATTTCCTCACAACCCCTCTTCGAATTTCATTTCATATGTTCCCAAATTGGCTATAAAATAACAGAGAGTGTATATATGTTCATTATCTACCTTCCTTACTATCCCCCCGTTCCTAAATATTTGTATTCTTAGAGATTTTAAATGAACTACCACATATGGATGTATATAGACATGTTTTAGAGTGCAGTTTCACTCATTTTCCTCGGTATGTAGTAGTCACTTGTTGAAATCTCTAGAAAGACAAATATTTTGGAATGGAGGGAGTACATATAAGCTGTATTTGTTCCAATAAGTTACTGCCTATTTACAGATCGCGGGCGCCCGAGTAACACAAACTTAACAAATTAGCCATACATCTTCTAAATTATTGCATGTCATGTTTAGAAAGCTTGATACCAAGTTGTTAGTTTTATGCCGATCCTCCTTTCTCGAGTTTCACATGAGTTCTCTGTAGATGCCGAGTAGCAGCGACATCACTCATGCTTCAGGCGATGTATCTTCATCTGATCCGGACAACCCTAGGTCTTCAGCAGATTGTGAGGGATCAAGTAATCTTGAACAGGATAGAGCTATAGCAATTACCCTTCTAGTCAGGACACGGAGGCACGCTCCAAGGATGCCCACACACCATCCTAAAGGTGTATATGAAGTAACCGATATTGATATTAAGTCTTGGGCTCCAACTAAACTAGATAAAGCATGAACGAGGTTCAAGAGTGTGTGTGGATTTGTTGGCAGGGCAAGGCTCAACATTAATCTGCAGGGGTTTCAGAAGGCTGACACAGAAACACGGCGAAGGATAGTCCGGGAGATCATGGATCACTTCAACGTTCTAGAGCAGTGGAGAATGCAAGTGGAACACACTGCACTGAAGAAAGCTAGGGATGCTCGGAGAAACTGGAAGCATGTGATGTACAAGAAGTACATGAGTGAAGGCAAGGACCCAATCCCCGCATACCCCCAAATTACAAAGGCAGACTGGGCAGAATTCAAAAGGGTTAGGGCAACTAAAGAGTTTGCTGAGAAGAGTTTCAAGCAATCAGAACTTCAGAAGAAGAACATACAACCCCACCGTATGGGTGTGGCAGGATACTATGGCATGAAACTGATATTGGACCAGGAGGACAAAGAAGCAGTAGCGGTGGGTGGGAATCCGGCCTTTAGAGAAATCAGGGGCAAATGCGCCACAGACTACTTGCGAGCACGTGCAAAGAGGCGTGATGATGAAACTTATTACTTAGAAAACTCACGTGACACCGAACTGTATCAAGTGATGTTAGAGGCTTCCAAGATCCCTGGAAGGTTCTACAGGAACTCAGCGCCATGTGACATTATGTCTGTTGCTTTGGAAACAAAAGAGCCCCTGGCCATGCAAGGGGTATAGGTGTTAATGACCCGCACAAGAGGGCTTTCACACTCAGCAAAGAAGAGAGGCTCAGAATGGAAAAAGTGAGGAGTGAAATGAAGAAAAATGCATTGTATGAAAGGTTGAGGAAAGATATGTATCTAGTTGTTCGAAAGGATGTTGAGGAGTCAATGATGATGCAGAAGACTCTAACACTGACAGATAGCCAGCTGATGGGAGGGGAGGGGGCATGGAGGATGCTGCTTATTACACGACAACACTGCACAACAGTAGTTGTGCATTAGCTGACCCCAGCAACACTGAGACTGCAGCTGCTCGTAATGATGCTATATCTGATCTATATGGAATGAAAGATATACTGAAGGGCATGCTTACACATTATGAAGGTACATTAAAATGTGCAATAGCCTGTGTTTGCCCACCCTTCTTAGAAGATGGCCTGTTCTTGCACAATGTGCCATTGAAGCCGGGCTGTGTGAAGTGCTACGTGACTGAAGTAAAGCCTGAATTCAATGAATTTTCCCTGAAGAATGTCCTAGGATACTTCGATGAGCAAAGGACCTTGGGAGAAACACTGTTACATAACATCTAGTGGCCACGAAAGGAAGTAGAGTTCATCGATGAGATCCCTGAAGCGCCGCCAAGATATACCACTTTCACCCCTCAATCGGTGACGCTCTCCTTGCCACAGCAGCTCTCGTGGGTTGATGCATCAACCTGTGATCAGCCGGCCCGACTTTGTGGCGTACAGGCCATGTCATCCTCTGCCCCAAAGTAGCCAGTGGAAAGGCCTACAACTACTGAAGACGCACCATCGGTTCAGATGCCGGCCGCTGAAGCAGCAGGGGGAGACCCAGCTGAAGCACATGCTCAGAAGACCAACCTGGTGGAACAGACTGCTAAGCTATCTGATGCTTCTGAACCGCCTGCTAAGCAGTCTGTAGGTCCAGAACCGACTGCTCATCAGTCCATCCATCCGTAGTCGCATGATCAGCATACCAATGCGTCAGCACTTCCTGCTCAGCAAATTAACGCGTTGGCACGGCCTCCATAGCACATCGACAGGTTGTCACCACCTGCGCAGAAACCCAACATAGCTTCTATGCATGGTCAGCAGTCCGATGCCTCTGCTCCTACAGCCCAGCAGTCTGTCACAGCAGCACCACCAGCTCAGCGGTCCGACATAGATAAACCGTCTGCTAAATAGTCCGTCCAAGCTTCACTGTCTGCTCGGCAGTCTACCTTGCAGGGAACCAGACGTTCTGCCAGAAATGCTTCAAGTACCAAGAAAGAAGTGGCCAAAAAGACTACACCCGTGACCCCGAGTAACCGCAGCGGGAGAGTGAAGAGGAAAGAGAACGATTACCTCTTACTTAAAGCACTCATTGCAAAGAACGAAATTAACAACAACTTGTTCGAATCGGGGAGTAATATTATTGGTGACGGCATGGATGATGAAGGAATAGCTTTGTAGCTTGCTAAAAGTAAGGCGTGCGTACTTGAAGCACGCAATTACCTCCATGGCCAGCCATTTCTTGTTGGCGGATACTTTGATGAGTACAGCTCCAGTTGCATAGAGTTACATGAATATTGCATGGATCAAATATCAGCAGGTCATCATGGTTTGCTAGTCCACTACAACAGAGATCATTTCCGACACGATGTTGGTTCCATCAATGTGAGTATCGAGGACTTACATCTCTTCTTCAACTTCAACGTGCTCAATGCCACTCTTGTTAGATGCCTGATTTTGTAAGTTCTTTACATACTCTGATCAACTTCTCCATACAAGGCTGTAAATGATACACATCTAACTGCATTTTATTCCTCTCAGAGGATTGAACGCGCAGAGAAGAAAAAGGGAGAGCGTGTATTTCATAGATCCTGCATTAGCAAATGGCACAACCATACATGGTAAGGACCGATGGGACTGGGCCGTTAACACATCGTCCGTCTCTTCGAAAACATGTCCCATTCAGAATCATTTCTCTGGCCATATCATGAATGGTAAGTCAAGTAAACAACCATGCATACACAAATTGTCTTTCAGATTTCTTCATAATTCGTAAGTTCATGGCTTTCTTAATATGTAGCGATCACTGGATATTGGTATTCAATGTTCCAAACAAGAACACAGTTTACTACATCGATTCTCTCAAAGAGTCAACAAACGCTCAGGATCTGACGCACCTTCAGCAATTCGTTGATAGGTATTGAATTCTATGATCTTGAAATTAATTTGCATTCATATCTGGTTCAATAATTGCTGTTGTCAAAATTCATCTTCATTTGCAGTGTGCTCGCATTGTGGAAAACTAAAACAGGGAACATGTTCAAGAGGGAACTACCTCTTCAGCATGAGATCATTTCTCCGGTACCACACCGAAATCCATTATTTTTGGAAAATTTATCCAACGGTCTACAAATACCTTTTCTTATGCTAGTCAAATGTTCAAGCTTCTAAATAAACCTCTTTCTATTTTGTCCAAAGAAAAAATAATACATCTAACACCGGTTAGGTTGTTCCTAACAGGACAAATGCATGACTAATTCTGTACAAAAAAATCTAGTGTCCTCAGCAAGAAGCAGGGAGCAACCTTTGTGGATGCTATGTTTGCAAACACATGATCTCCATATGCAAATCTGCTGATAGTTGTGACAACCCTCGTGAATTAGTACCAGTAAGTCTATCTTAATTAATATCTTGTACTCCACTCATATGGCACATTCTGATCTTAAAAATATTGCAGCTCATCTTAAAAACGAGGACCCCTGAACTGCTCCCGGCTGGTGAATTGCTGATGGTTCGGAGATTTATCAGCGACTTCTTCCTGAATCACTACATCAATCCGACTGGTGATAATGAAGATTTCAGCATGCGTTCTCCTGAAACATTGAGTAAGAGTTGTCCGCTAAACATATACGCATGGATACATTGTTTTCCATCTGATGAGGTCTTCGTATTTCGTACACTAAGATTAATTATGTAATGCATATATGTGTGGACAAATCATTGGATTTTAGCTACCATATGTTCAATTGCAATTGTTGCGAAATCTGATGAATGTTCTTCCCGTGGACACTATTTGTTCAACTAAATATTGTGGCGAATTTGCTTTTTGCGTGCCGATTCAAAATGGATTTTTTATTTGTTCAATTGAATATTGTGGAGAATTTGCTTTTTTCGTGCCCATTCAAAATGGGATATTTTTGTTTATTTGTTCAATTTAACATTGTGGCGAATTTGCTTTTTGCATGCCGATTCAGAATGGGATATTTTTGTTCTAACCTAGCAATTGCTCCGCACACGGTTCAACTAAATGAGTGTGTGCGATCCACATTGGAAAGCATACGTCAATCGTAGTGGAACCGTCGGTGATACACAGCCGATCGTAAACGATTTGCAGCGCTTCTACGTGTGCGTAGGGTCTCCAGAATCGTTTGTGATATCGCGTTATCACGCACGAGAACTCGAAGTAAACCGTGCCGAATGTAAAATACAATCCCAGTCGTATTTTTTCAGGAAACATGTGAGATCCCAAACGAAAAGCACACGTCACTCTTTCTGCAACCGTCGGTATACACAACAAATCACAAACGGTCTGCAACACTTGTATGTGTGCAAAGGGGCTCCTGAACCGTTTGTGATAGAACATTATCGCAGAAGGTAGTTGTTGGGAAACGTGTGCAATGGAGTCTTGCATGGCAGACGAGTTACACAGAAAACTTGTGTGCGGTGGGTCACAAATGGTACACAGTTCATATGTTGGTCCGTGTGCCATACATAATGTTTCCAAACGGTTCATTACGACAGACCATATGGTTTCACCGCGTCATTAGAAAAGCTTAATCACCGATACCACATGTGTGAAAGAATTTACTGTGTGCTGCATCGCACATGATTACATTTTGGGAGGCCTCTAGATCACTACTCCATATCCCCAATGGTTTTTGGGTTGTGCGGGAAGGACACCGTATCGCCCACACTCACTTGGCGATGGTCGCAAATGTTGTCGCAGAAAGGGGTTAAAAACCGTTAGCATGGCATCGACGCGCACTAGTGGACGATTATATGGTGCGTGTGGGTATTAAGGAAGAATTTGAGCAATATGTTCACAATGCCGAGCTCGGTCCCTACATTTCACATAAGTGCAACCAACACCTTAACTTCACTGAATCATTTACCAAAGAATTTAAATTCCATCCCCGCGAGTCTAGAGTGTCATTTAAACTGTATGAAAATGCACTTACCATATCTCTAGAGAGATTTGCCTACTCATACAAAATCCCATTCTGGGGTTCGTTTGACGAACCACCAAGGTCTGAGTTTGAGATATTCTTGACTAGTCTTTGCTATGGTGAGACTAGGGGAGTGACGCAAGGTAGAATAAAGAGCATACATTTTCCCTCAATCCAGTACTTCACATTATTTAATGGAAAATGCATTGTAGGCAAACAAGATTGTAGTACACTTTGTGCTCTAGACTTGATCCTCATTCGCACCGCTCTCACCGGTGACCAAAGTCATAATCTTGGAGCGATTTTTTGCACGCAGGTTGCAGCACAACGCTGGTAGTGGATATTTTTATGGTGGAACTTATGCCGCACGCTTAGCAAGAGAGCTGGGTGTTTCACCTTGGCCTTATGATCCTATCTTACCCACGCAGTACTGGGAGTTTGATGCTATGAAACATCATAAGATCCTTAGCAGTGAACCCCATAATTTCACTTATAACCTATTGTTTCATAAAAGTTCCATTCTAAACACATATTGGCCTGCGCCTGCTCTCTTTGATGTTCACAGTAAGGGAAGATATTTTTTTCTTGAGAGCGAGCCCCGAGCTCATAACAGGGCAGTTGTGGCTGCACGGCGGGCTGAGGCATCTGCACTGAGAGCTTCCGTGAGTTATCACTCCGACCATTATGTAGGCTACTGACTGATTATCGAGCTAGGCCAAAAGCCTAAGCTTGGGGGAGTACGTATTTCCACCGACATTACATTCATGTTCACACTTTTTATTGTATTATCTATGCTATACTTATTTTCTCGCTTTCTTCTTGTGTGTTTGGAAAACTTTGAGAAAATCCAAAAATATTTCATGCTTCTTTCCGGTTTTTCTTTGTAGTTTACTCAGTTGTAAAATTTTGAAAGAAAACCCAAAAAGATTTCTTGATTCTTCTTTTGTCTGTTGGGAGCTTTCCCGTGTAAATAGTTTTTCTTGTTTTTGTTTTCTTTCTTTATTTTGCCTTCTTTGAAGAAAAACCAAAAACTCCAAAAATATCTGCGTGTGTTTCTTTTTATTTCCTTTTACTTTCCTAGTTTTTTGAGTTGTACCAAGGAAAAGACCGTGATGAAAATGTTGAGTGGCTCTCATTTGCATTATTTTTAAAATAATAAAAATCCCATATTACCTTGTCTTCTCCTTTTCGAATAAAATGTTTGCAGATTCCAGCTTAGTCCATGGCACTCTGGCATTATTATTATTTTCACATCATTCGGTCGTGCAAGTGAAAGGCAATAATGTCAATACTTGGTGAATTGGCCGTGGCAGAGAGAAACGGGTATGAACTCAACTTGTATTTGTTTTTGTAAATATGTTTAGGGATTTTTACATCTGCGCCCCTGGTTCCTTAGCTCTACTCATCCATCCCCATTCTCTTAACTTTTGCTCAGTTTTCCCCACTCCCTTGCCCGAATCCCTCAGAATAGGTTATAACGGACGTCGCCGTCGGGTCAGTGCTTTGACCGTTAACTCTGACGAGTGGGGCCGTGTTGGGGGTGTAGCTGTTCGACCGTTGGGCCGTGGTTTCGTTGGGCCGTCCCTTGCATTAAACGCCTACACGCACCGCCACGACAGAAGCCTACTATGCATGCACCCAACAAGCCTGCCTGCATGCGACGATGCGCCGACCGAGCCTGCATGCGCTGATGCATGCCGCCCCGATGCACTGACGGAGCCACTTTCGTGCATGCCAGCCGCCACGTATGCAGCGAAGGTCACTCCCGCTGGTTCCTCTCTTCTCGCACACTTGTCTCCTTGATTTAGAACCCATTTTGGTACGACAAATTGAACAAATATGATGTGGCTGCATGCACTTTTTAGATAGAATACTTAATAATAGAACTTGATAAAAGGGCCAACAAGCCCATAGCATCTCTCACATAGTTCAATGGGATTACAACTTAACATAACATAGACTAAAAAAATAGATAGCGGGTTTAGAACCCTAGATGCTGCCTTCTCCACCTCGCTCCTTCTCCGGGTGCCCTTCACTGCTCTTCCGGGGCGATGTCGATGGGGTACATAAGAGTGTGCATGCGGGACGTGGTGGGGAAGATGTTGGTGTACTCCGTGAACATGTTGTGGGTGGTGAAAGCGATGAACTCGCAGCACACCAAAATACCCGGCCGAGGAGGTAGAAGGCGTGTCAAAATAGCCGTAGTGCTATGTGTTATTTGGCCATGGCAGAGGGTGGCTTAAATAGCCGTAGTGCTACATGTTATTTGGCCATGGCAATAACGGGGTCAAATGTGAAGTAACCCATTTTCAAACCCACCGCAACATCGGGAATGTACACGCGTGGGAAACGGTGGTTTGAAAAAGAAGAAGTAAAAGAAGCTAATTGCACGTGTGGGAATCCATGGTCATATATATTATAGGAAAGAGACAAATTTTGAGTAGTTTGTGGCCATTTTGCATGATAAAAATAAATTTGTCATTTTCTACGCAATGTCAACTGATTGCAAACGATGCAAAAATACAGAGCTAGCACATTCACAAAAAAACAGAGCAAACGATGCAAAAGTACAGAGCCAACACATTCACAAAAAACAGAGCAAACAATGTAAAAAAAAACGACACAAATCGACGGCCCAACCAGAGCTTTGTTTCCTTTTGGGCCCAATAACAACGTTTTTTTTCACTGAGTCAGTGGTGGGCGAGCAGTCGAGCACAACGAATCGGATTGCCTCTCGCAGATCGCCCCACGATCCAACGATGCGGAGCCATCCTTGTGATCCAACGGCGCGGCGCCTGCACACAGCCAGCCCACCTAGTTCCTTCTAGAAGGCTAGATCTGAGGGCTATCGCTTGGCGCGAGGGTATGATCGGACGGCTGACGTTGGGAGCTAGGGTTAGGCGAAACCCCGTGGGGTTTAGAGGGGTTTTGAGTTGGTCAACAGGGTTTCGATGGCTTTGACTGAGCATAACTAATTTAGAAAAATAGAAAAAATATGAAACCTTCGTCGTTCGTCTTTTTATAAGACACACTAATGAGGAAAACATACTGAACTTGGTCTATGGTCATTTTCATGAAAAAAGCCTAGCTGGCACGATCGAGGTCAAATGAGCACCATTAATTTAAAAAAATATATAAAACCTGCGCACAATGTTGTCTTATGTGACATGTTACCAACAAAAAATCATAAACTTGGTCTATGGTCATTTTCATGAGAAAACCTGCACACATATGAGCTATCACCTACATGATTTCATAGACTTCAAGGAGTGAATATGTGTTACCTTCTGTTTTTGAAAAATTAAAAAAAATCAAAAAAATCACTAAACCTTTGTTTTAAAGTGAATAAGAAGGAACTGAAGTTAGTTTTCCATTTTCATATTTTAAACGTGTTTTTAATAGTTTTTATATTAAATAATTTTTTGCAAAAGAAAATGTAAAAATATGAAGATTAATTAAAAATATAGTGAGACTTCGAATCTACACTATATAGATTGAATAGGTGTTAATAAAAAACATTTGGCTCATTTAGAGTAGGTCCAAAAAAACTTGATTACAAATGGGCTGTTTACCGTAGCTTGGAGCTTATTTGGAGCACATTTCTCAAATTCAAATTTCTTTGAACTCCTCAAAATCACCCCGAATTTTGCACACATGATCTCCTTCACAAACATAGATAGTTGATAATACATCTTCATTAAAATATTGTTTTTGCCTATGTTATTGGAATATTTGATAAAAGGGAACCCTTTATAAAATTATGGATTGCAGCATATTTGCAGCATATGTGTGATCATTGCAGCACCTGAACTTTCAAAACACCGAAACAAATCATAGTAGATAAATTTAAAAACAAAAAATACCCAACATAGATAGCCACATGGATATGAAATTCATAGAACCACCAAAAGTTAACCCACAAACATGGGGCCCCACAAACATAGTTCACCAACATAGTATAACAAACAACATAAAGTACTTAAAACACATCACGGAAGGGGATACAGGACTTTGGCTAGGGCAGCATGCTGCCCCATGATCTTTTAGTCCTCGCCGTGGATGGCCACATCTTCTGCATGAGCTAGAAGGTGAGCGAAGCGGCCGGACTTTGGCTTTGTCTTGGTGGTGCAGTAGGGGCAACGCCAAGTTTTGGTCCTGCTCTTGTAGTAGTAACCCACGCCCTTGAACCTGATCTGCTCCTCCTCCTTCTATTTGAAGGAGGTGAAGTTGTCACGGTCCACATCCACATCTTCCCTAGAGACATACTGCACACACGTATGAACTAAATTAGTAAATTATAGATTCATGGGAATACACCATGTCAACGAACTAAATGAACAATCTAAATTTAAAGTAGCTTTACCTCATACTCTTCGTCGTCACCGTACGTTGGATCGTACGGGTCGTCGAAGGTATAGTCTATCTTCCTATTCTCCCCCTAACCATCATCCTCCTGAATATACAATTACATCCATCACTAGTAAATACATAGTGCTATTTTCATTTTCAATTGTCATGCACACACATTGAACAACAGAGCTAATATAACTACATATTAAAATTTAGATATGCACACTTGATCATAGGGCTTGCATTTTCCATTGTCATGCACACACTTTGAACAACAGAGCTAATATAACTACATATTGTGAACAACAGAGCTAATAAGCATAAAAAACAACATCAAAAACAACTAATGTAATAAGCATCAAGAACAAGTCTAATAAGCATGATAGCGTTAAAAACCTTGATTTGACATCCATCTGCCAGATTTCATAAATGCAGCTAATGCTAACATGATTCCGACGGACTTAAGCATCGCTACGGGTGAGAAAATCTCATCGTAGTCAACTCCTTGAACTTGTGAAAAACTCTTTGCCACAAGTCGAGTTTCATAAACGGTGACATTACCGTAAACGTCCGTCTTCTTCTTAAAGATCCATTTATCTCAATGGCTTGCCAATCATCGGGCAAGTCCACCAAAGTGCATACTTTGTTTTGATACATGGATCCTATCTCGGATTTCTCGGCTTCTAACCATTTGTCAGAATATGGGCCGACCATCGCTTCTCCATAGTTCGTAGGTTCATCGTTGTCCAACAACATGACCTCTGAGACAGGATTACCGTACCACTCAGGAGTAGTACATATCCTTGTCGACCTACGAGGTTCGATAGCAACTTGATCCGAAGCTTCATGATCACTATCATTAGTTTCCTCTTCAACAGTCGTAGGTTCCACAAAAACATCTTTCTGTGTTGCACTACTCTCTGGTAGAAGTGAGGGTTCGACAACCTCATCAAGTTCTATCTTCCTCCCACTCAATTCTTTCGAGAGAAACTCCTTCTCGAGAAAGGACCCGTTCTGAGCGACAAACATTTTTGTCCTTGGATCTGAGATAGAAGGTATACCCAACTGTTACCTTTGGGTATTCTATGAAGATGTATTTGTCCGCTTTGGGTCCGAGCTTTTTCCGCCTGAAGCCATAAGCATCGCAGCCCCAAACATTAAGAAAACAACTTTGGTTTCTTGCCAAACCATAGTTCATACGGCATTGTCTCAACGGACTTAGATGGTGCCCTATATAAAGTGAATGCAGCTGTCTCTAATGCATAACCTCAAAATAATAGCGGTAGATCGGCAAGACACATCATAGATCGCACCATATCTCATAAGGTTCGATTACGACGTCCGGACACACCATTGCGCTGTGGTGTTCCAGGTGGCTTCAACTGCAAAACAATTCCACAATGTCTTAAGTGATTGCCAAACTCATAATTTAGAAAATCTCCCCTTGATCAGATCGTAGGAACATGATCTTCTTGTTATGATGATTCTTAATCTTCACTCTCAAATTGCTTGAACCTTTCAAATGTTTCAGACTTTTGCTTCATTAAGTAAATATACCCATATATACTCAAATCGTCAGTGAAGATGAGAAAATAACAATATCCACCACACGCCTTAATTCTCATTGGATGACACACATCAGCATGTATGATTTCCAACAAGTCATTTGCCCGTTTCATTGTACATGAACACAGGATCTTAGTCATCCTGCCCATGAGGCATGGCTCGCATGTGTCAAGCGATTCAAAATCAAGTGACTCCAAACATCCATCAGCATGGAGTTTCTTTATGCATTTTATGCCAAAATCACCTAAGCGGCAGTGCCACAAGAAAGTGGTACTATCATTATTAACTCTACATCTTTTGGCGTTAATATTATTATCATGTGTATTACTATGATCGAGATTCAATAAACCATTGGGTGCATGACCATAAAGGTATTATTCATGTACACAGAATAACCATTAT
This sequence comes from Secale cereale, assembly GCA_902687465.1. Taxonomy (NCBI): domain Eukaryota; kingdom Viridiplantae; phylum Streptophyta; class Magnoliopsida; order Poales; family Poaceae; genus Secale; species Secale cereale. The sequence continues at coordinate 524,611,611 of LR738715.1, read as the reverse complement.
TCTCTAACTTAAATGAATAACCGTATTGCAATGAACATGATCTAATCATATTCATGCTCAACGTAGACACCTGATAACATTTATCTAGGTTCAACACTAATCCCGAAGGTAGAGGGAGCGTGCGATGGTGATCTTATCAACCTTGGAAACACTTCCAACACACATCGTCACCTCGCCCTTAGCTAGTCTCCGTTCATACCGTAGCTTTTGCTTCAAGTCACTAATAATAGCAACTGAACCGGTATCCAATACCCAGGTGCTACAAGGAGTACTAGTAAGGTACACATCAATAACACGTATATCAAATATACTTTGTTGAAATTGCCAGCTTTCTTATCTACCATGTATTTGGGGTAGTTCCGCTACCATGTGACCGTTTCCCTTACAATAGAAGCACTTAGTCTCGAGGTTTGGGTTCAACCTTGGGTTCCATCATTAGAGCGACAACTGGTTTGCCATTCATGAAGTTTCCCTTCTAGCCCTTGCCCCTTTTTGAAACTAGTGGTCTTGTTAAACCATCAACACTTGATGCTCCTTCTTGATTTCTACTTCCGCGGTCTTAAGCACCGCTAATAGCTCCGGGATCATCTCCATCCTTTGCATGTCATAGTTCATCACGAAGTTCTAGTAGCTTGGTGATAGTGTCTAGAGAATTCCGTCAACCACTATCTCATCTGGAAGATTAACTCCCACTTGGTTCAAGTGATTTTAGCACCCAGACATTCTGAGTACATGCTCACCAGTTGAGCTATTCTCCTCCATCTTTTCGGCAAAAGAACTTGTCAGAGGTCTCGTACCTCTCAACACGGGCATAAGCCTGAAATCCCAGTTTCAGCTCTTGCAACATCTCATATGTCCTATGGCGTTCAAAACGTCATTGGTAAACCCGTTTCTAAGCCGTAAAGTATGGTGCACTAAACTATCAAGTAGTCATCAAGACGTGTCTGTCAAGTGCTCACAACATCCACAGACGACGTTGTAGGGGTTTGCACATCGAGCGGTACATCAAAGACGTAAGCCTTCTGTGTAGCAGTGAGGACACTCCTCGGACTACGGACCCAGTCCGTATTATTGCTTACAATATCTTTCAACTTGGTCTTTCTCTAGGATCGTATTAAACAGGGAGCTACGACGCAGTTATTGCTCTACAACATAATTTGCGAAGACAACTTAGACTATTGTTCATGACAATTAAGTTCATCTAATGAACTCCCACTCAGATAGACATCTCTCTAGTCATCTAAGTGATACATGATCCGAATCGACTAGCCCGTGTCCGATCATCACGTGAGACGGACTAGTCATCAACGGTGAACATCTTCATGTTGATCGTATCTTCTATACGACTCATGTTCGACCTTTCGGTCTTCCGTGTTCCGAGGCCATGTCTGTACATGCTAGGCTCGTCAAGTGAACCCTAAGTGTATTGCGTGTGTAAATCTGGCTTACACCCGTTGTATGCGAACGTTAGAGCCTATCACACCCGATCATCACGTGGTGCTTCGGAACAACAATCCTTAGCAACGGTGAACAGTTAGGGGGAACACAATTCTTGAAATTTTAGTGAGAGATCATCTTATTTACTACCGTTGTTCTAAGTAAACAAAATGCATAAACATGATAAACATCACATGCAATCAAATAAAGTGACATGATATGGCCAATATCATCTTGCTCCTTCGATCTCCATCTTCGGGGCACCATGATCATCTTTGTCACCGGCTCGACACCATGATCTCCATCATCATGATCTCCATCATTGTGTCTTCATGAAGTCGTCACGCCAACTATTACTTCTACTACTATGGCTAACGTTTAGCAATAAAGTAAAGTAATTACATGGCGTTATTCAGTGACACGCAGGTCATACAATAATTAAGACAACTCATATGGCTCCTGCCGGTTGTCCTTATCATCGACATGCAAGTCGTGATTTCCTATTACATGAACATGATCAATCTCATACATCACATATATCATTCATCACATCTTCTTGGCCATACCATATCACATAGCACATGCTGCAAGAACAAGTTAGATGACCTCTAATTGTTGTTGCAAGTTTTTACGTGGCTTCTATAGGTTTTCTAGCAAGAACGTTTCTTACCTACGACAAAACCACAACGTGATTTGTCAATTTCTATTTACCCTTCATAAGGACCCTGTTCATCGAATCCGATCCGACTAAAGTGGGAGAGACAGACACCCGCCAGCCACCTTATGCAACTAGTGCATGTCTGTCGGTGGAACCAGTCTCACGTAAGCGTACGTGTAAGGTCGGTCTGGGCCGCTTCATCCCACAATGCCGCCGAATCAAGATTGGACTAGTAACGGCAAGAAAATTGAGCAAACTCAACGCCCACAACTTGTTTGTGTTCTACTCGTGCAAGATGCTACGCAAAGACCTAGCTCAGATGCCACTGTTGGGGAACGTAGCAGAATTCAAAAAATTTCCTACGCTTCACCAAGATCAATCTAAGGAGTCATCTAGCAACGAGCATAAAGGAGTGCATCTACATACCCTTTGTAGATCGCGTGCGGAAGCGTTCGAATAAACGTGGATGAAGTAGTCGTACTCTTCGCGTTACTCGTCACTGATGATCCCAGCGCCGAACGGACGGCACCTCCGCGTTCAACACACGTACGGTACAGTGACGTCTCCTCCTTCTTGATCCAGCAAGGGCAGAGGAGAGGTTATCGCAGATCCAGCAGCACGACGGCGTGGTGGTGGATGCAGCAGGAAATCCTGCAGGGCTTCGCCAGCGCCCTGCGTAAGGAGTAGGAAGTGTGATGGGAGGGGGGAGGGGGGAGAGGCGCCAGAGGCTTGGGTTTCGGCTGCCCTCTCCCACCCACTATATATAGGGGCCAGGGGGCGCCGTCCATGGGAGATCAGATCTCCAGGGGCGGCGGCCAGGGGGGTAGACTTGCCCCCCAAGGCATAGGGGGCGGCGGCCAGGGGGTAGACTTGCCCCCCAAGGCATAGGGGGCGCCCCCTCCCCCTAGGGTTTCAACCCTAGGCGCATGGAGGGGGGCCATGTGGTGCGCCAGCCCACCAGGGGCTGGCCCCTTCCCCCTTGCGTCCTAGGGGACCCACCGGGATGGGTGGCCCCACCCGATGGACCACCGGGACCCCTCTGGTGGTCCCGGGACACTCCCGGTGACCCCCGGAGTTCACCCGATGGCCGAAACTGGACTTCCTATATATCATTCTTTACCTCTGGACCATTCTAGAACTCCTCGTGACGTCCGGGATCTCATCCGGGACTCCGAACAACATTCGGGTTTCCATGTGCATGTATCTCTACAACCCTAGCGTCACCGAACCTTAAGTGTGTAGACCCTACGGGTTCGGGAGACACGCAGACATGACCGAGACGACTCTCCGGTCAATAACCAACAGCGGGATCTGGATACCCATGTTGGTTCCCACGTGTTCCTCGATGATCTCATCGGATGAACCACTGTGTCAAGGATTCACTCAATCCCGTATTTTATTCCCTTTGTCTATCGGTACGGTACTTGCTCGAGATTCGATCGTCAGTATGCTCGATACCTTGTTCAATCTCGTCATGGCAAGTCTCTTTACTCGTTCCGTAATCCATCATCCCGTGACTAACTCCTTAGTCACTTTGAGCTCATTATGATGATGTATTACCGAGTGGGCCCAGAGGTACCTCTCCGTCATACGGAGTGACAATATCCTAGTCTCGGTTCATACCAACTCAACAGACACTTTCAGAGATACCCGTTGCGTACCTTTATAGCCACCCAGTTACGTTGTGACGTTTGGCACACCCAAAGTATTCCTACGGCATCCGGGAGTTGCACAACCTCATGGTCTAAGGAATAAGTACTTGACACTGGAAAAGCTTAGGCATTACGAACTATACGATCTCGTGCTAGGCTCAGGATTGGGTCTTGTCCATCACATCATTCTCCTAATGATGTGATCCCGTTATCACTGACATCCTATGTCCATGGTCAGGAAACCATGACCATCTGTTGATCAACGAGCTAGTGACTAGAGGCTTACCAGGGACACATTGTGGTCTATATATTCACACATGTATCGATGTTTCCGTACAATACAATTCAAGCATGAATAACAAACAATTATCATGAACAAGGAAATATAATAATAATACTTTTATTATTGCCTCTAGGGCATATTTCCAACAGTCTCCCACTTGTACTAGAGTCAATAATCTAGTTTCATTGTGATGAATCGAACACCCATAGAGTTCTGGTGTTGATCATGTTTTGCCCGTGGAAGAGGTTTAGTCAACGGGTCTGCAACATTCAGATCCGTATGCACTTTACAAATATCTATGTCTCCATCTTGAACATAATTTCGGATGGAGTTGAAACGACGCTTGATGTGCTTGGTTTTCTTGTGAAACCTGGGCTCCTTAGTAATTGCAATAGCTCTAGTGTTGTCACAGAAGAGAGTCAGCGGGCTTGACGCGCTTGGAATGACTCCCAGGTCGGTGATGAACTCCTTCATCCAGACTCCTTCTTGTGCTGCTTCGCAAGCAGCTATGTACTCCGCTTCACATGTAGAATGCACCACGACGCTTTGCTTGCAACTGCACCAGCTGACTGCTCCACCATTCAAAATATACACGTATCCGGTTTGTGACTTAGAGTCATCCAGATCTGTGTCGAAGCTAGCATCGACGTAACCCTTTACGACGAGCTCTTCGTCACCTCCATAAACGAGAAACATATCCTTAGTCCTCTTCAGGTACTTTAGGATGTTCTTGACCGCTGTCTAGTGTTCCATACCGGGATCACTTTGGTACCTCCCTACCAAACTTATGGCAAGGTGTGGGGACCCCGACTTGGAAGTCGAGATCACCGAATGCACGTGTACAGTGATCCCAGAGATCAATGCTCACTGAACACACAGAAGCTGAAATAACAAGAGTCTTACATCCATACAAATAGTCTTACACGAATTAAGGCCATTATGGCCAAGTCTTACATAGATAGAGCCTCACGGGCTGAAAAGCAAATAACTCAAGTAGCGGAAGTCTTTGATAAACGGGTAGAACCCATGCCATCTTCCTTAACCCTACAGGCATTCTGACTGGGATAGCGTCCTAGTTCGCATGTTCGTCTCCAAAGAACTCTTCCTCATATTCCTGCTCTTCCATGCCTGGCCAATTAAATAACCAGTGGCAAGCCAATGAGTACTTTGAATGTACTCGCAAGCAACCCATGATGTGGTAACAATGCAATGGAACAATAATGAACAATCCAGCAGGAAGCTAGAACAATATGCTATCATCAAGTTTATGCATCAATAACCTCGCGTAACCTCGAAGACAGGTTACCGACATCAACATGAATATGATTCATCTCATTGAGTCAAGTCACCACCTTGACTCACATACACACGCATGGTTTCACAAACATTGGACGTAGCCCAAGAGCGGTTACCCAACTGTCCATGACCGTGGACACGGCTATTCGAATAGTTTGACACTCTGCAGAGGTTGTACACTTTACCCACAAGATCCGGGGAACTTCCGTGTCATCCACGACCCGCGGTACCTCAAGTACCCGGGGTAAGCACCCGGTCATTACCTTTCCTTAGACGACACTAACATAGAGTCCACTCGTTGGCACACGGCCCTCGGGTACAAACAATAGATCACGGGACTTGCCCTAATTTCAATGTTCACGCGTACCCGAAGGGACCAACGGTGTGTCCGGTGCCCTATGAAAACAGTCATGGTCGTCTATCCAAGCACGACCCCGTCCCGGGAAAGACCTCAAGTCTTCCCGTCACTAGTAATGCGGGCACCATGCTAGTATCGACCTAAGTAATCAATAAAGCCCCGTCCCATAAGGGGTAGTGTGGTTGCACATGTATGGTTGGAATAACGATCGCAACTTCAGCCAATCCGTTTGAAAAACACACACACTTGCCTTGGCACACCACTTCATCATCAAGTGGTCACCCAACTCACATCATCATCTCCCTCGGGCATAAGTGGCACCCGATGGGGTTTTATGCAAAGACTCCAACCATGAAGGTTCATGTCACACATGCATCACTTTCCACAACTACTAACCATATGCAAGTCATCTAGCACATAGCAAGATCAAGATCATGTCATGCATCATATAAGCATCATGACCACCTATTGCATGTTCTCTAGCTTTAGCAAGATCAACAATAAAGCATGCATCATGTGGTGGTTCATCTAGGTTACCTTCGTAACCCTAATCATCATGCATCGGAAACAAACGGGTTCCGAAGAACAAGTGTATCATGGTCAAAGGGCTGCTTGCCTGGATTGGCTTGGTCTTCAAAGTCTTCAAGTCCTTCTCCTTCTTCTTCCACAGCAACTTCGTCAAATACGGGATCTATACGTCGCATAATAACCACGGGAAAATAAGAATACAAATAAAACAGAAAAATCAAAGTGCTCAGAAAAATGTCAACTCATTTTTGTAAAATACTAGAGGGATTTCTAAGATGGGGAAAATCTTAGTTGGAGTTTTGGAGTTACAGAATAGGACATATTGATTTTTGAACAGGAGTTATACCGCTCAAATTTGAATTTAAATTTGAACAGTACAGAAAAGTTTCATGGATTTGAATGAAAGTAGTACCATTAAATAGGTTGGAATATTACAAGATTTTAGGAGTTGAAAATATTTAATTTGGATCAATATTCTTTTCTGTATAAATGTTTAAAACATCAACAGAAAAGAAAAATGAAAAAGGGTCCTGTGCACTGGGCCAGAGAAGGCCACAGTGCACGGCCCAGACGGACTGGCCCAGCCGCACGGAGCCAGCGCGCGCGCACGTCAGGTTTTCAAACCTGACGGGCGGGGCCCGTGGGTCAGCGGCACAGAAGAGGGGGAGAGAGGTGGGGGGATGACAGGCGGGGCCCGCCTGTGATCTCTAACCCCTCGGCCACGGCGGTGGCGAGCTCACCGGCGAGGACTCCGGCCACGGCGACGGCAACGGAGGCTAGGGACGGACTCAGTGTTGAGTGGCGGTTGCAGTGGTGGTGGTGCGGCACGGCGGGGAGGCCTGGTTCACCGGCGGCGAGATGGGACGGCGGAGGCTCGTCGGAGGGTAGTGGCTGCGGCTGTTTCCGGCTGCCACAAAGAGGGGAAACAGGGGGGAAATGATCAGTGAGGTGCGGCGGTTCCGAAACGAGGGGAAGGAGAGGCACGGGAGGCCCGTACCTCGAGATCGCCGGCGGCCCGACGCGGCGGAGCTCCGGTCGATCCCGAGCACTGGGACCTCCTGGGGGCGAGCTGGTGGTGCAGGAGTGATGCTGGGGAGGAGGAGGTGCTGCTGGTGCTGTTGGAATGGCTCGGGAGGGCCTATATATAGGGGCTCGACGAGGACCCGTGGTCCAGTGCGCCGGCAAGCTCCGGTTCGACGCTACAGCGCATGGGAGGCGACGGGGATGAGTCTGGGGAGTTCCTAGACGAGCTCTACGTCCAGCTGAGGCGAGAGGAGGAGCGGGGGAGCGTCAGAGGGGGGCGAGCGTGTGAGGCAGAGGAATGGCCGAAGCGGGCGGCCGGTGCGCGTGCGACGACGCTCACTGGAGGGCGCAGGAGGAGGGGGACAGCGCCGGGGAGGTCGCGGACGTCGAGGCGCCTCGACTGGCGCGAGGGGGAGGCTCGAGGTTGTCGGGGGAGGCTGATTGGCCCGAGCCAGCGTGCGGAGGGCACTGTTCGCGCGCTCCAGAGCATGCGTATTGCTGGCATCAGCGTGCTCTCGCCGGTTTGGTCCGTTCCAGCGTGCCCAACAGTGTCTAGTGCGTTGTAGGAGAAGTAAAGAAAGGGCCTGGGGCCTTGGATGCCCTGGGGATGCAGAGAGAGAGGGAGAGGGCTGGTGAAATGGTAGAAACCTACTGTACAGCAAGGTAAAATAGAGGTTTCACCCCTCAATCATGGAGCTGAGGTGCTGGGGGAGTTACTGGAGGTAGCTGGTAACCCAATGAGCCTGTGGTAAGAAGTTGAGGCCTTGGAGAAAAGTGAAAGTGGTCAAGTTGGAGGTTTTAGAATTTCTGCAGAAGGTGTTTGATCTGTGTTTGATCAAGTAAATGAAGTCCACTTGACATGGCACTTGACAGGGTTGGAAGACATGAGAAAATAGGGTGCTTCACCAAATTTGGGCTCATTTGAAGGAACTAGCCAATGTAACTTTGGTGAACCCTAGAAATCAACAGAAACAGTTTCATCTTGGTTGAGTCAAGCTAATCATCTCCCCTTGATGCACCACTTGGTGTAGCATCATCATTTGGGGTATTGATCATGCCCACAAGGTTTGAAGCTCCAGATAAAAAGTTGGTAATGTAAAGTTGTTCAAATTTGCATTTGAACAGAAAGGGTTTTGAGGTGATCTGATCAAGTTGCTCTAATCAAATTCTTGTGCCATTTGGTCTAGGTGCCTTATTAGGCCATTCTAGCATGTGCACCAAGTTTGAGAGCATTTGGACAAGTTTGGCAATGTAAAGTTGCTCAAACTTCAAATATGGACAGAATGGTTATGAAGGGGTTTGAGGAGGTTTTCTTGCTTCCCAAGGCATGGGACTTGGCAAGATCATCAAATATGTCATATATGACATGATAGAATTTCCCTGGAATTTTTGGAGAAAAATTCCTTTGTAAATATTTCAAAAGCTTGAAATATCCAGAAAGGGTTTTAGAGGGTTTAGCCCATTATTTTGAACATGACCAAGTGTTGAAACTCTTATATATGGACAATATATGTCCTATGAGTCTCTCTGAATTTTGGCAAATATTTTTGAAACAGTTAAATAATTTTCTCCTATTAAAGACCATTTCTGGCCTTAAGAAAAAGCTTTTAAATA
>LR738715.1:524580510-524602752 GCA_902687465.1 Secale cereale | reverse complement strand
TCAAGTTGGAGGTTTTAGAATTTCTGCAGAAGGTGTTTGATCTGTGTTTGATCAAGTAAATGAAGTCCACTTGACATGGCACTTGACAGGGTTGAAAGACATGAGAAAATAGGGTGCTTCACCAAATTTGGGCTCATTTGAAGGAACTAGCCAATGTAACTTTGGTGAACCCTAGAAATCAACAGAAACAGTTTCATCTTGGTTGAGTCAAGCTAATCATCTCCCCTTGATGCACCACTAGGTGTAGCATCATCATTTGGGGTATTGATCATGCCCACAAGGTTTGAAGCTCCAGATAAAAAGTTGGTAATGTAAAGTTGTTCAAATTTGCATTTGAACAGAAAGGGTTTTGAGGTGATCTGATCAAGTTGCTCTATTCAAATTCTTGTGCCATTTGGTCTAGGTGCCTTATTAGGCCATTCTAGCATGTGCACCAAGTTTGAGAGCATTTGGACAAGTTTGGCAATGTAAAGTTGCTCAAACTTCAAATATGGACAGAATGGTTATGAAGGGGTTTGAGGAGGTTTTCTTGCTTCCCAAGGCATGGGACTTGGCAAGATCATCAAATATGTCATATATGACATGATAGAATTTCCCTGGAATTTTTGGAGAAAAATTCCTTTGTAAATATTTCAAAAGCTTGAAATATCCAGAAAGGGTTTTAGAGGGTTTAGCCCATTATTTTGAACATGACCAAGTGTTGAAACTCTTATATATGGACAATATATGTCCTATGAGTCTCTCTGAATTTTGGCAAATATTTTTGAAACAGTTAAATAATTTTCTCCTATTAAAGACCATTTCTGGCCTTAAGAAAAAGCTTTTAAATATAATAGAAAAATAACTTTTAAAATTATACCTTTGTGGTTTCTGGGAGTCCCATGACTACTAGGTCTCAAATAAACCTTTTGAAATAATTTTCTCACCCTAAATCAAGTACTTGCAGTGCAAATCTCAATTCAGGGGTTTTTGGAAAACTAAATTTATAAAATTCTTTTTGGCCAAAATAATTTTGTAAGAAAATACTATACTGTTATATGACACTTGGCATGATCATTGGGCAGAATTTTTGGGTGTGGAGATGAAATCTATAAGAGGTCATAGTTGACTTTAATGAGCACATGAAAAAGCAAATGAAGAAAACTCAATTCCAAATAAAAGCCAAGTGATGCTAAAAAAAATTTGCTGGTCCAAATTTTCATGCTTTAAAGTTACAAACAACATGTTACAAAATGCAGGGTGTGACAGACCTACCCCCCTTACAAGAATCTCGTCCCCGAGATTCCTAAACTAGGGCTTAAAAGAGGTCGGGAAACTCGGATCTAAGATAGTCTTCTCGTTCCCAGGTTGCTTCTGCTTCGGTGTGGTTGCTCCACTGGACCTTGAAGTACTTGATGGTACGGCTCCGCGTACGTCGTTCTGCTTCGTCCAGAATGCGAATGGGCTTCTCGCGGTAGGTCAAATCAGGCTGCAGATCAATGGCTTGGTGATCCACATCCTCGTAGAGACTGGGCTTGTCTGGAACTTGGAGACATTTCCGGAGTTGTGACACATGGAACACATTGTGCACATCAGATAGCTCAGGTGGTAGTTCCAACTGATAATCCACTTCTCCTCGTCGGTCGGTGATCTTGAAAGGGCCAATGAACCTTGGCGCGAGCTTCCCCTTGACGTGGAAACGCTTGGTTCCTTTCAGAGGAGTTACCCGCAGGTACACATGATCTCCGACATGGAAACTCATGTCTCGGCGTCGAGTGTCGGCATAACTCTTCTGCCTTGACTTGGCTACCTTTAATCGCTCTCTGACTAGTTGGACTTGCTCTTCTGCTGCGCGGAGAATATCTGGTCCAAAGACTAGTCCTTCTCCAGTCTCTGACCAATTGAGGGGTGTGCGGCATCTGCGTCCGTACAACACCTCAAATGGTGCCATCTGAAGGCTTGACTGGTAACTGTTGTTATAGGAGAACTCGGCAAAAGGGAGACAGTCTTCCCACTTGGCTCCATACGCCAGGACACAGGCTCGGAGCATGTCTTCGAGAATCTGATTGACTCACTCAGTTTGACCTCCGGTCTGTGGGTGGAAAGCTGTGCTGAAAGACAATTTGGTTCCCAAGGCTTCTTGGAATCTCTTCCAGAACCTTGAAGTGAACTGGGTGCCTCGATCTGACACAATCTCCTTGGGAACACCGTGAAGACTTACAATTCGGTTGATATAGAGAGTTGCCAGCTGGTTGCCTGAGTAGGTAGTCTTGACAGGAATGGAATGAGCCACCTTGGTCAAATGATCGACTATGACCCAGATAGAGTCATGTCCTTTATTCGACCTTGGTAACCCAGTGATGAAGTCCATCCCGACTTTATCCCACTTCCACTCAGGAACCTTGAGTGGTTGAAGCAATCCAGCAGGTCGCTGATACTCAGCCTTGACCCTTTGGCACACATCACACTTTGCAACATAGGTTGCAATCTCTCTCTTGATACGGTGCCACCACAATCGTGCCTTCAAATCTTGGTACATCTTGGTTCCTCCGGGGTGGATGGAATACGGGGTGTCGTGGGCTTCTTGCAGAATCAGCGTCTTCAGCTCGGTGTTATTTGGCACGCAGAGGCGACCTTTGTACCAAACAATCCCGTGCTCGTCTTCGGAGAATCCTGGGGCCTTGCCCAGCTTCATCTTCTTCTTGATACCTTCAATGCTTGCATGTCCATCTTGAGCCTTCTTGACGTCGTCCATCAGGGTCGGTCTGACTTCCAAATGATCCAGAAATCCAGGGGTGACCAATTCCAAACTGAATTGTTCGATCTCCTTAAACAAGGCAGGCTGCCTTTCCTGAATAATGACATTCAAAGAGCAAGCCTTCCTGCTTAAGGCATCGGCCACCACGTTAGCCTTCCCAGGGTGATACTGAACACTGAGGTCATAATCTTTGATGAGTTCCAACCATCTCCGCTGCCTCATGTTCAATTCCTTTTGGGTGAAAATATATTTTAGACTTTTGTGGTCTGTGTAAATTTCACACCGTTTCCCTAGGAGGTAATGCCGCCATGTCTTCAAGGCATGAACTACTGCCGCTAGCTCAAGATCGTGAGTAGCGTAGTTCTCCTCATGGGGTCGTAGCTGCCTGGAGAGGTATTCTATGACGCGGCCTTCTTGCATCAGAACGCTTCCCAATCCGGTTCGAGAGGCATCACAATATATCATGAACTCCTTGTGAATATTAGGTGTTGCCAGAACTGGGGCGGTGGTCAATCTCTTCTTGAGCTCTTGGAAGCTCTCTTCGCATTTCGGCGTCCACTCGAACTTCTTGTCCTTCTTGAGGAGCTGAGTCATTGGTCGTGCAATGCTAGAGAATCCTTCCACGAACTTGCGGTAATAGCCCGCTAATCCGAGGAAGCTTCTGACTTCCTTGACGGTCGTTGGAGATTGCCATTGGGTCACAGCTTCGATTTTTGCAGGATCAACAGATAATCCTTCCTCGGTCAAGACATGACCTAAGAATCCAACTTTATGTAGCCAGAACTCACACTTGCTGAATTTGGCATACAGTTGGTGCTCACGAAGCTTGTCTAGGACCATCCTCAGATGCTGCTCATGCTCTTCCTCCGACTTCGAGAACACAAGAATGTCATCAATGAAGACAACAACGAACTTGTCCAAATATTCCATGAAGACTTTATTCATGAGATACATGAAGTAAGCTGGGGCATTGGTTAACCCAAAAGACATGACCGGCACTCGTACAGGCCATATCTGGTTACGAATGCCGTCTTCGAAATATCTTGGGGTCTGATCTTCAGCTGGTAATACCCAGATCTGAGGTCGATCTTGGAGAATACCTTGGCTCCGCTGAGTTGATCAAACAGATCTTCGATCTTGGGAAGTGGATACTTGTTCTTGATTGTAACTTCATTGAGGGAACGATAGTCAATGCATAAGCGGATGGTACCGTCCCTCTTTGCCACAAACAGAACAGGAGATCCCCAAGGGGAGGCACTCGGGCGGATAAATCCCTTCCTTAGCTGCTCTTCTAGCTGCTTCTTCAACTCGGCTAATTCTTCCGTCCCCATTCTATAAGGCTTCTTATAGATGGGTCCTGTTCCGGGCACGAGCTCGATGATGAACTCAATGTCACGGTTAGGGGGCATTCCCGGTAGTTCATCCGAAAAGACATCAGGATATTCACATACCATCGGTACTTGATCTAGCCCAACTTCAGACAGACAGTTGACTTTAGCGGCTTGAGCGGAAGAGGAGTTGGGGGCAAACTTGACTTCTACTCCTTGGTCATTGGTCACAGTGACTGTCCGATTGGCACAGTCTAACAAGCCTTGGTGCTTACTGAGCCAATCCATCCCTAAGATCACATCCAAGCCTTGCGATCTCAGGATGATAAGGTCTTCTAGGAAGTCTACACCGTTAATGGTAATACTGACTCCTTTACAGCCTATCTTGGCTCTCATCTCGGCTCCGGGGGTTTGTACCACCATAGGGTTATTCAGGGGTGTAGGGGTCATGCCACTTTTTAATGCAAATCTTTGAGTGATAAATGAATGCGTTGCTCCAGAATCAAACAAGACAGTTGCAGGTGCTGAGTTGACAAGGAACGTACCCAGCATGACGTCCGGGTCTTCCTGGGCTTCTTCAGCAGTGACGTGATTCACACGCCCCTTCCCATAGTTCGGTGGATTGCGAGGAGCTGGGTTCCTTGGTGGCATTCCACGGCCTTGTCCCTGGTTCTGCGCATTGGGGCGCGGGGCATCAGGCTTCTTGTTGGGGCACACCCTGGAGATGTGTCCGGGCTGACCACATCCAAAGCAAGTGACTTGGTTTGGAGTGCTGATCTTGTTGCCACCACTGGTATTGGGGTTGAAAGCTGGCCTGGGATTGGCATACTGCTGAGGCTGAGGATTGGCACGAGGTGCAGGAGCTCTTGGCTGCCGATAGGTTGGCTTGGCCGGGGCTGACTGCCATGGACGAGGCTTCTGGTTGCTGGGACTTCACTTACTGACCAACTTGCGCTTGCGAGTGTATTCCAGAGCACGCCACTTGTCTTCAAGCATGAGTGCCTTGTTCACCAGGTCAGGGAAAGTCGGGCAGGCGCACACGACAAGCGAGTATTGCAGAGTCTGATTAAGGCCTTCCATGAAGCGCTCCCTTTTGGAAGCATCAGTGCTGACATCTTCAGGGGCATACCTTGACAGGACACTGAACTTTTGCATGTACTCCTTGACAGTGCCACTTCCTTGCTTCAGGGCTCGGAACTCACGCTTTTTGATAGCCATGATTCCGGAAGGAATGTGGGCCTTGCGGAATTCTGCCTTGAAGTTCACCCAAGTGATGTCTTGTTCAGCATGCATGATCTTGAATCCATCCCACCAAGCTCTAGCAGTTCCCCCGAGGCAGTGGGCTGCATAAGCCACCTTCTCGCGGTCTTCGGTGCATCCGACTAGTTCCAGAATCTCCTCAATGGAACGGACCCAGTCGTCAGCATCCAGGGGTTCTGCAGTCTCGATGCAGGTTGGCGGTGCATGCTTCTTGAACTCTGCCAACGTGGAACGTCCATTGCCATTCCCCGCCGGCTGGCGGTTGTTGGCGACAGCTTGAGCAATCAGCTGAAGAGCTGCAGTGTTGGCTTGGCGTTCCTCTCGGAAAGCTTGGAGAAGCTGAGCCATGTCCATGCTTGGAGGAGGTGGTGGTGGAGCTTGGTCGTTGGTTTGGTCGTGGCCTGCCTCTGGCTGAGAGGATGCTCCGGCTTCGGGCTGCTGGGTAGAGGTACCAGTACGAGTTACAACAGGCATCCTGTTGGAGCGGTAAAAGGTCTCATGACTCGGAAGAGGGAAAGCAAGAAAGATGGGTGCCTAGTAAGGGGGTGGGTGTGACACTAAATCAAATCATGCAAGGGCCGTAAGGCCAAAACACATTCATTAAAATCCAAATGGGTGATGTAGTCGTTTACACCTTCCCGAAGGAAGAATACGACATACATCCAGACACAACAAAAGCAAACGCTAGATGGTTTCATATGAACCATACAAGGACTCGACTACGCATAGGGGTTACACGACCTATCCTACCGTAGGGGTTACAACTGGCATATCCGAGTAGCGAATAATGCCTAAGTGGCGGAATGCTCGGTCGCGTATTCCGGCTCTTCTGGGTCTTCCTCCTTGTCTTCATTTGTCTGGGCTCCCTTGTCGCTGGAGGGAGTGGGGGAGTGGAGGAGTTGGATACGACGGTGCTTCGACGGTGGTGCAGGGAAAAGCTTGCGATATTCCCTTGCTGTCATCCGGTGTCGCCGAGGTGGTTCTTCACCCTTGGAAGATACATCCTCGGAGGGCCTTCCGCCTCGATATGCAATAGCGGATTGTCCAGAAGGTGCCCCTTCTTTCTTGATCCTGTTTGCCTTCTCTTGAGCTCGACGAAGAAGTGCCTTGGTCTTGTAAAGTTCTTCTCGAAGCTTCATTGATTCCGAGGCCAAGTCTTGTGCCAAGCTATCGGCACATAGACTGAAGTAGGTCTGGAACCGAAGCGAGAGTCCTTCCTTCAGTGGAGGGGCTAGAGCGCTGCTTTCTTGGTCACCTTCCTTCCGGTAAGGTAAGAAGCGAGTTGCCATCTTGGCTGCCATCTCCGGAAGAAGCTCGCGGAGACGGGTTAGTGCCTTGAGTGCAGCAGCCTCGACAGCGAGAGGTAGTGTCGCCATCTGGGGTCCCTCGAAGAACCAACTTGTGGGAGGATCGTTTGCCTTCACGATCACTTCCACATGGTACTCCACCTCAGTATCGCTCACCCAATGCTCAAGGTAGGTGAGGATGGGTGCTCGGTGGAACTGACACTCCTGGAGGCTATCCTCGAGAAGTAGGGGAAACCCAGTGGTCAGGTGCTCTTCGGGAACAGCGGCCATCTACAAAGGTGGAATAGGAGGGGTTAATAAGCTGAGAAAATCTCAGGTTTAGAAAAGAAGAGAGGTTCAGAAGGTTTTGAAAAAGGGGTCTCAACTAACTAACGCCCATGCTAACTAAGGCTTCCTACAGTCAGGATGGCTCTGATACCAGCTCTGTGGGGACCCCGACTTGGAAGTCGAGATCACCGAATGCACGTGTACAGTGATCCCAGAGATCAATGCTCACTGAACACACAGAAGCTGAAATAACAAGAGTCTTACATCCATACAAATAGTCTTACACGAATTAAGGCCATTATGGCCAAGTCTTACATAGATAGAGCCTCACGGGCTGAAAAGCAAATAACTCAAGTAGCGGAAGTCTTCGATAAACGGGTAGAACCCATGCCATCTGCCTTAACCCTACAGGCATTCTGACTGGGATAGCGTCCTAGTTCGCCTATTCGTCTCCAAAGAACTCTTCCTCATATTACTGCTCTTCCATGCCTGGCCAATTAAATAACCAGTGGCAAGCCAATGAGTACTTTGAATGTACTCGCAAGCAACCCATGATGTGGTAACAATGCAATGGAACAATAATGAACAATCCAGCAAGAAGCTAGAACAATATGCTATCTCAAGTTTATGCATCAATAACCTCGCGTAACCTCGAAGACAGGTTACCGACATCAACATGAATATGATTCATCTCATTGAGTCAAGTCACCACCTTGACTCACATACACACGCATGGTTTCACAAACATTGGACGTAGCCCAAGAGCGGTTACCCAACTGTCCATGACCGTGGACACGGCTATTCGAATAGTTTGACACTCTCCAGAGGTTGTACACTTTACCCACAAGATCCGGGGAACTTCCGTGTCATCCACGACCCGCGGTACCTAAAGTACCCGGGGTAAGCACCCGGTCATTACCTTTCCTTAGACGACACTAACATAGAGTCCACTCGTTGGCACACGGCCCTCGGGTACAAACAATAGATCACGGGACTTGCCCTAATTTCAATGTTCACGCGTACCCGAAGGGACCAACGGTGTGTCCGGTGCCCTGTGAAAACAGTCATGGTCGTCTATCCAAGCACGACCCCGTCCCGGGAAAGACCTCAAGTCTTCCCGTCACTAGTAATGCGGGCACCATGCTAGTATCGACCTAAGTAATCAATAAAGCCCCGTCCCATAAGGGGTAGTGTGGTTGCACATGTATGGTTGGAATAACGGTCGCAACTTCAACCAATCCGTTTGAAAAACACACACACTTGCCTTGGCACACCACTTCGTCATCAAGTGGTCACCCAACTCACATCATCATCTCCCTCGGGCATAAGTGGCACCCGACGGGGTTTTATGCAAAGACTCCAACCATGAAGGTTCATGTCACACATGCATCACTTTCCACAACTACTTACCATATGCAAGTCATCTAGCACATAGCAAGATCAAGATCATGTCATGCATCATATAAGCATCATGACCACCTATTGCATGTTCTCTAGCTTTAGCAAGATCAACAATAAAGCATGCATCATGTGGTGGTTCATCTAGGTTACCATCGTAACCCTAATCATCATGCATCGGAAACAAACGGGTTCCGAAGAACAAGTGTATCATGGTCAAAGGGCTGCTTGCCTGGATTGGCTTGGTCTTCAAAGTCTTCAAGTCCTTCTCCTTCTTCTTCCACAGCAACTTCGTCAAATACGAGATCTATACGTCGCATAATAACCACGGGAAAATAAGAATACAAATAAAACAGAAAAATCAAAGTGCTCAGAAAAATGTCAACTCATTTTTGTAAAATACTAGAGGGATTTCTAAGATGGGGAAAAAATCTTAGTTGGAGTTTTGGAGTTACAGAATAGGACATATTGATTTTTGAACAGGAGTTATACTGCTCAAATTTGAATTTAAATTTGAACAGTACAGAAAAGTTTCATGGATTTGAATGAAAGTAGTACCATTAAATAGGTTGGAATATTACAAGATTTTAGGAGTTGAAAATATTTAATTTGGATCAATATTCTTTTCTGTATAAATGTTTAAAACATCAACAGAAAAGAAAAATGAAAAAGGGTCCTGTGCACTGGGCCAGAGAAGGCCACAGTGCACGGCCCAGACAGACTGGCCCAGCCGCACGGAGCCAGCGCGCGCGCACGTCAGGTTTTCAAACCTGACGGGCGGGGCCCGTGGGTCAGCGGCACAGAGGAGGGGGAGAGAGGTGGGGGGATGACAGGCGGGGCCCGCCTGTCATCTCTAAACCCTCGGCCACGGCGGCGGCGAGCTCACCGGCGAGGACTCCGGCCACGGCGACGGCAACGGAGGCCAGGGACGGACTCAGTGTTGAGTGGCGGTTGCAGTGGTGGTGGTGCGGCACGGCGGGGAGGCCTGGTTCACCAGCGGCGAGGTGGGACGGCGGAGGCTCGTCGGAGGGTAGTGGCTGCGGCTGTTTCCGGCTGCCACAGAGAGGGGAAACAGGGGGGAAATGATCAGTGAGGTGCGGCGGTTCCGAAACGAGGGGAAGGAGAGGCAGGGGAGGCCCGTACCTCGAGATCGCCGGCGGCCCGACGCGGCAGAGCTCCGGTCGATCCCAAGCACTGGGACCTCCTGGGGGCGAGCTGGTGGTGCAGGAGTGATGCTGGGGAGGAGGAGGTGCTGCTGGTGCTGTTGGAATGGCTCGGGAGGGCCTATATATAGGGGCTCGACGAGGACCCGTGGTCCAGTGCGCCGGCGAGCTCCGGCTCGACGCTACAGCGCACGGGAGGCGACGGGGATGAGTCTGGGGAGTTCCTGGACGAGCTCTACGTCCAGCTGAGGCGAGAGGAGGAGCGGGGGAGCGTCAGAGGGGGGCGCGCGTGTGAGGCAGAGGAATGGCCGAAGCGGGCGGCCGGTGCGCGTGCGACGACGCTCACTGGAGGGCGCAGGAGGAGGGGGGACAGCACTGGGGAGGTCGCGGACGTCGAGGCGCCTCGACTGGCGCGAGGGGGAGGCTCGAGGTTGTCGGGGGAGGCTGATTGGCCCGAGCCAGCGTGCGGAGGGCACTGTTCGCGCGCTCCAGAGCATGCGTATTGCTGGCATCAGCGTGCTCTCGCCGGTTTGGTCCGTTCCAGCGTGCCCAACAGTGTCTAGTGTGTTGTAGGAGAAGTAAAGAAAGGGCCTGAGGCCTTGGATGCCCTGGGGATGCAGAGAGAGAGGGAGAGGGCTGGTGAAATGGTAGAAACCTACTGTACAGCAAGGTAAAACAGAGGTTTCACCCCTCAATCATGGAGCTGAGGTGCTGGGGGAATTACTGGAGGTAGTTGGTAACCCAATGAGCCTGTGGTAAGAAGTTGAGGCCATGGAGAAAAGTGAAAGTGGTCAAGTTGGAGGTTTTAGAATTTCTGCAGAAGGTGTTTGATCTGTGTTTGATCAAGTAAATGAAGTCCACTTGACATGGCACTTGACAGGGTTGAAAGACATGAGAAAATAGGGTGCTTCACCAAATTTGGGCTCATTTGAAGGAACTAGCCAATGTAACTTTGGTGAACCCTAGAAATCAACAAAAACAGTTTCATCTTGGTTGAGTCAAGCTAATCATCTCCCCTTGATGCACCACATGGTGTAGCATCATCATTTGGGGTATTGATCATTCCCACAAAGTTTGAAGCTCCAGATAAAAAGTTGGTAATGTAAAGTTGTTCAAATTTGCATTTGAACAAAAAGGGTTTTGAGGTGATCTGATCAAGTTGCTCTATTCAAATTCTTGTGCCATTTGGTCTAGGTGCCTTATTAGGCCATTCTAGCATGTGCACCAAGTTTGAGAGCATTTGGAAAAGTTTGGCAATGTAAAGTTGCTCAAACTTCAAATATGGACAGAATGGTTATGAAGGGGTTTGAGGAGGTTTTCTTGCTTCCCAAGGCATGGGACTTGGCAAGATCATCAAATATGTCATATATGACATGATAGAATTTCCCTGGAATTTTTGGAGAAAAAATCCTTTGTAAATATTTCAAAAGCTTGAAATATCCAGAAAGGGTTTTAGAGGGTTTAGCCCATTATTTTGAACATGACCAAGTGTTGAAACTCTTATATATGGACAATATATGTCCTATGAGTCTCTCTGAATTTTGGCAAATATTTTTGAAACAGTTAAATAATTTTCTCCTATTAAAGACCATTTCTGGCCTTAAGAAAAAGCTTTTAAATAAAATAGAAAAATAACTTTTAAAATTATACCTTTGTGGTTTCTGGGAGTCCCATGACTACTAGGTCTCAAATAAACCTTTTGAAATAATTTTCTCACCCTAAATCAAGTACTTGCAGTGCAAATCTCAATTCAGGGGTTTTTGGAAAACTAAATTTATAAAATTCTTTTTGGCCAAAATAATTTTGTAAGAAAATACTATACTGTTATATGACACTTGGCATGATCATTGGGCAGAAGTTTTGGGTGTGGAGATGAAATCTATAAGAGGTCATAGTTGACTTTAATGAGCACATGAAAAAGCAAATGAAGAAAACTCAATTCCAAATAAAAGCCAAGTGATGCTAAAAAAATTTTGCTGGTCCAAATTTTCATGCTTTAAAGTTACAAACAACATGTTACAAAATGCAGGGTGTGACACAAGGTTCACATCAGGTCTGGTACACAGCATGGCATACAAGATAGAACCTATGGCTGAGGCATAGGGAATGACACTCATCTTTTCTCTATCTTCTGCCGTAGTCGGGGACTGAGCCTTGCTCAATCTCATACCTTGCAAAATAGGCAAGAACCCCTTCTTGGACTGATCCATGTTGAACTTCTTCAATATCTTGTCAAGGTATGTACTTTGTGAAAGACCAATGAGGCGTCTTGATCTATCTCTATAGATTTTGATGCCTAATATGTAAGCAGCTTCTCCAAGGTCCTTCATTGAAAAACTCTTATTCAAGTAGGCCTTTACACTTTCCAAGAATTCTATATCATTTCCCATCAGCAATATGTCATCCACATATAATATGAGAAATGCTACAGAGCTCCCACTCACTTTCTTGTAGATACAGGCTTCTCCCCAAGTCTGCATAAAGCCAAACGCTTTGATCACATCATTAAAGCAAATATTCCAACTCCGAGATGCTTGCACCAGCCCGTAGATCGAGCGCTGGAGCTTGCATACCTTGTTAGCATTTTCTGGATCGACAAAACCTTCCGGCTGCATCATATATAGCTCTTCCTTGAGGAAGCCATTAAGGAATGCCGTTTTGACGTCCATTTGCCATATCTCATAATCATAGAATGCGGCAATTTCTAACATGATTCGGACGGACTTTAGCATCGCTACGGGAGAGAAAGTCTCGTCGTAGTCAATCCCTTGAACTTGTCGATAACCCTTAGCGACAAGCCGAGCCTTATAGATGTTCACATTACCATCCGCGTTTGTCTTCCATTTATTTTCTATGGCGTGCCTATCATCAGGCAAGTCCACCAAAGTCCATACTTTGTTTTCATACATGGATTCTATCTCGGATTTCATGGCTCCAAGCCATTTATTGGAATCCGGGCCCGCCATCGCTTCTTCATAGTTCGAAGGTTCACCGTTGTCTAACAACATGATTTCCATGACAGGGTTGCCGTACCACTCTGGTGCGGAACGTGTCCTTGTGGACCTTCGAAGTTCAGTAGTAACTTGATCTGTATCTTCATGATCATCATCATTAACTTCCTCCTTGTCGGTGCAGGCACCTCAGGAACAATTTCCTATGCTGCGCTACTTTCCGGTTCGGGAGGGGTGACTGTCACCTCATCAAGTTCTACTTTCCTCCCACTCACTTCTTTCGAGAGAAACTCTTTCTCCAGAAAGGATCCATTCTTGGCAACAAAGACCTTGCCTTCGGATCTGTGGTAGAAGGTGTACCCAATCGTTTCCTTTGGGTATCCTATGAAGACGCATTTTTCCGATTTGGGTTCCAGCTTCTCAGGTTGAAGTTTCTTGACATAAGCATCGCAACCCCAAACTTTTAGACAGCTGAGGTTTCTTGCCAAACCAAAGTTCATATGGTGTCGTCTCAACGGATTTCGACGGAGCCCTATTTAAAGTGAATGCGGCAGTCTCTAAAGCATAACCCCAAAAAGATAGCGGTAAGTCGGTGAGAGACATCATAGATCGCACCATGTCCAACAGGGTACGATTTCGACGTTCGGACACACCGTTACGCTGAGGTGTTCCGGGCGGTGTCAATTGTGAAACAATTCCACAGTTCCTAAGGTGCGTGCCAAATTCATGACTCAAATATTCACCCCCACGATCTGATCGTAAGAACTTTATTTTTCTGTCACGTTGATTCTCAACCTCATTCTGAAATTCCATGAACTTTTCAAAGGTCTCAGACTTGTGCTTCATCAAGTAGATATACCCATATCTACTCAAGTCATCTGTGAGGGTGAGAACATAACGATAGCCTCCGTGAGCCTCAACACTCATTGGACCGCACACATCGGTATGTATGATTTCCAATAAGTTGGTTGCTCGCTCCATTATTCCCGAGAACGGAGTCTTGGCCATCTTGCCTAAGAGGCATGGTTCGCACGTGTCAAATGATTCATAACAAAGAGACTCCAGAAGTCCATCAGCATGAAGCTTCTTCATACGTTTGACACCAATATGACCAAGGCGGCAATGCCACAAGTATGAGGGACTATCATTGTCAACTTTACATCTTTTGGCATTCACACTATGAACACGTATATCATCACGATCGAGATTCATCAAAAATAAACCATTGACCAGCGGGGCATGACCATAAAACATATCTCTCAAATAAATAGAACAACCATTATTCTCGGATTTAAATGAGTAGCCATCTCGCATCAAACGAGATCCAGATACAATGTTCATGCTCAAAGTTGGTACTAAATAACAATTATTAAGGTTTAACACTAATCCCGAGGGTAGATGTAGAGGCAACATGCTGACGGCGATCACATTGACCTTGGAACCATTCCCGACGCGCATCGTCACCTTGTCCTTCGCCAGTCTCTGCTTATTCCGCAACTCCTGCTTAGAGTTACAAATATGAGCAACTGCACCGGTATCAAATACCCAGGCGCTACTACGAGCGCTGGTAAGGTACACATCAATAACATGTATATCACATATACCTTTGACATTGCCAGCCTTCTTGTCTGCTAAGCACTCAGTCTCAGGCTTGGGTCCATACTTTGGCTTCTTCCCGGCAACTGGCTTACCGGGCGCAACAACTCCCTTGCCGTCCTTCTTGAAGTTCTTCTTACCCTTGCCCTTCTTGAACTTAGTGGTTTTATTGACCACCAACACTTGATGCTCTTTCTTGATCTCCACCTCCGCTGATTTCAGCATTGAATACACCTCGGGAATGGACTTCTCCATCCCCTGCATATTGAAGTTCAACACGAAGCTCTTGTAGCTTGGTGGGAGCGACTAGAGGATTCTGTCAACGACCGCTTCGTCTGGGAGATTCATTCCCAACTGAGACAAGCGGTTGTGCAACCCAGAAATCTTGAGGATGTGCTCACTGACAGAACTGTTTTCCTCCATCTTACAGCTGTAGAATGCGTTGGAGACATCATATCTCTCAACTCGGGCATGAGCCTGGAAAACCATTTTCAGCTCTTGGAACATCTCATATGCCCCGTGGTGCTCAAAACGCTTTTGGAGCCCCGATTCTAAGCTGTAGAGCATGCCGCACTGAACCAGGGAGTAATCATCACAATGCGACTGCCAAGCATTCATAACATCTTGGTTTGCCGCGGCGGGAGCGTCACCTAGCGGTGCTTCTAGGACACAAGTTTTCATGGCAGCTATGACGATGATCCTCAGGTTACGGACCCAGTCCGTGTAGTTGCTACCATAGTCTTTCAGCTTGGATTTCTCTAGGAACGCGTTGAAGTTGAGGGTGACATGAGCGTGGGCCATTTGATCTACAAGACATATTGTAAAGAATTTAGACTAAGTTCATGATAATTAAGTTCATCTTAATCAAATTTTAATGAACTCCCACTCAGATTGACATCTCTCCAGTCTTCTAAGTGATACATGATCCGAATCGACTAGCCCGTGTCCGATCATCACGTGAGACGGACTAGTCATCAACGATGAACATCTTCATGTTGATCGTATCTTCTATACGACTCATGTTCGACCTTTCGGTCTTTCCTGTTCAGAGGCCATGTCTGTACATGCTAGGCTCGTCAAGTGAACCCTAAGTGTATTGCTTGTGTAAATCTGGCTTACACCCATTGTATGCGAACGTTAGAACCTATCACACCCGATCATCACGTGGTGCTTCGGAACAACGATCCTTAGCAACGGTGCACAGTTAGGGGGAACACAATTCTTGAAATTTTTAGTGAGAGATCATCTTATTTACTACCGTCGTTCTAAGTAAACAAGATGCATAAACATGATAAACATCACATGCTATCAATTAAAGTGACATGATATGGCCAATATCATCTTGCTCCTTCGATCTCCATCTTCGGGGCACCATGATCATCTTTGTCACCGGCTCGACACCATGATCTCCATCATCATGATCTCCATCATCGTGTCTTCATGAAGTCGTCACGCCAACTATTACTTCTACTACTATGGCTAACGTTTAGCAATAAAGTAAAGTAATTACATGGCGTTATTCAGTGACACGCAGGTCATAAAATAATTAAGACAACTCCTATGGCTCCTGCCGGTTGTCATTATCATCGACATGTAAATCGTGATTCCCTATTACAAGAACATGATCAATCTCATACATCACATATATCATTCATCACATCTTCTTGGCCATACCACATCACATAGCACATGCTGCAAGAATAAGTTAGACGACCTCTAATTATTGTTGCAAGTTTTACGTGGCTTCTATAGGTTTTCTAGCAAGAACGTTTCTTACCTATGCCAAAACCACAACGTGATTTGTCAATTTCTATTTACCCTTCATAAGGACCCTGTTCATCGAATCCGATCCGACTAAAGTGGGAGAGACAGACACCCGCCAGCCACCTTATGCAACTAGTGCATGTCTGTCGGTGGAACCAGTCTCACGTAAGCGTACGTGTAAGGTCAGTTCGGGCCGCTTCATCCCACAATGCCGCCGAATCAAGATTGGACTAGTAACGGCAAGACAATTGAGCAAACTCAACGCCCACAACTTGTTTGTGTTCTACTCGTGCAAGATGCTACGCAAAGACCTAACTCAGATGCCACTGTTGGGGAACGTAGCAGAATTCAAAAAATTTCCTACGCTTCACCAAGATCAATCTAAGGAGTCATCTAGCAACGAGCATAAAGGATTGCATCTACATACCCTTTGTAGATCACGTGCGGAAGCGTTCGAAGGAACGTGGATGAAGTAGTCGTACTCTTCGCGTTCCTCGTCACCGATGATCCCAGCGCCGAACGGACGGCACCTCCGCGTTCAGCACACGTACGGTACAGCAACGTCTCCTCCTTCTTGATCTAGCAAGGGCAGAGGAGAGGTTGTCGGAGATTCAGCACCACGACGGCGTGGTGGTGGATGCAGCAGGAAATCCTGCAGGGCTTCGCCGGCGCCCTGCGTAAGGAGTAGGAAGGGTGACGGGAGGGGGGAGAGGCGCCAGAGGCTTGGGTTTCGGCTGCCCTCTCCCCCCCCCACTATATATAGGGGGCAGGGGGGCGCTGGCCCTGGGAGATCAGATCTCCAGGGGGGTGGCGGCCAGGGGGGTAGACTTATCCCCCAAGGCATAGGGGGCGCCCCCTCCCCCTAGGGTTTCAACCCTAGGCGCATGGAGGGGGGCCCATGTGGTGCGCCAGCCCACCAGGGGATGGCCCCTTCCCCCTTCCGGCCTAGGGGACCCACCAGTATGGGTGGCCCCACCCGGTGGACCCCCGGGACCCCTCCGGTGGTCCCGGGACACTCCCGGTGACCCCCGGAGTTCACCCGATGGCCGAAACTGGACTTCCTATATATCATTATTTACCTCCGGACCATTCCGGAACTCCTCGTGACGTCCGGGATCTCATCCGGGACTCCGAACAACATTCGGGTTTCCATGTGCATGTATCTCTACAACCCTAGCGTCACCGAACCTTAAGTGTGTAGACCCTACGGGTTCGGGAGACACGCACACATGACCGAGACGACTCTCCGGTTAATAACCAACAGCTGGATCTGGATACCCATGTTGGTTCCCACGTGTTCCTCGATGATCTTTCCGGATGAACCACTGTGTCAAGGATTCACTCAATCCCGTATGTTATTCCCTTTGTCTATCGGTACGGTACTTGCCCGAGATTCGATCGTCGGTATGCCCAATACCTTGTTCAATCTCGTCACGGCAAGTCTCTTTACTCGTTCCGTAATCCATCATCCCGTGACTAACTCCTTAGTCACTTTGAGCTCATTATGATGATGTCTTACCGAGTGGGCCCAGAGGTACCTCTCCGTCATACGGAGTGACAATATCCCAGTATCGATTCGTACCAACTCAACAGACACTTTCGGAGATACCCGTTGCGTACCTTTATAGCCACCCAGTTACGTTGTGACGTTTGGCACACCCAAAGTATTCCTATGGCATCCGGGAGTTGCACAACCTCATGGTCTAAGGAATAAGTACTTGACACCGGAAAAGCTTAGGCATTACGAACTATACGATCTCCTGCTAGGCTCGAGATTGGGTCTTGTCCATCACATCATTCTCCTAATGATGTGATCCCGTTATCACTGACATCCTATGTCCATGGTTAGGAAACCGTGACCATCTGTTGATCAACGAGCTAGTAACTAGAGGCTTACGAGGGACGCATTGTGGTCTATATATTCACACATGTATCACTGTTTCCGTACAATACAATTCAAGCATGAATAACAGACAATTATCATGAACAAGGAAATATAATAATAATACTTTTACTATTGCCTCTAGGGCATATTTCCAACACTTCCTGCTCAGCAAACCAACGCGTTGGCACGGCCTCCTCAGCACATCGACAGGTTGGCACCACCTGCGCAGAAACCCACCATAGCTTCAATGCATGGTCAGCAGTCCGATGCCTCTGCTCCTACAGCCCAACAGTCCGTCACAGCAGCACCGCCAGCTCAGTGGTCCGACATAGATAAACCGTCTGCTAAATAGTCCGTCCAAGCTTCACTCTCTGCTCGGTAGTGTACCTTGCAGGAAACCAGACGTTCTGCCAGAAATGCTTCAAGTACCAAGAAGGAAGTGGCCAAAAAGACTACACCCGTGACCCCGAGGAAGCGCAGCGGGAGAGTGAAGAGGAAAGAGAACGATTACCTCTTACTTAAAGCACTCATTGCACAGAACGAAATTAACAACAGCTTGTTCGAATCGGGGAGTAATATTATTTCTTACGGCATGGATGATGAAGGAATAGCTTTGTAGCTTGCTAAAAGTAAGGCATGCGTACTTGAAGCACGCAATTACCTCCATGGCCAGCCATTTCTTGTTGGCGGATACTTTGATGAGTGCAGCTCCAGTTGCATAGAGTTACATGAATATTGCATGGATCAAATATCGGCAGGTCATCATGGTTTGCTAGTCCACTACAACAGAGATCATTTCCGACACGATGTTGGTTCCATCAATGTGAGTATCGAGGACTTACATCTCTTCTTCAACTTCAACGTGCTCAATGCCACTCTTGTTAGATGCCTGATTTTGTAAGTTCTTTACAAACTCTGATTAACTTCTCCATACAAGGCTGTAAATGATACACATCTAACTGCATTTTATTCCTCTCAGAGGATTGAACGCGCAGAGAAGAAAAAGGGAGAGCGTGTATTTCATGGATCCTACATTAGCAAATGGCACAACAATACATGGTAAGGACCGATGGGACTGGGCCATTAACACGTCGTCCGTCTCTTCGAAAACATGTCCCATGCAGAATCATTTCTCCGGCCATATCATGAATGGTAAGTCAAGTAAACAACCACGCATACACTAATTGTCTTTCAGATTTCTTCATAATTCGTAAGTTCATGGCTTTCTTAATATGTAGCGATCACTGGATATTGGTATTCATTGTTCCAAACAAGAACACAGTTTACTACATCGATTCTCTCAGAGAGTCAACAAACGCTCAGGATCTGACGCACCTTCAGCAATTCATTGATAGGTATTGAATTCTATGATCTTGAAATTAATTTGCATTCATAACTGGTTCAATAATTGTTGTTGTCAAAATTCATCTTCATTTGCAGTGTGCTCGCATTGTGGAAAACTAAAACAGGGAACAAGTTGAAGAGGGAACTACCTCTGCAGCATGAGATCGTTTCTCCGGTACCACACCGAAATCCATTATTTTTGGAAAATTTATCCAATGGTCTACAAATACCTTTTATTATGCTAGTCAAATGTTAAAGCTTCTAAATAAACCTCTTTCTATTTTGTCCAAAGAAAAAATAATACATTAACACCGGTTAGGTTGTTCCTAACAGGACAAATACATGACTAATTCTGTACAAAAAAATCCAGTGTCCTCAGGAAGAAGCAGGGACCAACCGTTGTGGATGCTATGTTTGCAAACACATGATCTCCATCTGCAAATCTGCTGATAGTTGTGACAACCCTCGTGAATTAGTACCAGTAAGTCTATCTTAATTAATATCTTCTACTCCACTCATATGGAACATTCCGATCTTAAAAATATTGTAGCTCATCTTAAAACCGAGGACCCCTGAACTGCTCCCGGCTGGTGAATTGCTGATGGTTCGGAGATTTATCAGCGACTTCTTCCTGAATCACTACATCAATCCCACTGGTGATAATGAAGATTTCAGCGTGCGTTCTCCTGAAACATTGAGTAAGAGTTGGCCGCTAAACATATACGCATGGATCCATTGTTTTCCATCTGATGAGGTCTTCGTATTTCGTACACTATGATTAGTTATGTAATGCATATATGTGTGGACAAATCATTGGATTTTAGCTACCATATGTTCAATTGCAATTGTTGCAAAATCTGATGAATGTTCTTCCCGTGGACACTATTTGTTCAACTGAATATTGTGGAGAATTTACTTTTTGCGTGCCGATTCAAAATGGATTTTTTATTTTTTCAATTGAATATTGTGGAGAATTTGCTTTTTTCGTGCCGATTCAAAATGGGATATTTTTGTTTATTTTCTCAATTTAACATTGTGGCGAATTTGCTTTTTGCATGCCGATTCAGAATGGGATATTTTTGTTCTAACCTGGCAATTGCTCTGCACACGGTTCAACTAAATGAGTGTGTGCGATCCACATCGGAAAGCATACGTCAATCGTAGTGGAACCGTCGGTGATACACAGCCGATCGTAAACGATTTGCGGCGCTACTACGTGTGCGTAGGGTCTCCAGAACCGTTTGTGATATCGCGTTATCACGCACGAGAACTCAAAGTAAACCGTGCCAAATGTAAAATGCAATCCCAGTCGTATTTTTTTTCAGGAAATATGTGGGATCCCAAACGAAAAGCACACGTCACTCTTTCTGCAACCGTCGGTATACACAACAAATCACAAACGGTCTGCAACACTTGTATGTGTGCAAAGGGGCTCCTGAACCGTTTGTGATAGAACATTATCGCAAAAGGTAATTGTTGGGAAACGTGTGCAATGGAGTCTTGCATGGCAGACGAGTTACACAGATAACTTGTGTGCGGTGGGTCACAAATGGTACACAGTTCATATGTTGGTCCGTGTGCCATACATAATGTTTCCAAACGGTTCATTACGACAGACCGTATGGTTTCACCGCGTCATTAGAAATGCTTAATCACCGATACCACACGTGTGAAAGAATTTACTGTGTGCTGCATCGCACACGATTACATTTTGGGAGGCCTCTACATCACTGCTCCATATCCCCAATGGTTTTTGGGTTGTGCGGGAAGGAAACCGTATTGCCCACACTCACTTGGCGATGGTCGCAAATGTTGTCGCAGAAAGGGGTTAAAAATCGTTTGTATGGCATCGACGCGCACGAGTGGACGACTATATGGTGCGTGTGGGTATTAAGGAAGAATTTGAGCAATATATTCACAATGCCGAGCTCGGACCCTACATTTCACATAAGTGCAACCAACACCTTAACCTCACTGAATCATTTACCAAATAATTTAAATTCCATCCCCGCGAGTCTAGAGTGTCATTTAAACTGTATGAAAATCCACTTACCATATCTCTAGAGAGATTTGCCTACTCCTACAAAATCCCATTCTGGGGTTCGTTTGACGACCCACCAAGGTCTGAGTTTGAGATATTCTTGACTAGTCTTTGCTATGGTGAGACTAGGGGAGTGACGCAAGGTAGAATAAAGAGCATACATTTTCCCTCAATCCAGTACTTCACATTATTTAATGGAAAATGCATTGTAGGCAAACAAGATTGTAGTACACTTTGTGCTCTAGACTTGAGCCTCATTCGCACCGCTCTCACCAGTGACCAAAGTCATAATCTTGGAGCGATTTTTTGCACGTAGGTTGCACCACAACGCTGGTAGTGGATATTTTTATGGTGGAACTTATGCCACACGCTTAGCAAGAGAGCTGGGTGTTTCACCTAGGCCTTATGATCCTATCTTACCCACGCAGTACTGGGAGTTTGATGCTATGAAACATCATAAGATCCTTAGCAGTGAACCCCATAATTTCACTTATAACCTATTGTTTCATAAAAGTTCCATTCCAAACACATATTGGCATGCGCCTGCTCTCTTTGATGTTCACAGTAAGGGAAGATATTTTTTCTTGAGAGCGAGGCCCAAGCTCATAACACGGCAGTTGTGGCTGCACGGCGGGCTAAGGCATCTGCACTGAGAGCTTCCATGAGTTATCACTCTGACCATTATGTAGGCTACTGACTGATTATCGAGCTAGGCCAAAAGCCTAAGCTTGGGGGAGTACGTATTTCCACCGACATTACATTCATGTTCACACTTTTTATTGTATTATCGATGCTATACTTATTTCTCGCTTTCTTCTTGTGTGTTTGGAAAACTTTGAGAAAATCCAAAAATATTTCATGCTTCTTTCCGGTTTTTCTTTGTAGTTTACTCAGTTGTAATATTTAAAAGAAAACCCAAAAAGATTTCTTGATTCTTCTTTTGGGAGCTTTCCCGTGTAAATAGTTTTTCTTGTTTTTGTTTTCTTTCTTTATTTTGCCTTCTATGAAGAAAAAACAAAAACTCCAAAAATATCTGCGTGTGTTTCTTTTTATTTACTTTTATTTTCCTAGTTTTTTGAGTTGTACCAAGGAGAAGACCGCGATGAAAATGTTGAGTGGCTCTCATTTGCATTATTTTTAAAATAATAAAAATCCCATATTACCTTGTCTTCTCCTTTTCGAATAAAATGTTTGCAGATTC
>LR738715.1:524563821-524580500 GCA_902687465.1 Secale cereale | reverse complement strand
GAGTGACGCAAGGTAGAATAAAGAGCATACATTTTCCCTCAATCCAGTACTTCACATTATTTAATGGAAAATGCATTGTAGGCAAACAAGATTGTAGTACACTTTGTGCTCTAGACTTGAGCCTCATTCGCACCGCTCTCACCAGTGACCAAAGTCATAATCTTGGAGCGATTTTTTGCACGTAGGTTGCAGCACAACGCTGGTAGTGGATATTTTTATGGTGGAACTTATGCCACACGCTTAGCAAGAGAGCTGGGTGTTTCACATTGGCCTTATGATCCTATCTTACCCACGCAGTACTGGGAGTTTGATGCTATGAAACATCATAAGATCCTTAGCAGTGAACCCCATAATTTCACTTATAACCTATTGTTTCATAAAAGTTCCATTCTAAACACATATTGGCATGCGCCTGCTCTCTTTGATGTTCACAGTAAGGGAAGATATTTTTTCTTGAGAGCGAGGCCCAAGCTCATAACACGGCAGTTGTGGCTGCACGGCGGGCTAAGGCATCTGCACTGAGAGCTTCCGTGAGTTATCACTCTGACCATTATGTAGGCTACTGACTGATTATCGAGCTAGGCCAAAAGCCTAAGCTTGGGGGAGTACGTATTTCCACCGACATTACATTCATGTTCACACTTTTTATTGTATTATCGATGCTATACTTATTTCTCGCTTTCTTCTTGTGTGTTTGGAAAACTTTGAGAAAATCCAAAAATATTTCATGCTTCTTTCCGGTTTTTCTTTGTAGTTTACTCTGTTGTAATATTTAAAAGAAAACCCAAAAAGATTTCTTGATTCTTCTTTTGGGAGCTTTCCCGTGTAAATAGTTTTTCTTGTTTTTGTTTTCTTTCTTTATTTTGCCTTCTATGAAGAAAAACAAAAACTCCAAAAATATCTGCGTGTGTTTCTTTTTATTTACTTTTATTTTCCTAGTTTTTTGAGTTGTACCAAGGAGAAGACCGCGATGAAAATGTTGAGTGGCTCTCATTTGCATTATTTTTAAAATAATAAAAATCCCATATTACCTTGTCTTCTCCTTTTCGAATAAAATGTTTGCAGATTCCAGCTTAGTCCATGCCACTCTGGCATTATTATTATTTTCACATCATTCGGTCGTGCAAGTGAAAGGCAATAATGTCAATACTTGGTGAACTGGCCGTGGCAGAGAGAAACGGGTATGAACTCAACTTGTTTTTGTTTTTGTAAATATGTTTAGGGATTTTTACATCTGCGCCCCTGGTTCCTTAGCTCTACTCATCCATCCCCACTCTCTTAACTTTTGCTTAGTTTTCCCCACTCCCTTGCCCGAACCCTCAGAACAGGTTATAACGGACGTCGCCGTCGGGTCAGTGCTTTGACCGTTAACTCTGACGAGTGGGGCCATGTTGGGGGTGTAGCTGTTCGACCGTTGGGCCTTGGTTTAGTTGGGCCGTCCCTTGCATTAAACGCCTACACGCATCGCCACGACAAAAGCCTACTATGCATGCACCCAACAAGCCTGCCTGCATGCGACGATGCACCGACCGATCCTGCATGCGTCGACCGAGCCTGCATGCGCTGATGCATGCCGCCCTGATGCACTGACCGAGCCGCTTTCGTGCATGCCAGCCGCCACGGATGCAGCGACGGTCACTCCCGCTGGTTCCTCTCTTCTTGCACACTTGTCTCCTTGATTTAGAACCCATTTTGGTACGACAAATTGAACAAATATGTTGTGGTTGCATGCACTTTTAGATAGAATACTTAATAATAGAACTTGATAAAATGGCCAACAAGCCCATAGCATCTCTCACATAGTTCAATGGGATTACAACTTAACATAACATAGACTAAAAAAATAGATAGAGGGTTTAGAACCCCAGATGCTGCCTTCTCCACCTCGCTCCTTCTCCGGGTGCCCTTCACTGCTCTTCCGGGGCGATGTCGATGGGGTACAGAAGAGTGTGCATGCGGGATGTGGTAGGGAAGATGTTGGTGTACTCCGTGAACATGTTGTGGGTGGTGAAAGTGATGAACTCGCAGCACACCAAAATACCCGGCCGAGGAGGTAGAAGGCGTGTCAAAATAGCCGTAGTGCTACGTGTTATTTGGCCATGGCAGAGGGTGGCTTAAATAGACGTAGTGCTACATGTTATTTGGCCATGGCAATAACGGGGTCAAATGTGAAGTAACCCATTTTCAAACCCACCGCAATATCGAGTATGTACACGCGTGGGAAACGGTGGTTTGAAAGAAGAAGTAAAAGAAGCTAATTGCACGTGTGGGAATCCATGGTCATATATATTATAGGAAAGAGAAAATTTTTGAATAGTTTGTGGCCATTTTGCATGATAAAAATAAATTTGTCATTTTCTACGCAATGTCAACTCATTGCAAATGATGCAAAAATACAGAGCTAGCACATTCACAAAAAAACAGAGCAAATGATGCAAAAATACAGAGCCAACACATTCACAAAAAACAGAGCAAACGATGTAAAAAAACGACACAAATCGACGGCCCAACCAGAGCTTTGTTTCCTTTTGGGCCCAATAACAACGTTTTTTTTCACCGAGTCAATGGTGGTCGAGCAGTCGAGCACAACGAATAGGATTGCCTCTCGCAGATCGCCCCACGATCCAACGATGCGGAGCCATCCTTGTGATCCAACGGCGCGGCGCCTGCACACAGCCATCCCACCTAGTTCCTTCTAGAAGGCTAGATCTGAGGGCTATCGCTTGGCGCGAGGGTATGATCGGACGGCTGATGTTGGGAGCTTGGGTTAGGCGAAACCCCGTGGGGTTTAGAGGGGTTTTGAGCTGGTCAACAGGGTTTCGATGGCTTTGACTGAGCATAACTAATTTAGAAAAATAGAAAAAATATGAAACCTTCGTCATTCGTCGTTTTATAAGACACACTAATGAGGAAAACATACTGAACTTGGTCTATGGTCATTTTCATGAAAAAAGCCTAGCTGGCACGATCGAGGTCAAATGAGCACCATTAATTTAAAAAAAATAAAAAATATATAAAACCTGCGCACAATGTTCTCTTATGTGACATGTTACCAACAAAAAAAGCATAAACTTGGTCTATGGTCATTTTCATGAGAAAACCTTCACACATATGAGCTATCACCTACATGATTTCATAGACTTCAAGGAGTGAATATGTGTTACCTTCTGTTTTTGAAATATTAAAAAAAATCAAAAAAATCACTAAACCTTTGCTTTAAAGTGAATAAGAAGGATCTGAAGTTAGTTTTCCATTTTCATACGTGTTTTTTAATAGTTTTTATATTAAATAATTTTTTGCAAAAGAGAATGTAAAAATATGAAGATTAATTAAAAAAATAGTGAGACTTCGAATCTACACTATATAGATTGAATAGGTGTGAATAAAAAACATTTGGCTCATTTAGAGCAGGTCCAAAAAAACTTGATTACAAATGGGCTGTTTACCCTAGCCCGGGAGCTTATTTGGAGCACATTTCTCAAATTCAAATTTCTTTGAACTCCTGAAAATCACCTCAAATTTTGCACACATGATCTCCTACACAAACATAGATAGTTGATAATACATCTTCATTAAAATGTTGTTTTTGCCTATGTTATTGGAATATTTGTTAAAAGGGAACCCTTGATAAAATGATGGATTGCAGCATATTTGCAGCATATGTGTGATCATTGCAGCACCTGAACTTTCAAAACACCGTAACAAATCATAGCAGATAAATTTAAAAACAAAAAAAAATACCCAACATAGATAGCCACATGGATATGAAATTCATCGAACCACCAAAAGTTAACCCACAAACCCCCACAAACATAGTTCACCAACATAGTATAACAAACAACATAAAGTACTTAAAACACATCAGGGAAGGGGATACATGACTTTGGCTAGGGCAGCATGCTGCCCCATGATCTTTTAGTCCTCGCCGTGGATGGCCACATCTTCTGCATGAGCTAGAAGGTGAGCGAAGCGGCCGGACTTTGGCTTTGTCTTGGTGGTGCAGTAGGGGCAATGCCAAGTTTTGGTCCTGCTCTTGTAGTAGTAACCCACGCCCTTGACCCTGATCTGCTCCTCCTCCTTCTATTTGAAGGAGGTGAAGTTGTCACGGTCCACATCCACATCTTCCCTAGAGACATGCTGCACACACGTATGAACTAAATTAGTACATTATAGATTCATGGGAATACACCATGTCAACGAACTAAATGAACAATCTAAATTTAAAGTAGCCTTACCTCATACTCTTCGTCGTCACCGTACGTTGGATCGTACGGGTCGTCGAAGGTATAGTCTATCTTCCTCTTCTTCCCCTAACCATCATCCTCCTGAATATACAATTACATCCATCACTAGTAAATACATAGGGCTATTTTCATTTTCAATTGTCATGCACACACATTGAACAACAGAGCTAATATAACTACATATTAAAATTTAGATATGCACACTTGATCATAGGGCTTGCATTTTCCATTGTCATGCACACACTTTCAACAACAGAGCTAATATAACTACATATTGTGAACAACAGAGCTAATAAGCATAAAAAACAACATAAAAACAACTAATGTAATAAGCATAAAAAACAAGTCTAATAAGCATGATAGCGTTAAAAACCCCAATATGCGAGCACTAAAAACAAATCTAATAAGCATCATAGCATTAAAAACCCTAATCTGTTCACAACATCTAGCATTTTTCATCGAATTTATCCAAATCTAAAAACAAATCTAAAAACCCCAATCATTGCAACACCTAAAATCATAGTTCACAACATCTAGCTAGCATTTATCCAACAAACCCTAGTCCAAAAACCCCCATCCCCCCAACCCATACAAACAACCGGCCCATCCGTCAAACCAACTATAACAATCGTATGAATCCACAATCTAACCAATGCTACTAACTCTACAAGCTAATATCCTAAAGCAAAGCAAGTGCAAATATCTCGTGCTCCCCGCCGGGCTGCACATGGGGGGTATCGGCATGGCCTGCGCCGCTCGTCGTCGTCACCATCTGCGCTGAGGCGGATCCCGCCACCTCCTTCCCCACATCCGCATCGTTTGTGAGTTTCCCCGCACCGCCGTGGACGCTGCCGACATCCGCGGTCACCGCGCCCTGCTGCTTCACCACTTCTCCGGTCGCTGCGCCAGTGTCGCCACGAGCTTTGTCCATCGGATAGATGGAGGCGATGAAGGTGAGGAAGAGGATGCGGTGGGGGAGAGCGAGATGGTGCAGTTGAGGCAGTGGAGGAGAGCGAGACGACGTCTGTTGGCGAGAGGAAGATGATGCAGCAGGGAGGGGATTTGGGGGAAATGGTAGGGGCGATGGAGGTGGTTGCCCCTCTTTATATGATGGGACATTTCGGGCATGTCCACTGACACGTGCTACCCCACGGCCGCGCACGACCGTGCTCTTGCATGCGCCCACCCCCAACGTGGCCCCACTCGTTAGTGTTAACGGTCAAAGGCATTGACCCAACGGCAACGTCCGTTATAATCTGTTCTGAGGGTTTCGGGCAAGGGAGTGGGAAAAGGTGAGAAAAAGTTAATAGAGTGGGGATGAATGAGTAGAGCTAAGGAACCAGGGGCACATAAATAAAAGTCCCATATGTTTAACCTAGTATCCATGCTTCAGCCTATTATGATCAAAATTGTTTGCAATGACAATTAGAGATTATAGTTTCTCATGCCATGCTTAAATAGCTAGGAGTGGATAATGATATATCTTGAAGGTCAACATAGCGTTAAAATGATTCTGATGTAGTATGATGATATGGTATCCTCCTCCAAATGTTTCAAGTGGCCTGACTTGTCACATGTTCATGCATGTAGTTGAATCAAAACCAACATAGCCTCTATGATATTTATGTTCATGGTGTCCATATCCTACTCATGCTGATATCCCATGTTTGTTATGCATAATGCTAGCCTTCTCATGTACTAAGCGAAAATACTGCCTGTGCATCAAGTTCAAAAATTAAAAGTTATTCCAGATGAGTCCACCATACCTACATATATGCGGTATTACCCTGCCGTCCGAAGTAAATTTGCAGGTGCCACCTCTAAAAACTTATAATAAACATCATTTTTGTGTGCCTGGAATGTTCATAGAGTCACATGAGGTAGTCGGTATCTTCCATGCTAAGTGGGTTATTCTCATGACGAGTGTTTATTCACTTGTCCTTGCACGAGAGGGGTGGTAATAGGGATTCCTAGTCCCGATTTCAAAAAGAAAAGAACTTACAAATAATCAAACAAAAACTCCTACTGAGTAATAACCTTTAGTTTATCGTTTGGGACCGCTACTAATGTGTTTAGCATGGAAGATATTGATAACTGATGGTCGTGAAGTAAATATGAAGGGTGCATCTCTCAAAATTACATTTATCTCTATGTTTAAAACCTTGAGCCCTGGAACCTCTGCAAATCCATGCTTCCCTCTGCGAAGGGACTATCTATTTACTTTTATGTTGAGTCACCACCTTCTGGAATAAGCGCCAGATCTGAGAGCATTATTGTCATCCTCATGCATTGTGTGTAGTGAATGTTGGGTGTTAGCATGACTAGATCTTCTCTACCATGAATTATAATGTTTAGTCATTGCTTGAACTTTGGAGGTGCTCTGCATTTATGATTTGCGGTCTTAGAAAGGGCTAGCCAGATACCAATGTTGTCATGTTATATCATGATTGTTTTGACAAAACATTGACATTTGAGATATCTTATTATTGCTCTCTAGTTGTTTATGTTATTGATATGAGTTAATATAATTTCTAAGAGTTATTGTTGACATGGTTAGTCATGATCTTTCCTGAAAACCTGGGTGCTACTTAAGCTTATTTATGTAAACAAGGGCAAAAGAGTACGTAAAAGTTTTTCTTTTTTCACTTTCAGTTTATCAACTGAATTGCTCGAGGACAAGCAAAGGTTTAAGCTTGGGGCAGTTGATACGTCTCCGTCGTAACCACTTTTCCTAACGCTTTTCCTCTTGTTTTGGACTCTAATTTGCATGATTTGAATGAAACTAACTCGAACTTATGCTGTTTTCAGCAGAACTACCATGGTGTTGTTTTTGTGCTGAAATAAAAGTTCTCGGATTGGAACGAAACTTTGTGAGGAATTTTTATATGAATAAAGAAAATACTGGAGCAGGAACCACCGGAGGGGGGCACCCAGGTGGGCACAATCCACCAGGGCGCGCCTGTCTCGCCCAAGATGCAATTCTATCCCGATCACGTGGTGAACTCGTGATTGGGGCACAACCACATTTCGGGCGCTTAGCAAGATGGATATCATTACATCGTACCATTACATAAATAGATGGGGATGCATACAAGTCATACAACTCCACATGAATACAACACATTATACACAAGACATCCGACTATGGATGAAAACACATGAAAAGCACAACGACATCCATCCTTCCATCCCAGGCTGCCGACCAGGAACCTATCCCAATACTGAAGAAGAAGAAGAAAGAACTCCAACAAAAGTAAACATGGATCTCACGTCAAGTCATCAGAAACCTGTACCTGCAATTGTTGTTGTAGTATCTGTGAGCCATGTGGACTCAGCAATCCCATAACCATGGGTATCAACACTAGCAAAGCTTAAGGGGTATGGAGAGGTTAAGTGGTGAGGTTGCAGTAGTGGCTAAGCATATGTACGGTGGCTAACTTACGAGTACTAGAATAAGATGAACATCTACGCAATTGTTCGCAAACTAGTAATGATTGCTAAGTGATGCTGAACTACCTACGATTCAAACATAACCCCACCGTGTTCTCTTCTCAAAATGAAAAGAGACGGTCACAGTTACTCATGCGGTTGGTGTATTTTATTTTGGATCCTCTGTCAAGTTTTATACAACCAGACATTAACGAATACAAATCTGCCAGATAACCCCGAGCACGACTTTTGAAAGATCATAACCCTGCAGAGGTGTCTCAACTTTGCCCATCACAAGCTCTCACGATTAGCAGAGGTAAAAACCCCTTATCTTAGGGACAACACGACAAGACTCAGAATCCCGGTGCACAAGACATTTCGACAATGGTAAAACAAGTCCAGCAAGACCTCCCGGCATGCCGACACCCTGATAGTAGCCGCGCGTATCTCGTCTCAGGCCACGATCGGATGAGCAGTACGTACAGCAACCGAAGACCCCGGATAACTGGGTGGCACCACAAGTGGCTCTAGTTTGGGACCAACACCATCGGCACTGGCCCCCTGTATGTGGAAAAGAATACTCGGGGATGCGACCCCCTATGCAAATTTATTAATTAAGTTTTTATTATGTTGCAAAGTAAAACCAAAGTTGGGCCTTGCTGGAGAAGTTTTATTCAAAGCGAACTATCAAGGGGGTCCCATACCCCAACCATGTTAGGAACGCAAACTTGAAGGAAATATGCCCTAGAGGCAATAATAAAGTTATTATTTATTTCCTTATATCATGATAAATGTTTATTATTCATCCTAGCATTGTATTAACCGGAAACTTAGTACATGTGTGAATACATAGACAAACAGAGTGTCACTAGTATGCCTCTACTTGACTAGCTCGTTAATCAAAGATGGTTAAGTTTCCTAGCCATAGACATGAGTTGTCATTTGATGAACGGGATCACATCATTAGAGAATGATGTGATTGACTTGACCCATTCCGTTAGCTTAGCACTTTATCGTTTAGTTTTACTGCTATTGCTTTCTTCATGACTTATACATGTTCCTATGACTATGAGATTATGCAACTCCCGAATACCGGAGGAACACCTTGTGTGCTATCAAACATCACAACGTAACTGGGTGATTATAAAGATGCTCTACAGGTGTCTCTGAAGGTGTTTGTGGTGTTATCATAGATCAAGAATAGGATTTGTCACTCCGACTGTCGGAGAGGTATCGCTAGGCCCTCTCGATAACACACATCATAATAAGCCTTGCAAGCAAATGACTAATGAGTTAGTCACAAGATGATGTATTACGGAACGAGTAAAGAGACTTGCCGGTAACGAGATTGAACTAGGTGATGATACCGATGATCGAATCTCGGGCAAGTAACATACCGATGACAAAGGAAACAATGTATGTTGTTGTACGGTTTGACCGATAAAGATCTTCGTAGAATATGTATGAACCAATATGAGCATCCAGGTTCCGCTATTGGTTATTGACCAGAGAAGTGTCTCGGTCATGTCTACATAGTTCTCGAACCCGTAGTGTCAGGGATATTACTAGCAGGTATAAACCGGCTAGGGAGATCCGGATTATGGTAGTTTAGATGTGTAGTTAAAAACTCAGTACAAGTTACGGCCCATGAAGGCTTAGGGCCCATGTGTAATGTTTACGGTTTGTAAACCGTCCTATCATGTAACTTGAGACACAAGGAAGAAAGAGCAGAGACCGAGGCGAACACAATTATGAGCCGGACTCGGGACTCTATAAACCGGACCGGGCGTCGCCTCTTATATAAAGGGACGACCCGGCGACGGTTCAGGAACAAGCAACAACCCGTCGAGACACAGGCAAGCAATCCGCTCCCTGTTCATCGACGCCCAAGCAATACCAAACCAAACTAGACGTAGGCTTTTACCTTCATCGAAGGTGCCGAACTAGTATAAACCCTTTGTGTCCTTTGTGTGCTCTTAACCCCTTCAAGCTAACCCGTGCGATGGTTCCACAACTAAGTCCGTTAAACCGGACATCTGCCATGCTAATTCCACGACAGTTGGCGCCCACCGTGGGGCTTTCGCACGATGGTTTTGAGTTCATGAAGGGCAGCTTTGAAGGACTCAAGGGCTACGTGGTCGGCCGGATGACCAAGAGTCGCCGCGGCCGGATCTACATCGACGACGCAGGCTGGGGACCGGAGGTCGATTCAATCGAATACGGTAACCAGGTTCCCTTCGGCGGCATCCACGTCTTCATCGGCAAGATTGGCAAACCGGGACCTGAGCCGGACATCTTCCCCGACATCATCGAGCTGGCTCAGCATGCGAGATCGGCCCGGATTCAGCCTGCCATGAAGCACGTCTTCATAGGAGCAATACATGGAGTCCAAGCCGAGGACGGATTGGATTCTGGTGGCGAGACGGTTGTCTATTCCGATGATGAATCCTCATCCGGAGAGACTGAATCCTTGAATCTGTTGCGGAACGGCCGGTCCGAGGGTGTGTCCGATGGAGACAGTATTCCGGACCCCTTTGATCTGCCAAACCGGGTAGCTGTCTTTATGGCCGGATCACAATCTACACAACAGCCCATGGTGACCGGGGCGTTCACAGCTGGGGCAGGGGGGAGTGGCCAAGCTCCCTCGCCCGCTGACGCTCTATCAGCCTTAGTAGAGGAGTTGACAACACGGGCAGTAGTAGTGGTGGCTCCTACTGACAAGGCGCAGCACGATGCAGAAATCCTTCAGCTGAAGGGCCGGATCGAACAATCTAGAGAGGATCTAAATGCAGAGAAAGCTATGATAGCAACAAGGCAGGCAGAGCTGGATTCTCAGGCCTTCCAGCTCAGGATGGATCAGGCCTCTGCGCAGGGAGTAAGGAATAGAAGGTATCAGTCTGAGTGACAGGTCAACCGGTTCAACAGCCCACTGCAGAGCAAGATCGACGGATTATGCCCACGCCTCACATCCCCACTCCTCCGGGCCACTACTCAAACCCCCTGGATAACATTGTCGCCCCCGCTTCATGCCTGGCCGCTTTACCCATTGAGGGGATGTCCCCTGTGGAGATGGAAGCACGTAGGGTCAAGGAGCTGCTCAACACAGCATTGACACAACAGCATGCATACTCCTACAGCAGGGAGAGACTTCATTCAACACCCCGCCACAGTCGGAGTTATACTAGGCATTATGATGAACCGGAGGTGTCCAGTAGTGAACGGAGGCGACACCGTCACAGACAGGGCAATCAGGCAGGCACAGAGGCGCAAGCCCAGGAGGCGGTAAACCGGGCTAGACCTACGGCCCGCGAGGAGATCCGTCAAACGACGCCGGTTCACACAACCACAGCAGAGACGGGAGTCACGGCGAGTTCCTTTGGAGTGCAGTGTCTTATTCCTGCTTTACGAAGCGTAAAGTTACCCAAGGATTTCAAGGGTCCACGTAAAGTGCCTAACTACACAGCAGATTTGGCTCCAGAGGCTTGGATCGAGAGCTATGAGATGGCTATGGAGATGCTGGATGTAGATGAAGCGGCATGCGCAAAGTATTTTACCATGATGCTTGAGGGTACAGCCCGGACCTGGTTAAAGGGCTTACCACCTAACTCCATCGGATCGTGGGGTGAATTGCGCCGTCAGTTCATTAAAAATTTCTAGGACACGTGGAAACAGCCAATGTCAGTGGTGGACCTAGCGGCATGTGTACAAGGAGATCAGGAGCCTACGAGTGCATGGGTACGACGAGTGTCAGAAATCTTGCACTCTTCAAACGGTATCAGTCCCAGTACGGCAATAGTGACGCTGGAAAACAATTGCCGGTTTGAGTCTCTGAAGTTGAAGCTGGGAAGGCTCAAACGGGATTGTAATGACATGGGAACTCTCATGAGCGCTTTGGTAAAGTATGGGGCCTCTAACAACACTAAGTATCCAGAAGCAGATGGAGATAAATCCGGCAAGGCAAATAAACCTGCTAAACTGGCGCAAGCTAATCCGGTCGGAACAAGCTTCAACGGTAAGCGAAAGGCAGAGGGTGGCTCTGATTTTGTGGCCAATACCAGAGTTCAAGGAAGCTTTTAACACAGCAAGGGTAAGCCGCCTCCACCGAGCGGCGGAGGGTTCATTAATCTGGAGCGGCATTTAAACGAGCCTTGCCCGAAGCACAGCACAGAGGAACGCCCAGCTAAACATACATGGGAGGAATGCGGGGTTATGATGGAGGCCATGAACCGGGACAGATTCCACAATGGACCGCCGGGCGGAGGTTCAGGCCCCGGATTTCACGGTCCGGGTCATCAGGGTAATGGCTCCGGATCAGGATATCATGGCGGCAACAACAGTTACAATACCAAGGTAATCATCAGTATGGTCAGGGCGGTTACAATAACCAAGGTAACCATCAGTATGGTCAGGGTGGTTACAATAACCAAGGCGGCCAACAGCATGGCCAGGGTAATCACAATAACCAAGGCAATCAGCAGCGTCAGCAGCAGCAGCAATCCGGATATCAGAGTAATCCGAAGGAGCTGAGTAGTGGACAATACCATGTGTTGACGACGAGTTTGTGTAAACGAGATCAAAAAATCCTAAAGCGGGCGGTACACACAGTTGAACCGGCCACCCCACGATTCCTGCGCTGGTCGGAACAACCTATTGTGTGGAGCAGAGAGGATCACCCGCCGCGGGTTGGTAATCCGGGTCAGCTGGCCTTAGTAGTGGCACCACTGGTGGGTGGCTACAAGTTCACCAAGGTACTCATGGACGGCGGCAGCAGCATCAATATCTTATATTACAAGACTTTCCGTCGCATGGGGCTGACGGATAAGAAGTTAAGACAGTCGAACACGGTGTTTCATGGAGTAGTGCCAGGTAAATCAGCTTACCCAGTTGGGAAAATCGACCTAGAAGTTACCTTTGGAGATGAACCGGATTCCAGGTCAGAGACGATAACCTTTGAAGTTGTAAAGATCTGGAGCCCATATCATGCCCTGTTCGGACGACTGGTTTACGCCAAGTCTATGGCTAGGCCGTGTTATGTTTATCTGCAGCTCAAGATGCCGGGTCACAAGGGGACCATCACGGTTCATGGAAGTCGCAAGATTGCATTGAAGTGCGAAGAAGGAGACGCAGCTTATGCGGAGGCAGTTTGGGCTACGGAGGAATTGAAGTTTTACAATGACAATGTTGATCCGGCAGATATGTCTCCGTTGAAGAAGCCAACTATAGAGCATGATCCGGCGTTGAAGTTCAAATCTGCAGAGGAAACCAAGCAAGTTGACTTTGTGCCGGGCGATTCATCCAAGCAGTTCACTATCAGTGCTAACCTTGACCCTAAATAGGAAAGCGCGCTCATCGAGTTCATCCATGAGAACCGGGATAACTTTGCATGGAAACCTTCTGACATGCCACGTATACCGAGGGAACTCGCTGAGCACAGTCTTAATATTGATCCGAAGTTCAAACCGGTCAAGCAGTATTTGCGCCGCTTCAACGAAGAAAGGCGCAAGGCTATAGGTGAAGAAGTGGCCAGGCTTTTGGCCGCAGGGTTCATAGTGGAAGTGTTCCACCCGGAGTGGTTGGCTAACTCGGTGTTAGTGTTAAAGAAAAATGGAAAGTGGAGAATGTGTTTGGATTACACAGACCTAAACAAAGCCTGTCCAACCGATCCTTTTGCTCTCCCCCGTATTGATCAGATCATTGATGCTACGGCGGGATGTGAGCGGCTAAGTTTTTTGGATGCATATTCAGGGTATCACCAGATCAAGATGGCAGTTAAGGATCAGGAGAAGACAACCTTTATAACTCCTTTTGGTGCCTTTTTCTATGTGTCTATGCCTTTTGGGCTTAAGAGTGCTCAAGCAACTTACCAGCGTTGTGTACAGAACTGTCTTAAGGGCCAGATAGGGAGAAATTTTCATGCCTATGTGGATGATATCGTGGTGAAGTCAAGGAAGGAGG
This sequence comes from Secale cereale, assembly GCA_902687465.1. Lineage (NCBI taxonomy): Eukaryota > Viridiplantae > Streptophyta > Magnoliopsida > Poales > Poaceae > Secale > Secale cereale. Next base: position 524,566,872 of record LR738715.1, on the reverse strand, counting down.
AGACACTGATAGAGGACCTCAAGGAGACCTTTGATAACCTTCGGGCCTATAAAATGATGCTTAATCCGGAGAAGTGTGCTTTCGGTGTTCCGGCGGGCAAGCTCCTTGTATTCTTGGTGTCAACAGAGGAATCGAAGCCAATCCGGAGAAGATCAAGGCAATCACGTCCCTAACTAAACCAGCTTGCATCAATGATGTTCAGCGTATCGCCGGCCGGATTACAGCGTTGATCCGGTTCATCAGTCGTCTGGGGGAGAAGGCAATTCCGCTTTACCAGATATTAAAAAAGACAGACAGGTTTATATGGAGTGATGAGGCAAACGCTGCGTTTGAGGATTTGAAGCGGCAGCTGGCAGAGCCACCGGTCCTTGCTACCCCCGTTGATAAAGAACCGCTGCTGTTATACGTGGCCGCCAATGCACGGGCAGTCAGCGCGGCAATCATGGTCGAGCGCAAAGAAGCAGGAAAGGAATATCCGGTTCAACGTCCGATTTATTATGTCAGTGAGGTTCTCATTGAATCCAAACAAAAGTACCCACATTGGCAGAAGCTGGTATACGGCGTGTTCATGGCAAACCGAAAGTTGAAGCATTATTTCCAAGGCCACGCAATAACTGTTGTCAGTTCAGCTCCATTGGGGGATATAATCCAGAACAGGGAAGCTACTGGCAGAGTGGCGAAGTGGGCCATTGAGCTTAGCCCACACGGATTGAAGTATGTGCCACGCACCGCTATCAAATCCCAAGCATTGGTGGATTTCATCAACGATTGGACAGAATTGCAAGCACCAGAGGAGAAGCCGGATCATACATACTGGACTATTCACTTTGACGGTTCAAGGCAGTTAGAAGGCTCGGGGGCTGGAGTTGTGTTAACTTCCCCGCGAGGTGACAAGTTTTGTTATGTCATCCGTCTAATGTTTCCTTATACTAACAATGCAGCGGAATATGAGGCATTGCTTCATGGCCTGCGGATGGCTAAGGAGATGAACTTGAGCCGGGTCAAGTGTTTTGGTGATTCAGATTTAGTGGCACAGCAAGTATCCGGCAAGTGGGATTCTAAAGACCCTCTCATGGCAGCTTACAGACGAGAAGTTGAAGCAGTCGCAGGATATTTCAAAGGGTATCAGGTGGATCACATAGACCGGCAAAAAACGAAGCGGCTGATGCTCTAAGCCGGCTGGGTTCTCAGCGTAAACCGGTGCCACCGAATACTTTTTTGGATGAGCTACACAGTCCATCAGTTCAGGTACCGTCGGAGGAAGATCGGGCTGTCCTGATCCGGAAGCGGAGCTAGTTGCGGCACTTCATGTTATTCCGGATTGGACACTCCCTTACTTGGCATATTTAAGCCGTGGAGAGTTGCCAGATGATGAGATTGAAGCAAGACAGATAATCCGGCGATCCAAATCCATGACAATTGTAAACGGAGAACTTCACCATCACAGTGTTTCTGGAGTGTTTCAGCGGTGTGTATCATCCGAGGAAGGCGGTGACATCCTTCGAGAGATTCATGTAGGGGATTGTGGTCATCACGCCGGTTCAAAATCCTTGGTGGCTAAAGCTTTTCGACATGGGTTCTATTGGCTGACAACCCATGCTGATGCGGAGGATCTAGTCCGGAAGTGTGATGCGTGCCAGAAATTTTCACGGCGTGCTCTTGTTCCGGCACAGGAGCTGCGGATGATACCAATTACTTGGCCGTTTGCGACTTGGGGGCTCGATATGGTTGGGCCTTTTAAACGATCCCAAGATCAAAAAACTCATCTGCTGGTGGCTGTGGATAAGTTTACAAAGTGGATTGAGGCAGAGCCTGTGAGCAAGTGTGATGCGGCAACAACGGTTAAATTCATCAAAAAGGTAATTTTCCGGTTTGGCTTTCCACATAGCATCATCACAGATAATGGCACCAATTTATCTAAAGGAGAGATGGAAGAGTTTTGCCAACGGGAGCATATTCGCCTAGATGTGTCTTCTGTAGCTCACCCTCAATCCGATGGTCAAGCTGAAAGGGCCAATCAAGAGATTTTGCGAGGTATCAAGCCCCGGCTTATGACTCCCTTGCAAAGAACACCAGGGTGCTGGGTTGAGGAGTTACCTTCTGTCCTCTGGAGCATCAATACTACGCCGAACCGGTCCACAGGTTATACACCTTTCTTCATGGTGTACGGTGCTGAAGCAATCCTTCCAAGCGATATCCGCCATGATTCACCACAAGTGACGGCTTATGTTGAAGCAGCCAATGAATAGGCAAGACATGACAGTTTGGACCGGCTAGATGAAGAGCGTGACATAGCAACAGCACGATCCGCGATTTATCAGCAGGACTTGCGCAGATATCACAGCCGCCGGGTCAAAACCAGGACGTTCCAGGAGGGGGATTTGGTACTCCGGCTCATCCAAGACCAAACAGATATGCACATGCTATCCCCTCCTTGGGAAGGGCCCTTTGTGGTCAGTAAGAATCTGCACAACGATTCATATTACCTGGTGGACGTTCGAGAACACAAAGACTCACGGACATCAGGAGAAGAGACAAAGAGGCCGTGGAACATCGCTCTCCTGCGGCCCTACTACACTTGAGCCATGAGCTCTGCTGTATCCTATGTATATATTATGATTAATGAATAAACCGGCACCCTCGGTATACCGGGGGATCAGCCTTTTTGCTTCTAAGTATATGTCCTGTGAAATTATTACAGATATTTTGAACAAACTATTTTATGCAGAAGGGACCAAACTAGGGGGCTACGGATCACATATGAATCTTCGATAAAGTCTTCTATGGTCCGGTCTACATAATGTTCTTGTCCCTAGGGAACCTTCCTTTGATGGCAGATGTAATATTCATGTCCCTTGGTTGATCATTCCCTTTGATGGCAAAAGAAAATCTGTTCTTGTCCCTAGGGAACCTTCCTTTGATGGCAGATGTAATATTCCTGTCCCTTGGTTGATCATTCCCTTTGATGGCAAAAGAAAAAAACTTGTTCTTGTCCCTAGGGAACCTTCCTTTGATGGTAGATGTAATATTCCTGTCCCTTGGTTGATCATT
>LR738715.1:524536242-524563787 GCA_902687465.1 Secale cereale | reverse complement strand
GTCCCTAGGGAACCTTCCTTTGATGGCAGATGTAATATTCTTGTCCCTTGGTTGATCATTCCCTTTGATGGCAAAAGAAAATCTGTTCTTGTCCCTAGGGTACTTCCTTTGATGGCAGATGTAATATTCCTGTCCCTTGGAAGATACATACCCTTTGATGGCAAAAGAAAAGTTCTTGTCCCTAGGAGTACATCCTTTGATCGCAGATGCAATATTTCCTGTCCCTTGGAGTACATCCTTTGATGGCAAAAGAGTACATTCTTTGATGGCAAAGTTCTTGTCCCTAGGAGTACTGTTAGTCATAGCCCTTTGGGTCGCACCCTTTGATTGGCACATAGGGAGCCTGGCAGCTCGCAAAAAGCCTCGACTACATGGTCTTATTTGCAAATCTGTGTTTTTGTGTTAGTGATTTTTCATGTGTTTTTATGGGTTTTTTGATCCGGAGCTGGACAACTTCAAAGTTGACCACATATTTTCCAAAGTCTGGACACAGAACTCCAGCATTATTTAAACCGGTAGTTCCTGTAAACCCGGAATAATTATTGGGTCTATCCCAATAGAGCCAAGAGCTTCCTCAGAAACTGCAAGGTTCGCCGGATTAAGGATATCAAGCATACTTAATCAAAGGTATGAAGTTCTTTTTGGTATAACACAGACACTCATTTGATATATATGAGAACAATTTAATCGGTCCGGCGGTAAACCGCTAGGACATCTTTTTAGTGTTATCTATGCAGATACATATAGTATAAAAGATAAACAATAGCAGACAAAGGATTCAAATTGGCAGACGCCGAAGCAAAGTTGGGACATCCGGATTAAAACGGCAATGTTTCGAGCTATCCTATTACAAGGCACAGCAAGCCTCAACGGATTAAAGTTTTTCTCGACAAAAGAGTACAACAGCTATAAAGTTAGATTGAGCGGCTTATGCTTCTTCCTACTGCGAAGGCTGAGGATTGACCTGTTCCGAAGCTTCTTCATCTTCTTGAAGCGGCTGAAAGTCAGGAACGAGCCAATCGATTTTGGATAAAGCACGGAAGTACATCTCTTCAGTAATGAGATCGGACGGATCAACATCTGGGGCGAAAGTGTGGGGGCGCACTAGTGGGATTAGATTTTCGGTATCATAAACCGGCCGATCCACCCACTCATTCTTTAAATCATATGCCGGATGATACCTGGTCAAGTCCGATTCATCAGCAAGCTTGCTGGCAAGAGGACGCATTTCCTTCGTCAAAGCATGAAGATCTTTGCCAGAGAAGGCCGATCCATCTTCCTTGGTGCTGGGGTACCCGTTCATGGCTTTTTCCGGATCAAAGTCCAGAACCGACACTTTGGCTCTGGTCAGCGCTACAAGAGAACCGGCTCGGGCAGCAGACTTCTTCACCTCTTCCAAGCATACATGCAAGATAGAAAGCTTCTCCAGAGTGCCTTGGATAGTGGTGGGGGCTGGTTTATTAAAAGACATCGCACTTATAATCCTTTGAGCACCGGAATACAACTGCTCAACCAGAGTATAAGAGGCCTTGAGTTTCTTCCGGAGGTCATCCCCAAGATGGGTGACGCATCGCCCTGCATATGGTTATCACAGTTAAAGCCGGAACGGACTAAAGATTGCAGAGATGAAAACACGTGCAAGTTAAGTATTTACCAAAGACGGCATAAGTCATAAGCTCTATTTGCCGCTTTAAACCAGTCAGCTCTTGTGTCACCGGGTTAAGGGCTTCCTCAGCATCCTTTGCTCTTTTTTCAAGAGCATTCTTCTGCACTTCCCAGGTTGTCCGTTCCGCTTCAAAATATTTCTTCAATTGTTCAGCAGTAGTTAAGCTCAGCGCCAGATCTTTTTTGGCCTTGGCAGCAGAAGATTCAGTCTCAGCAAGTCTATTCCGGAGCTTAGTTATTTCTTCAGCCCTCCGGGTCAAGTCAGCCTGCAAAGAAAATCAAGTGGAATAAATAACAGCTCAAGCAAGTCTCAAGCATATAACCAAGTTATCCACTTGACACTTGGGGGCTAATGAGCAATTGAAGTATCAAATGAATACAACTAAAGATAAAGTCTCAAGCACATAAGCAAGTTATCTACTTGACACTTGGGGGCTAATGGACAGTTGAAGTATTGAAAGAGGGATTCAGACAAGTCCCAGGCACATAAAACGAGTTATGCCCTTGGCACTTGGGGGCTAATGTAAGATGATTGGCACACATTTGGAAGTACCGGTTCGCCTCCAACAAAGCTAAACCGAAACTTGGGGGCTACCATGACAGACAAAAATATAAAGAAAGCAAGAGCAAAGATAAGTGAAGGAAAGTACCTCATATTTATCCTTCATCATATTTACCAAGCCCTGTTCATAGTCGCAGCTGGTATGAAGCCGGTTCAAGTACCCGGAATAAAGCTCCTGGGCACTCAGATCAGCATAATTGATAAATCTGTGCTCCATTTGGCCTTCTCTTGCTGAAGCTTCTCCGCTTTAGCAGTATGCTTGGCTAAAACAATAGGCTCAGCAGGAGCGGTAAAACCCGTTCCGGTTATTTGAATATCCAGAGAAGAAGCAGTATTTGGCTGTGAAGGAGCAGCAGTATGAGCCGGACTAACGGGAGCCGGGCTAGTCCGAGGAGGGCTGGTCCAGACAGGAATTGCCGGTTCATGGACATCTTCAGCATTGGTATTTTCAGGAGCAGCAACATAATCATGATCCATGGGAGCAGGATCGTCAAGCTGAATTGTAGGCTCGTTTTCCGGAGGGATGATCTCGTCCGGATCAGCAGTAGCAGTCTCAGCAGCTGTTTTGCTGGCCTTGGCCTTTTTGCTAGGCTTGGGTTTGCTGAAAGAATTGAAAAAGAAATCAGAGTCACAAAGGAAATACAAAAGTAAACCGGATGAGATAAAGGACTTACCCAGGGACAGTTTTCAGAATCAGGACCTGCATGGCAGTCGATTCGCCAGAGGATGATAAAGGTGTCTCCTGATAGTTAGGATCAGACGGTTTAAGTGGTTTGCGTATAAGTCCGGCCTTGGGATGAAGAAGAGTTGGAGAAAGTAAAACCTCAGAGCGGCGCCTCCGAGCCGGAGTGAGAGATATTCCGGAAGACTCGACTACATGGCCGCTATGGCGTGTAGTCCGGCGGGCTTCGTGTTGCTGCTTCTTCAAAAGAAAATTGGGGTCCAGTTGAGCGTAAGGATGAGAAAAAGGGTACTTCCGAGATGCTTTACGAATCTTGGTCACCGACGGTTCAGAATCTGAAGAAAGAGTGATTACCTCAGTTTCTGCCGCTTTATCAGCCTCAGCCAAATCCTGCGGAAAGACACTGGTTAACATAAATCTAGATAAAAGAGATCAAAGCATATCAGGATCAAATCAAACCTCAGAATCCGGATCATCTTCCTCAACATGTGAACTGGAGCCAGCAGCCGCCTTTTTCTTCTTAACAGTGAAAGTTTTCCGGCGTGGCTGTTTGCCTGACTTATCCTGAGGTTTCCTTTTCCAAAAAGGATCGCCGGCCTGTGTAGAAGATGAGAGATAAATGGAAGATAATTTAAATGGACGGATTAGAAGCAAACAGAAGAGATTAAGGCTTACTGCTGGCAGTTTGTTCTTCTTATAATATGGAGCCAATCTGGTCTGGCTACATTCCTCCAAGGAGATGTTGAGCATTTTCTTAGCAGACTCAATAACTTCCTTCTCAGGAAGCATTACGTTGGTATGGCGCTGAGGATCATCCGGATTTCCGGTATACTGATACATCAAACCGGAGCGCCGGCTCAGAGGGAGGATACTCCAGGCAAGCCAACAACGCACGAAATCAACTCCAGTCAATCTTTGGCCATAAAGGCTTTGAGTTTGGCGAGTTGAGGGGCGAACCGGGGCCGTTCCGAGGAGCTAAGACGCTGCGGCAGTGGATGATCTTCAGGGAGACGATGTTCGCGATAACCCGGCAGTGGATTCTCTCCTTCAGGCGAAGTATCTTGGCAGTAGAACCAGGATTGGTTCCAATCCTTGGGGTGTGTGTGGAGAGCAGCGTGAGGAAAAACCGCATCTCTTCTCTTTTGAATACTAACCCCACCCAGTTCTTGATGAGGTCCGGCAGTAAACTCTGTCCGCCGGTTTAAGTGGAAGAAATCCCGGAACAAGTTGACTGATGGCTCCTCTTGAAGGTACACCTCGGAGAAAACTTGGAAATTGCAGATTTTTGATACGGAATTTGGACCTATGTCCTGAGGATGAAGCTGAAAAGCGGCAAGCACGTCCCGGAAGAACTTTGAACCGGGAGGACTAAAGCCCCGGGCCATATGATCAAAGAAAACAATAACTTCTCCTTCTTTGGGGGTAGGGGGGCATTCATTTCCTGGGTCCCGCCATTTCAGAACTGCTTGAGGGCCCAGAGTGCAAATTGCAGCAGCATTAGCTAAGTCCTCTTCCGTAATGACGGAAGGGACCCAGTTGCAGGAGACGAACTGCTTGGCAGACATGTGAGCAAAAGGAAAATGCTGAAAAAGTAAGGTGCAAAATCCGGATTATTCATGTAACGAAGCATAAACCGGATCATATTATCAAAACTATATCGACGGTTTAGACAAGGGACTAATGGCATTAACAACCCGGGAGCAGATGGGAACGAGCTACTACCGGTTTATGATAACAAAAAAGGAAGAAGCTAAACCGTCGATACGTGGTTGATGTGTCGCAGGAGCAACATATGATCGATTAAACCGGCGAATAATTTGCAGACTTATCAAAGACAGAGAAACAGGTTTCTACAAGAGGCTAAGGTAAAATAGATCTGAGCGGCAAGAAAAAGATGAGATTTACATAGACCTATCACAGAGGAACTGCAGAGGATTTTCTAAGGAGCAAATGAATCTAAGGGCGAACTTAGAAATCTGAATATAAGCATAAAGCTACGGAGCAGGAGCGAGTTCGAAGCTAATCCAAGGTTGAATCTACCGCGGACATAGCGCATAGGAGGAATAGTAAAAAGCTTCGAGGTCTAATGGAGGAAGCAATGGAGGAACCCTAGATTATGGATCTGCAGCATGAGAACGAGACGGCAGCGAAGTGGCTCTGGATGCGTTTCAGGTTGATGCGGCGGCCTGGTCGACGACGGCGACGAGCTCGAGAACAGCGGAGAAGCTTCGGGCGACGGAGGAAGAAGACGAGCGGAAGGAATAAAGGCAAAGGTGCGGCGGTATTTATAAAGGGTTGAGAGATGAAACGGCAAGCGCGGGATTTGAGGAGGTCAGAGATTGGATAAAGATTCTCCTGTCGCCTCGATTTTCGGGATGGCCTTTAAACAAAGGTAACAAACGGCTGTGTGCAATAAATGCGGAAGTGATGTCACGATCAAATCAAATGATTTCCAGGGATGACGTCATAGCCGGTTTACAAAAACAGAGAAGATACGGGAAAGAAGTTTGTGCAAGATTTAGAAGACTGACATGAACAAGTTCAAATCATTCTGGGGCCTAATGTCAGGGATATTACTAGCAGGTATAAACCGGCTAGGGAGATCCGGATTATGGTAGTTTAGCTGTGTAGTTAAAAACTCAGTACAAGTTACGGCCCATGAAGGCTTAGGGCCCATGTGTAAAGTTTACGGTTTGTAAATCGTCCTATCATGTAACTTGAGACACAAGGAAGAAAGAGCAGAGACCAAGGCGGACATAATTATGAGCCGGCCTCGGGACTCTATAAACCGGACCGGGCGTTGCCTCTTATATAAAGGGACGACCCGGCGACGGTTCAGGAACAAGCAACAACCCGTAGAGACACAGGCAAGCATTCCGCTCCGTATTCAGCGACGCCCAAGCAATACCAAACCAAACTAGACGTAGGCTTTTACCTTCATCGAAGGGGCCGAACTAGTATAAACCCTCTGCGTCCTTTGTGTGCTCTTAACCCCTTCAAGCTAACCCGTGCGATGGTTCCACAACTAAGTCCGTTAAACCGGACATCTGCCGTGCTAATTCAACGACACGTAGGGTCCGCACGCTTAACGTTCGATGACGATTTGTATTATGAGTTATGTGATTTGATGACCGACATTTGTTCGGAGTCCCGGATGAGATCGCAGACATGACGAACTGTCTCGAAATGGCCGAGACATAAAGATCGATATATTGGAAGGCTATATTTGGACAACAGAAAGGTTCCGAGTGATTCGGGTATTTTTCGGAGTACCGGAGAGTTACGGGAATTCGTAATGGGCCTTAATGGGCTATATGGGAAAGGAGAGAAAGGCCTCAAGGGTGGCCGCACCCCTTCCTCATGGACTGGTCCGAATTGGACTAGGGAAAGGGGGCGCCCCCTTCCTTCCTTCTCCTTCTCCCTTCCCCTTTTCCTATTCCATATGGGAGGAGGAATCCTACTAGGACTAGGGAGTCCTAGTAGGACTCCACACTTGGAGCACCCCCTTTAGGGCTGGCCTCCTCCTCCTCCCTCCTTTATATACGTGGGTAGAGGGAACCCCAAAGGCACTCCAAGATTTGTCTTAGTCGTGTGCGGTGCCCCCCTCCACAGTTACACACCTCGGTCATATCGTTGCAGTGCTTAGGCGAAGCCCTGCGCCGGTAGCTTCATCATCACTATCACCACACCGTCGTGCTGACGAACTCTCCCGTGGCACTCAACTGGATCAAGAGCTTGTGGGAGGTCATCGAGCTGAACATGTGCTGAACGCAGAGGTGCCGTACGTTGGGTGCTTGGATCGGTTGGAGCGCGAAGACGTTCGACTACATCAACCGCGTCACTAGACGCTTCCGCTTTTGGTCTACGAGGGTACGTAGACACACTCTCCCCGCTCGTTGCTATGCTTCTCCTAGATAGATCTTGCGTGATCGTAGAATTATTTTTGAAATACTACGTTCCCCAACAGTGGTATCAGAGCCAGGTCTATGCGTAGATGATATGCACGAGTAGAACACAATGAGTTGTGGGCGATAATAGTCATACTGCTTGCCAGCATGTCATACTTTGGTTCGGCGGTATTGTTGGATGAAGCGGCCCGGACCGACGTTACACGTACGCTTATGCGAGACTGGTTCTACCGACGTGCTTCGCACACAGGTCCCTGGCGGGTGTCAGTTTCTCCAACTTTAGTTGAATCGAGTGTGGCTACGCCCGGTCCTTGTGAAGGTTAAAACAACACATACTTGACGAAAAATCGTTGTGGTTTTTGTATGCATAGGTAAGAATGGTTCTTGGTTACTAGACGATGATGAACCTACGAACTATGAGGAAGAGATGATTAGCCCAGATTTCGCAAAATGGCTTGAGGCCAAGAAATCTGAGATGGGATCCATGTATGAGAACAAAGTATGGACGTTGGTTGACTTGCCCGATGTCGGCAAGCCATTAAAAATAAATGGATCTTTAAGAGGAAGACTGACACCGATGCTAATGTTACTGTCTACAAAGCTCGACATGTTGCGAAAGGTTTTTGACAAGTTCAAGGTGTTGACTACGATGAGATTTTTTCACTCGTAGCGATGCTTAAGTCTGTCCGAATCATGTTAGCAATTGCCGCATTTTTATGAAATCTGGCAAATGGATAACAAAACTACGTTCTTTAATGGATTTATTAAAGAATAGTTGTATATGATGCAACCAGAAGGTTTTGTCAATCCTAAAGGTGCTAACAAAATGTGCAAGCTTCAGCGATCCATCTATGGACTGGTGCAAGCATCTCGGAGTTGGAATATACGCTTTGATAAGTTGATCAAAGCATATAGTTTTATACATACTTGCAGTGAAGCCTGTATTTACAAGAAAGTGAGTGGGAGCACTACAACCTTTCTGATAAGTATATATGAATGACATATTGTCGATCGGAAAAGATTTAGAATTTTCTGGAAAGCATAAAGGAGTGTTTGAAAGGAGTTTTTTCAAAGAAAGACCTCGGTGAAGCTGCTTACATATCGAGCATCAAGATTATAGAGGTAGATCAAGATGCTTGATAAGTTTTTTCAATGAGTACATACCTTGAAGGGTTTTTGAAGTAGTTCAAAATGGAACAGTCAAAGAAAGAGTTCTTGCCTGTGTTGCAAGGTGTGAAGTTGACTAAGACTAAAAACCCGACCATAGCAGAAAAATATAGAGAGAATGAAAGTCATTCCCTATGCCTCAGCCATAGGTTCTATAAAGTATGCCATGTTGTATAACAGACCTATTGTATACCCTGCCCTGAGTTTGGCAAGGGAGTACAATTTTGATCTAGGAGTAGATCACTGGACAACGGTCAAAATTATCCTTAGTGGACTAAGGAAATATTTCTCGGTTATGGAGGTGATAAATAGTTCGTCATAAAGAGCTACGTCGATGCAAGCTTTGCCACCGATCTGGATGACTCCGAGTCTCGATCTGGATACATATTGAAAGTGGGAGCATTTAGCTAGAGTAGCCCCGTGCAGCGCATTGTAGACATAGAAATTTGCAAAATACATACAAATTTGAATGTGAAGACCCATTGACTAAACCTCTCTCACAAGCAAAACATGATCACACCTTAGTACTCTTTTGGTGTTAATCACATGGCAATGTGAACTAGATTATTGACTCTAGTAAACCTTTTGGGTATTGGTCACATGGCGAGGTGAACTATAAAGTGTTAAATCACATGAGGATGTGAACTATTGGTGTTAAATCACATGGTGATGTGAACTAGATTATTGACTCTAGTGCAAGTGAGAGACTGAAGGAAATATGCCCTAGAGGCAATAATAAAGTTATTATTTATTTCCTTATATCATGATACATGTTTATTATTCATGCTAGAATTGTATTAACCGGAAACTTAGTACATGTATGAATACATAGACAAACAGAATGTCACTAGTATGCCTCTATTTGACTAGCTTGTTAATCAAAGATGGCTAAGTTTCCTAGCCATAGACATGAGTTGTCATTTGATTAATGGGATCACATCATTAGAGAATGATGTGATTGACTTGACCCATTCCGTTAGTTAGCACTTGATCTTTTAGTTTTACTGCTATTGCTTTCTTCATGACTTATACATGTCCCTATGACTATGAGATTATGCAACTTTCGAATACCGAAGGAACACCTTATGTGCTATCAAACGTCACAATGTAACTGGGTGATTATAAAGATGCTCTACAGATGTCTCCGAAGGTGTTTGTGGTGTTGGCATAGATCCAGAATATGATTTGTCACTCCGAGTGTCGGAGAGGTATCTCTGGGCCCGCTCGGTAATACACGTCATAATAAGCCTTGCAAGCAAATTACTAATGAGTTAGTCACAAGATGACGTATTAAGGAACGAGTAAAGAGACTTGCCGGTAACGAGATTGAACTAGGTATGGTGATACCGACGATCGAATCTCGGGCAAGTAACATACCGATGACAAAGGGAACAACATATGTTGTTGTGCGGTTTGACCGATAAAGATCTTCGTTGAATATGTAGGAACCAATATGAGCATCCAGGTTCCACTATTGGTTATTGACCAGACAAGTGTCTTGGTCATGTCTACACAGTTCTCGAACCCGTAGGATCCGCACGCTAAACGTTCGATGACTATTTGTATTATGAGTTATGTGATTTGATGACCGAAGTTTGTTCAGAGTCCCGGATCAGATCACGGACATGACGAACAGTCTCGAAATTTCCAAGACGTAAAGAACGATATATTGGAAGGCTATATTCGGACATCAGAAAGGTTCCGAGTGATTCGGGTATTTTTCGGAGTACCGGAGAGTTACGAGAATTCGTATTGGGCCTTAATGGGACATACGGGAAAGGAGAGAACGGCCTCAAGGGTGGCCGCACCCCTTCCCCATGGACTGGTCCGAATTGGACTAGGGAAAGGGGGCGCCCCTTCCTTCCTTCTCCTTCTCCCTTCCCCTTTTCCTATTCCATATGGGAGGAGGAATCCTACAAGGACTAGGGAGTCCTAGTAGGACTCCACACTTGGCGCGCCCCCTTTAGGGCTGGCCTCCTTCTCCTCCCTCCTTTATATATGTGGGCAGGGGGCACTCCAAAGGCACTCCAAAAAATTTCTTACCCGTGTGTGGTGCCCCCCTCCATAGTTACACACCTCAGTCATATCGTTGCAGTGCTTAGGCGAAGCCTTGCGCCGGTAGCTTCATCATCACCGTCACCACGCCATCGTGCTGACGAAACTCTCCCGTGACGCTCAATTGGATCAAGAATTCGTGGGACGTCATCAAGCTGAACGTGTGTTGAACGCGGAGGTTCCGTACGTTCGGTGCTTGGATCGGTTGGATCGCGAAGACGTTCGACTACATCAACCGCATCATTAGACGCTTTCGCTTTCGGTCTAAGAGGGTACGTAGACACACTCTCCCCGCTCGTTGCTATGCTTCTCCTAAATAGGTCTTGCGTTATCGTAGGAATTTTTTTGAAATACTACGTTCCACAACAAAACTCAAGGAACATAACACCGGTTTATCGATGCTTAAAGCAGCATGAGTGGAACAAAACGCCGAGAAAAAGGCCAGGCCTTCCACCCATTGGCAAGTATATAGGTGTGTTAATTATAGTAATAGATATTGTGATATTCCCAGAATCCAAGTTCCGACATGGAGCAATCTTCATCTTCGCCTGTAACTAGCAACACAATAAGAGGAGCTGAGCAAGCGGTAACACAGCCAAACAACAGTTTGTTGGGATGGTGTCAAAGGTTAGAGGGTGTTTCATGGCAACAATGAGGGGCTGACAACAAATAGATAGGCAGTGCGACATATAGCGATAGCATCAAGACAACTAGCATAGAAGTGATAGTAATGAGATCCAAGGTGACGGTCATCTTGCCTGGAATCCCACAAGGAAGAAGATCGAGTCCATGAAGAAGATGAAGCCACGAAGACGAACCAAGCGTAGTCGAACGAATCCTCACGATCGCAACGAAACAGGAGCTAACGAGAAGAAGCGAACAACAGGGTAAACACACCACACATAAACAAGACATGATGCTCAACGAAGTATGATGCATGACAAGTCTACATGATGCAACTCATGGCAAGAGATGATGCACACAAGAACATCACACAAGGCAAGTTTAAATGTGGCCGGAAACAACATATAACAATTCCGGTAAGTCCTCAGATGCAAATTTCGAAATTGGTCCAGATGTGAACAAACCTTATGTTAAAGTTGTTAAACAACAAGTAAACATGCACCATGATTATCTACTCGAAATTCTAGTCAAGTTACATATAAAGTCCGTTTAATTCGGAGCTACGGCCGAGAAGATATGAGAAAAACAAGTTAAGCATGACAAAGATGCAAGATGCATTCAAACATCAAACAAACACACACCAAACATCCATACAACATGATATGATGCGTCTACATGCAAAAACAAGCAATTCATACAGAGCACGCTCAAAACGGAGCAACGGTTCGACACATACACATCAAACAAGATATAACAACAATCTGTCCCAAAACAGCAACTAAGCACTTTGCAATCATCAAAACAACATGCTACAGGAACATTTCATGGCATCAAAGGGCATGGCAAGCATGTACATGTCAAGCACTACTAACATGATCACCGAGCTTCTACCAAACACCAATAGAAAATGCTCAAAACATCATGGCAATATTGCAAACGATAACAATTTCACGGACTTAGTGAAATAAACTGAACATGGCAGCAACAACGACAAGTAGGCATGTTCGCAAGCTTGTGCAACTCATCTCAAAGCATATCACGGCATGTGAATATAACCAACAGCAAGAAGACATGTTTATGCATCTACTCATGGCAAGAACATGGTCATAGGATGCATGCAACACTAGCTATTCACATGGAAAAATTGAACTTACTGATAACAGGCTGACAGAAACATTATTTAGCAATTTGAGAGCAAGAAAGAGACATACTACAACAACTTATAATTGCAAACAAGGACATGGATGGATAGAGCATAACATGGTCTTCAAGACATGATCATTGGGCATCTCCAAATGTGCATGGATATGACTGTAGCATGAAGCAAACATGGCATCACAATATAACAGTTTCAGACTTAGAAGATTTCAACAAGTCTCAGTAAATAACAAACAACTAGTAGGCCACTTTACAAGCTTGTTCCACTCACCACAAGGCATAACATGAAAAGTGGATTAAACCAAAGCAAAGATGGCATGATTGTGCTCCTAAAACATGTTGACATGATGCTCAAACAAAAATCACACAAAAAGATATGAAAAAGACAAATCAACAGGTTATATCAAATTCCAGTAGTTAACAACACTTAGCACTTCTACATCAGATATAATCATGGCATAATGCTCTCTAACATGTATGCAACTCGCACCAACATGTAGAGCATCAAGAGACGAATATTTTGACATACTATATGCTTCATTTGGGCACACATGCAAAAAGATATCATTATCACAAGATGCACACATAATATGGATTTTTAGGGACTTAGTCATTTTCTGGAAAAAAACGAACAAGCGTAACATACTTAACTAGCGCACGTGCGGGGCTTAGCAGTGGGGTTGGGCTGCTCACCTAGCGGGCCATGGCCAAAGTCAGTGGAGAGCTGGGCAGGCCAGACGGGGATGGGCCGAGAGGCAGAGCTGTGCCGACTCGGGTGGGCTGGCGCTGGGGCCCACAGCGACGGCTCGGCCCGGTCGTCCCTCCCGATCCGTTAGGGATCGAGACAGGAGCGGCAGCGGTGGATGCCACCGACGGATGCCACCGGCGGCGGGGAGGACGAGGGGCGGTGGGATGGGGCTCCCGACGGCCGGAATGACGATGAGGGGAGGAAAACATGCAGATCTGGGGTCGGGCACCTCGGATCCGTCGATGGCGCGACAAACGGTGGCTGGATCGAGCGGGGTTTGTGCAAGGCGGCCATGGCGCTGCGGCTTCCTCCGCGCATGGCGGCGGTGCATCATGCCTCCGAGAGGGAGATAGAGAGAATGGGAGGAGGGGTAGCGGCGGCCTTGGAGGTCGCCGGCGGCGGCGCGAGTCACCAGCGGGGACAGGCGTCGTGCGAAGGGAGCTAGGAGAACGGGCTCGGGCGCTCGAGCGCTGCGGGAGTGGCTCGGGTGAGTGGGTGGCGGAGCGAGCCCCGTCGTGGCCTGATGACCCACAAGTGTAGGGGATATATCGTAGTCCTTTCGATAAGTAAGAGTGTCGAACGCAACGAGGAGCAGAAGGAAATAATAGGCAGTTTTCAGTAAGGTATTTTCTGCAAGCACTGAAATTATAGGTAACAGATCGTTTTGTGATAAGGTAATTGGTAGCAAGTGACAATAGGTAAAAGTAAATAAGGTGCGGCAAGATGGCCCAATCCTTTTCGTAACAAAGGACAAGCCTGAACAAACTCTTATATGAAGGAAAGCGCTCCCGAGGACACATGGGAATTATCGTCAAGTTAGTTTTCATCACGATCATCTGATTCGCGTTCGGTACTTTGATAATTTGGTATGTGGGTGGACCGGTGCTTGGGTGCTGTCCTTACATGGACAAGTCTCCCACTTATGATTAACCTCTAATGCAATCATCCGCAACTAGAAAAGAAGTATTAAGGTAAACCTAACCATAGCATGAAACATGTGGATCCAAATCAGCCCCTTACGAAGCAACGCATAAACTAGGGTTTAAGCATCTGTCACTCTAGCAACCCATCATCTACTTATTACTTCCCAATGCCTTCCTCTAGGCCCAAATAATGGTGAAGTGTCATGTAGTCGACGTTCACATGACACCACTAGAGGAGAGACAACATACATCTCATCAAAATATCGAACGAATACCAAATTCACATGACTACTTATAGCAAGACTTCTCCCATGTCCTCAGGAACGAAAGTAACTACTCACAAGACATAATATTGTTCATGATCAGAGGGGTATTAATATGCATAATGGATCTGAACATATGATCTTCCACCAAATAAACCAACTAGCATCAACTACAAGGAGTAATCAACACTACTAGCAACCCACAGGTACCAATCTGCGGTTTGGGTACAAAGATTGGATACAAGAGATGAACTAGGGTTTGAGAGGAGATGGTGCTGGTGAAGATGTTGATGAAGATAGCTTTCCCCAAGATGGGAGAGTTGTTGGTGATGACGGCGGTGACGATTTCCCCCTCCCGGAGGGAAGTATCCCTGGCAGAACAGCTCTGCCGGAGCCCTAGATTGGTTTCCGCCAAGGTTCCGCCTCGAGACGGCTGCGTCTGGTCCCGAAAGCCTCCTTATGATTTTTTCCAGGTCAAAACACCTCATCTAGGAGAAGATGAGCATCGGGGGGCCATCAGGGGGCCCACGAGGCAGGGGCGCGCCCCCACCCTCGTTGACAGGTGGTGGCCCCCCTAGTGATCTTTTTTCGCCATATATTTTTTATATTTTCTGAAACGGTGTACTATGGAGTTTTGGAGCTTTTTGAGTTGTGCAGAATAGGTTTCCAGAGTTTGCTTCTTTTCCAGCCCAGAATTCCAGCTGCCGGCATTCTCCCTCTTCATGTAAACCTTGTAAAATAAGAGAGAAAATGCATAAGTATTGTGACATAACGTGTAATAACAGCCCATAATGCAATAAATATCAACATATAAGCATGATGCAAAATAGACGTATCAACTCCCCAAGCTTAGACCTCGCTTGTCCTCAAGCGAAAGCCGATATCGAAAAATATGTCCACATGTTTAGAGATAGAGGTGTCGATAAAAATAAAATACAGACATGAGGGCATCATGATTATTCTCATAACAACAACATATATATATATATATATATATATTGTCATATGATTCTTATGCCAAAGTAACAATTCATTCATGAAATCAAGTATGAATCAGAAACTTCATTGAAAGCCAACAAACTATGATCTCGGTCATTGAAGAAATTGCAATTTATCATAACTTCGAAAAGAGTCAACAGAAGAGCTTTTCAGCAAGCCTACATACTCAACTATCATATAGTCGTTCACAATTGCTCACACTCATGCAATACTTATGGGTATGGTGTTTTAATCGGACATAGAGAAAGATGGGGGCTTATGGTGCTGCCTCCCAACCTCTTACCTCAAGGGTAATGTCAACAATAATAGACCATGGTAACTTACATCCAAGTGGGTATATATGCCAAGATCTTTCCAACACAATGTGCTTGCCAAAGGATAAAATGTAAAAAGGGAAGGTGATTTTCACCTTGACTCTTATAAGGCGAGAATAAAAGATAGGCCCTTCGGAGAGGGAAGCAGAGGTTGTCATGTGCTTTTATGGTTGTATGCACAAAGTCTTAGCGCAAAAGAACGTTACTTTATATTGCCACTTGTGATAAGGACCATTATTATGCAGTCCCTCGCTTTTATTACTTCCATATCACAAGATCATATAAAGCTTATTTCCTCCACACTAATAAATCATACATATTTTAGCGAGTTTGCAACATGACAACTTACTTGAAGGATCTTATTTAGTCCATAGGTAGGTATGGTGGACTCTCATGGCAAAACTGGGTTTAAGGATGTATGGAAGCACAAGTAGTATCTCTACTTGGTCCAAGGAGTTTTGGCTATCATGAGGGGGAAAGGCAAGCTCAACATGTTGGATGATCCATGACAATATACTTTATTTCAAATATAAGAAAACATAACCCTTTATGTTGTCTTCCTTGTCCAACATCAACTCTTTAGCATGTCATATTTTAATGAGTGCTCACAATCATAAAAGATGTCCAAGATAGCATATTTGTATGTGAAACCTCTCTTTCTTTATTACTTCCTATTAATTGCAACGATGACCAAAACTATGTTTATCAACTCTCAACAACTTTTATTCACCATACTCTTTATATGTGAAGTCATTACTTCCCATAAGATCAATATGATCTCTTGATACTTTTTATGTTTTCTTTAATTCTATCATGACCAAAGTGAGGAAATCAAGCCCTTGACTAAACACTAATCTTTATTATATAGCTCACGGACTCGATTACAAAGGGTAAAGATCATAAAGCAAAAGCTCACGACTAGATCATGCTAACTTTATTCGACTAGATCAAGATACTACTAAAAGGATCGAACTAAGAAAAATGGTAAGGATAGGAGTGATGGTGATACGATACCGGGGTCACTCCCCCAAGCTTGGCAGTTGCCAATGGGAGTGCCCATACCCATATGATTATGTCTCCTTCTTCGGAGGTGGTGATGATGGAGTTGTTGATGATGTAGGCTTGTTATCCACCTTCCAAGGCATGGGATCGCCATCGTAGAAGGATGATCGATTCTGCGGGATACTCAAATCTGCAGCCAAACTCATCTTCTTGAATCTATATTCATATTCACAGTTTTGGTTTTGCAGGTCATAGATCTGAGCTTGGATGTGTTTGATTTTCTCTTGGAGGTTGGAGATGGCTTCCCCAAAGATCCTTGAGTCCAGCTTGAGGTTGTTGGTGAGCTCCGTGATCATCATGTGGTTGGCATTGAGACCTCGTTCCACCATACCTTGGCACTTGAAAACTTGCTGCTCCATTGCTTCGAGTCTTGTCTCCATGCTTCCGGTCCTCCTTGGCCCCTCAACATCGCGGATGTGCAGCACCCCCTCATGCAACTCCATGGTTTGAGGGTGATGAAGCACCTCCGCAAGGTAGGGGTTGATGACCTTCTCGAGGAACTTGTCCTTGGGGGTGTTGGAAGACGCCACGATGATCCAGATATGTCATAAACAACAGCTCAAAACGAAAACAGAGGATTTTTGCGTGATACAGAGGTCAAAACCTTCGGGAGAATATATAATGAATTTTGTACCGACCAAAAGGAGTAACATACAAGAAATCGGAGTCCGGGAGGCACACGAGGTGCCCACGAGGTAGGGGGCACGCCCAGGGGAAGGGGGGCGCCCTCCACCCTCGTGGACGCCTCGTGTCTCTTCCGGACTACCACTTATTTTTCTATTTTTCTAAATATTCCGAAACAGTGAAAAAATGCCTTTAGAACTGTTTTGGAGTCGGTTTACATACCATACCACATACCTCTTCCTTTTCGGAGTCTGAATCATTCTGGAAAGTGTCCCTTATCTATTCCTCCGGGGTTACGGTTTCAATAACATTGGTTTCAACATTAATAGGGTTAACTGATATATAATGTTTGATTCTTTGACCATTCACCACCTTCAGATTTGTGCCTTCGAAGTTGTTGATTTTTATGGCACCGGAACGATAGACCTCCTCGATAACGTACGGTCCTTCCTGCTACTTCTCGAGCTTGGGTTGTATTCCCTCTAAGGAAAGGATGATGCAGCACCGTAGTGTAAGTATTTCCCTCCGTTTTTGAGAACCAAGGTATCAATCCAGTAGGAGACCACGCACGAGTCCCTCACACCTGCACAAACAAATAAGAACTTCGCAGCCAATGCGATAAGGGGTTGTCAATCCCTTTACGGTCACTTACGTAAGTGAGATCCGATATATAGGATAGTTTGATATTTTTAGTATTTTTGGATATAAGAATAGAAAGTAAAAACGGAAAAGTAAAGTATATTGTGGATTGATATGTTGAGAATAGACCCGGGGGCCATAGGTTTCACTAGTGGCTTCTCTCATGATAGCAGAATTCTACGGTGGGTGAACGAATTACTGCCGATCAATTGATAGAAAAGCGAAAAATTATGAGAATATCTAGGCATGATCATTATATATAGGCATCACGTCCGTGATAAGTAGACCGACACGATTCTGCATCTACTACTATTACTCCACGCATCGACCGCTATCCAGCATGCATCTAGAGTATGAAGTTCATAAGAACAGAGTAACGCCTTAAGCAAGATGACATGATGTAGATGGATAAACTCAAGCAATATGATATAAACCCCATCTTTTTATCCTCGATGGCAACAATACAATACGTGCCTTGCTGACCCTACTGTCACTGGGAAAGAACACCGCAAGATTGAACACAAAGCCAAGCACTTCTCCCATTGCAAGAACTATAGATATAGTAGGCCAAACCAAACCAATAATTCGAAGAGACTTGCAAGGATATTATAATCATACATAAAAGAGTTCAGAAAAGAACCAAATATTTCTCATAGATAATCTTGACCATAAACCAACAATTCATCGGATCTCGACAAACACACTGCAAAAAGAGATTACATCGAATAGATCTCCTCGAAGACCGAGGAGAACTTGGTATTGAGATTCAAAGAGAGAGAAGAAGCCATCTAGGTACTAACTATGGACCCGAAGGTCTGTGGTAAACTACTCACAACTCATGGTGAGGCGATGGTGTTGATGTAGAAGCACTCCATGGTAGATCCCCCTTCGACGGAGATCCGGAACAGGCCCCAAGATGGGATCTCATGGGAACAGAAGGTTGTGGCGGTGGAGTTAGGGTTTTCTCTCTGTGTCTGATATTTTCGGGGTACATAGGTATATATAGGAGGAAGGAGGGCATCGGGGGACAAACATGGGGCCCATGAGACAGGAGGCGCGCCCTGTAGGGGGGGGGGGGCGCCCACCATCCTCGTGGACGCCACGTGCCCTATTATGTGGTTCTCAAGTCTCTCGTGAAGATATCGCTCCAAAAATATCTCTCCCGAAGGTTTCATTCCGTTTGGACTCCGTTTGATATTCCTTTTCTGTAAAACCCTGAAATAGGCAAAAAACAACAATCTGGACTAGGCCTTTAGGTTAATAGGTTAGTCCTAAAAACAATATAAAAGTGTATAACAAAGCCCATTAAACATCCAAAACATCATAAATAATATCATGGAACAATAAAAAATTATAGATACGTTGGAGACGCATTAAGCATCCCCAAGCTTAATTCCTGCTCGTCCTCGAGTAGGTAAATGATAAAAATAGAATTTTTGATGTGGAATGCTAACCAACATAATTTTCAATGTAATTCTAATTATTGTGGCATGAATGTTCAGATCTGAAAGATTCAAGACAAAAGTCTATATTGACATAAGAAATAATAATACTTCAAGCATACTAACAAAGCAATCATGTCTTCTCAAAATACCATGGCTAAAGAAAGTTATCCCCACAAAATCATATAGTCTGGCTATGCTCCCTCTTCATCACACAAAATATTCATATCATGCACAACCCCGGTTTCAGCCAAGCACTTATTTTCATACTCATTTTTTTCAAACCTTTCAACTTTCACACAATACATGAGCGTGAGCCATGGAGCACTATGGGTGGAATAGAATGGTGGTTGTGGAGAAGACAAAAAGGAGGGAGATAGTCTCACATCGACTAGGTGTATCAACGGGCTATGGAGATGCCCATCAATAGATATCAATGTGAGTGAGTAGGGATTACCATGCAACGGATGCACTAGAGCTAAAATGTATGAAAGCTCAACAAAAGAAACTAAGTGGGTGTGCATCCAACTTGCTTGCTAACGAAGACCTAGGGCATTTGAGGAAGCCCATCGTTGGAATATACAAGCCAAGTTCTATAATGAAATTCCCACTAGTATATGAAAGTGACTAAACATGAGACTCTCTATCATGAAGAACATGCTGCTACTTTGAAGCACAAGTGTGGAAAAAGATAGTAGCAATTGTCCCTTTTTCTTTTCTTTTTTTTCTCTTTTTTTGGGCCTTTCTTTTTTCTCTTTGGCCTTTCCTTCTTTTTTTGGGACAATGCTCTAATAATGATGATCATCACACTTATATTGATTTACAACTCGATACTAGAACAAAGTATGACTCTATATGAATGCCTCCGACGGTGTATCGGGATGTGCAATGAATCAAGAGTGACATGTATGAAAAATTATGCATGGTGGCTTTGCCACAAATACGATGTCAACTACATGATCATGCATGGCAATATGACAATATGATGCATGTCATATGAACGGAACGGTGGAAAGTTGCATGGCAATATATCTCGGAATGGCTATGGAAATGCCATGATAGGTAGATATGGTGACTGTTTTGAGGAAGATATATGGTGGCTGTTTTGAGGAAGGTATATAGTGGGTGTATGGTACCGGCAAAAGTTGCGCGGTACAAGAGAGGCTAGCAATGGTGGAAGGGTGAGAGTGCGTATAATCCATGGACTCAACAGTAGTCACAAAGAACCCATATACTTATTGCAAAAATTTACGAGTCATCAAAACAAAGCAATCAACGCATGCTCCTAGGGGGGAGGTTGGTAGGAGTTAACCATTGCGCGCCCCCGACCTCCACACAAAGGATGACACTCTACAAATACCTCATGCTCTAACTTCGTCACTTAGCGGTTCACCATACGTGCATGCTACGGGAATCACAAACTTTAACACAAGTATTTCTCAATTTCATAATAACTCCACTAGCCTGACTCTAATATCACTATCCTCATATCTCAAAACAATTATCAAGTATCAAACTTCTCATCTTATTCAATGCACTTTATATGAAAGTTTTTACTACATTCATCTTGGATGCCTATCATGTTAAGGCAAGTTTTATATCCAAAGCACATTACCATGCTGTTCTAATAGACTCTCAGAAGGAAATAAGTGAAGCATGAGAGATCAACAATTTCGTCAACATAAAAACACCATCGTGCTCTAAAAGATATAAGTGAAGCACTAGAGCAAAAACTATTTAACTCAAAAGATATAAGTGAAGCACATAGATTGTTCTAACAATTCCTAGGCCATATTTATCTCTCTCAAAAAGGTGTGTCCAGCAAGGATGATTGTGGAAAACTAACAAGCAAAGAATCAAATCATACATGACGCTCCAAGTAAAACACATATCATGTGGTGAACAAAAATATAGCCCCGAGTATAGTTACTAATAGATGAAGACGAAAGAGGGGATGCCTTCCCGGGGCATCCCCAAGCTTAGGCTTTTGGTTGTCCTTGAATTTTACCTTGGGGTGCCTTGGGCATACCCAAGCTTAGGCTCTTTCCATTCTTTGTTCCGTAGTCCATCAAAGCAATACTCAAAATTTGAAAACTTCACAACACAAAACTTAGACAAAAATCTCATGAGCTCCGTTAGTATAAGAAAACAAACCACCACTCAAAGGTACTGTAATGAACTCATTCTTTGTTTATATTGGTGTTAAACCTACTGTATTCCAACTTCTCTATGATTCATACTCCCCAATACTACTCATAGATTTATCAAAATAAGCAAACAACACACGAAAAACAGAATCTGTCAAAAACAGAACAGTATGTATTAATCTGTAACTTTCGCATACTTTTGTAACTCAAAAAAAAACTGAAATAAATTGGTAAACGTGAGGAATTTGTCTATTAATCATCTACAAAAAGAATCAACTAAATAGCACACTCCAATAAAATCTGGTGACTATTCTAGCGAGCGCTAACGATTCTGTTTTTTGTAGCAAGATCATATAAACTTCACACAAGTCTTCCCAAAGGTTCTACTTAGCACAAACACTAAATAAAACACAAAACCACATCTAAACAGAAGCTAGATGCCATATTTATTCCTAAACGGAAGCAAAAACAAAAAATAAAATAAAATTGGGTTGCCTCCCAACAAGCGCTATCGTTTAACGCCCCTAGCTAGGCATGATACAAGGATAGATCTAGGTATTGCCATCTTTGGTCTTTACCCTTTTGGTGGTGTCAAGTTCGAATCCGGGAGGTTCTTTACGTTTTCCGTCATATTCGGAAATCGTTAGATCTATTGAATCCAACCGCTTATTGCAAATGGTAATCAACATATTCATGTGGTGGAGATTTACTCTAACACTCTTAAGAGGTTCAAGAGACTTTTGTAATATTTTTGTTACTTTGCAAATTTTCTCAAAAACTTGTGTCCCTTCCTGGGCTGGATGTGACCCTTTTTGTTGAGGTAGTGTTCCCACTATTCCCTCTATAATTTCATGCGCAATAATAGGATCAACTTCGATAAAATTCCCTTTGGCAACACAATCCAAGAGTTGTCTATGGGACATATTTAGTCCAACATAAAAATTGCGAAGCAAGATTCTAAAATTCACCTTTAAGGTGCAATTACGATAAGATTCCATCATCCTAAACCAAGCATCTTTTAACTTTTCTCCTTGCTTTTGATTGAAGTGAAGAACTTCAAACTCGGGAGACAAAGGAGCGGATAAGGGACTAGCCATGATGGCAAGGCAAAGCGAACGATAAACACACGGCGAAAAGAAGGGCAAATAAAATAGCAAGTGTGAAGTGGGGGAGAGGAAAATGAGAGGCAAATAAATGTAATGCAAAGGATAAGGGTTTGTGATAGGTACTTGGTATATGACTTTTGCGTAAGGCTCCCCGGCAACGGCGCCAGAAATTCTTCTTGCTACTTCTCGAGCTTGCGTTGTATTCCCTCGAAGAGGGGGCGATGCAGCACAGTAGCGTAAGTATTTCCCTCTGTTTTTGAGAACTAAGGTATCAATCCAGTAGGAAACCACACGCGAGTCCCTCACACTTGCACAAACAAATAAGAACTTCGCAGCCAACACGATAAGGGGTTGTCAATCCCTTTACGGTCACCTACGAAAGTGAGATCTGATAGATAGGATAGTTTGATATTTTTGGTATTTTTGGATATAAGAACAGAAAGTAAAAACGAAAAAGTAAAGTAGATTGTAGATTCATATGTTGAGAATAGACCTGGGGGCCATAGGTTTCACTAGTGGCTTCTCTCATGATAGCAGAATTCTACGGTGGGTTAACGAGTTACTGTCAAGCAATTGATAGAAAAGCAAAAAATTATGAGAATATCTAGGCATGATCATTATTTATAGGCATCACGTCCGTGATAAGTAGAGCGAAACGATTCTGCATCTACTACTATTACTCCACACATCGACCGCTATCCAACATGCATCTAGAGTATTAAGTTCATAAGAACAGAGTAACGCCTTAAGAAAGTACCATGATGTAGAGGGATAAACTCAAGCAATATGATATAAACCCCATCTTTTTATCCTCGATGGCAACAATACAATACGTGCCTTGCTGCCCCTACTGTCACTGGGAAATGTCACCACAAGATTGAACCCAAAGCCAAGCACTTCTCCCATTGCAAGAACTATAGATCTAGTAGGCCAAACCAAACCAATAATTCGAAGAGACTTACAAGGATATTATAATCATACATAAAAGAGTTCAGAAAAGAACCAAATATTTCTCATAGATAATCTTGATCATAAACCCACAATTCATCGGATCTCAACAAACACACCACAAAAAGAGATTACATCGAATAGATCTCCTCGAAGACCGAGGAGAACTTGGTATTGAGATCCAAAGAGAGAGAAGAAGCCATCTAGGTACTAACTATGGACCCGAAGGTCTGTGGTAAACTACTCACAACTCATGGTGAGGCGATGGTGTTGATGTAGAAGCACTCCATGGTAGATCCCCCCTCCGGCGGAGCTCCAGAACAGGCCCCAAGATGGGATCTCACGGGAACAGAAGGTTGCGGCGGTGGAATTAGGGTTTTCTCTCCGTGTCTGATGTTTTCGGGGTACATAGGTATATATAGGAGGAAGGAGGGCATCGGGGGAAAAACGTGGGGCCCACGAGGCAGGGGGCGCGCCCTGTAGGGGCGGCGTCCCCACCCTAGTGGATGCCATGTGTGCTCTATGACGTGGTTCTCAAGTCTCCCTTGAAGATATCGCTCCAAAAATATCTCTCCCGAAGGGTTCATTCCATTTGGACTCCGGTTGATATTCCTTTTCTGTAAAACCCTGAAATAGGCAAAAAATAGCAATCTCGACTGGGCCATTAGGTTAATAGGTTAGTCCCAAAAATAATATAAAAGTGTATAACAAAGCTCGTTAAACATCCAAAACATCATAAATAATAGTATGGAACAATCAAAAATTATAGATACGTTGGAGACGTATCACTTCCCACTTAGAGAGAAGTTTTCCTTAAAAAAATCTTAAACGAGAGTTGTATAGCAATACATAATCACCTACATTAAACTCATGCTTTTGTATCCTTTTGTCATGCCATCTTTTAACTTTTTCTTTAAACAGCTTAGCATTCTCATAGGCCTGGGTCCTCCATTCATCAAGAGAGCTAATGTCAAATAACCTCTTCTCACCGGCAAGTTTGAAATAATAATTGAGCTCTTTAATAGCCCAATATGCCATATGTTGTAGCTCAAGAGGTAAGTGACAAGCTTTTCCATAAACCATCTTATATGGAGACACACCCATAGGATTTTTGTATGCAGTTCTATAGGCCCATAATGCATCATCAAGTTTCTCGGACCAATTCTTTCTGGACCTATTAACTGTCTTTTGCACAATTAATTTCAACTCTCTATTACTTAGTTCTACTTGACCACTAGTCTGTGGGTGATAAGGGGATGCAATTCTATGATTTACATCATACTTAGCAAGCATTTTACCGAAAGCACCCTGAATAAAGTGTGAACCACCATCAGTCATTAGGTATGTAGGGACTCCAAACCTCGGAAAAAATAACTTCTTTAAGCATCTTAATAGAGGTGTTGTGATCAGCACTACTAGTTGGAATAGCTTCTACCCACTTAGTAACGTAATCAACAGCAACTAGAATATGCGTGTAGCCATTAGAGGAAGGAAACAGTCCCATATAATCAAAGCCCCAAACATCAAATGGTTCAATAACAAGTGAATAATTCATTGGCATTTATTGACGACTACTAATATTACCAATTCTTTGACATTCATCACAAGATAAGACAAACTTACAGGCATCCTTGAAGA
Organism: Secale cereale; assembly: GCA_902687465.1. NCBI lineage: Eukaryota > Viridiplantae > Streptophyta > Magnoliopsida > Poales > Poaceae > Secale > Secale cereale. Next base: position 524,539,113 of record LR738715.1, on the reverse strand, counting down.
GGGTAGGCCAAGAAAAACTAGATTGCAATACCTTATGTGCAGTTCTATCTCTAGCATGGTGACCTCCATAAGCTTCGGAGTGGCACTTGCGTAAGATCTGTTCATGTTCATGCTCAGGTACACAACGTCTAATAATACCATCTACTCCTTCTTTATAAAGAAGTGGGTCATCCCGGAAGTAATGTCTCAAATCATAGAAGAACTTTTTAATTTGCTGGTATGTGAAGCTAGGGGGTATAAACTTAGCAACAATGTAATTAGCATAATCAGCATAACATGGAGCAGGAAGTATTTATGATAGCTAATTGTTCATCAAGAAAGCTATCATCAATAGGTTGTGGGTCATCAAGTATATTCTCTAGCCTAGACAAGTTATCTGCTACGGGGTTCTTAGCTCCCTTTCTATCAATAATATGCAAGTCAAATTCTTGTAGCAAGAGAAACATCTAATAAGTCTAGGTTTAGCATCTTTATTTTCCATAAGGTATTTGATAGCAACATGATCAGTGTGAATAGTTACTTTAGAATCAACAATATAAGGTCTAAACTTATCACAAGAAAATACAACTGCTAAAAATTCCTCCTCAGTAGTAGCATAATTTCTCTGGGCACTGTCTAGGGTTTTACTAGCATATTGGATAACATTTAACATCTTATCAACTCTTTGTCCTAGAACAGCACCTACATCATAATCACTATCATCGCACATAATCTCAAAGGGTAAATTCTAGTCAGGAGGCTGGACAATAGGTGCAGAAATCAATGCTTTCTTAAGTATTTAAAATGCTTCTAGACAATCATCATCAAAGACAAAAGGAATATCTTTTTGTAAGAGATTAGTCAGAGGCCTGGAGATTTTGGAGAAGTCCTTAATGAACCTCCTATAAAACCCGGCATGACCAAGGAAACTTCGTATTCCTTTGATGTCCTTTGGGCACGGCATCTTTTCAATAGCATCAACTTTAGCCTTGTCAACTTCAATACCTCTTTCAGAAATTTTATGTCCCAAGACAATGCCTTCATTAACCATAAAGTGGCACTTCTCCCAATTCAAGACAAGATTAGTGTCTTCACATCTCTGCAAAACTCGATCAAGGTTGCTCAAGCAATCATCAAAAGAAGTTCCGTAAATGGAGAAATCATCCATGAAAACCTCAAAAATCTTTTCACAAAAAATTAGAGAATATAGCCATCATGCATCTATGAAAGGTAGCAGGTGCATTACATAAACCAAAAGGCATACGTCTATAAGCAAAGGTACCGAAAGGACAAGTAAAAGTTGTCTTTTCTTGATCCCCTTTTGACACAGGTATTTGAGAGAAACCAGAATAACCATCTAGAAAGCAAAAATGAGTATGTTTGGATAACCTTTCTAGCATTTGATCAATAAAAGGCAAAGGGTAATTATCTTTCTTAGTGGCTTTATTTAATTTGCGAAAATCAATTACCATCCTATAACCTGTGACAATTCTTTGCGGGATCAATTCATCTTTATCACTAGGAACAACAGTCATACCCCCCTTCTTAGGGACACAATGGACATGACTTACCCACTGGCTATCAGCAACTGGATAGATAATACCTGCCTCTAGAAGCTTTAGTATTTCCTTCCTTACCACTTCTTTCATCTTAGGATTTAACCGTCGTTGATGATTAATAACCGGTTTAACGTTTTCTTCCAATTTTATCTTGTGTTGGCATAAAGTTGGACTGATGCCCTTAAGATCATCCAGAGTATATCCAATAGCAGCACAGTGCTTCTTTAGAGTTTTCAATAATTTTTCATCTTCCTGCTCTGAAAGGTTAGCACTAATAATAACAGGATATATCTTCTTTTCATCAAGATAAACATACTTAAGATTATCAGGTAAAGGATTAAGTTCAAACACGGGATCACCCTTGGGTGGATGAGAATCCCCTAGGATTTCAACAGGAAAATTATTTTTCAATACGGGTCCCTGATTAAAGAATATTTCATCTATTTCCCTTCTCTCATTCATATACATATCATTTTGGTGATCTAGCAAATATTGTTCTAATGGATCATTAGGAGGCACAACAATAGAAGCAAGACAATAATTTCATCCTTACTAGGTAATTCTTTATAAAGGGGTTGTCTACGAAATTTAGCAAAGTTAAAATCATGAGACATATCCCCTAAACCAATAGTAATAATATCTTTCACGTAGTCTATCTTAGCATTAACAGTATTCAAGAAGGGTCTACCTAATATAATGGGACAAAAATCATCTTGTCGGGAACCAAGAACAAGAAAATCAGCAGGGTATTTAACTTTCCCACACAAGACTTCAACATCTCTAACAATCCCAATTAATGAGATAGTTTCTCTATTAGCATGTTTAATAGTAACATCTATACCTTCTAATTCAACGGGTGCAATATCATGCATAAGTTCATCATATAAGGATATATGTATTACACTCGCACTAGCACCATGATAGCAATGATCTCGTATTTTAACAGAGATAACAGGCAAGCCTACAACAGGTCTATGTTTATTCCTAGCATCGGGTTTGGCTATTCTAGCAGCTTCCTCTTGGAGGTAAATAACATGTCCATCTAAATCTTCAACAAAGAGATCTTTAAACATAGCAACACTAGGTTCAACTTTAATTTGCTCAGAGGGTGTAGGTGTTCTAGTACTACTCTTAGGAACCACGTTGAAGCTTTAGCATGATCCTTTATTCTAACAGGGAAGGTGGTTTCTCAGTATAAGCTGTAGGAACAATAGGATCAACATTATAAGTGATAGTCTTTTCTTCAACTTTAACAGGTTCAACTACTTTTACTTCAATGGGAGGATGATATTTAAACCACTTATCCTTGGGAAGATCAACATGAGTAGCAAAT
>LR738715.1:524468287-524536232 GCA_902687465.1 Secale cereale | reverse complement strand
CAATGCCTTCATTAACCATAAAGTGGCACTTCTCCCAATTCAAGACAAGATTAGTGTCTTCACATCTCTGCAAAACTCGATCAAGGTTGCTCAAGCAATCATCAAAAGAAGTTCCGTAAATGGAGAAATCATCCATGAAAACCTCAAAAATCTTTTCACAAAAAATTAGAGAATATAGCCATCATGCATCTTTGAAAGGTAGCAGGTGCATTACATAAACCAAAAGACATACGTCTATAAGCAAAGGTACCGAAAGGACAAGTAAAAGTTGTCTTTTCTTGATCCCCTTTTGACACAGGTATTTGAGAGAAACCAGAATAACCATCTAGAAAGCAAAAATGAGTATGTTTGGATAACCTTTCTAGCATTTGATCAATAAAAGGCAAAGGGTAATTATCTTTCTTAGTGGCTTTATTTAATTTGCGAAAATCAATTACCATCCTATAACCTGTGACAATTCTTTGCGGGATCAATTCATCTTTAGCACTAGGAACAACAGTCATACCCCCCTTCTTAGGGACACAATGGACATGACTTACCCACTGGCTATCAACAACTGGATAGATAATACCTGCCTCTAGAAGCTTTAGTATTTCCTTCCTTACCACTTCTTTCATCTTAGGATTTAACCATCGTTGATGATTAATAACCGGTTTAACGTTTTCTTCCAATTTTATCTTGTGTTGGCATAAAGTGGGACTGATGCCCTTAAGATCATCCAGAGTATATCCAATAGCAGCACAGTGCTTCTTTAGAGTTTTCAATAATTTTTCATCTTCCTGCTCTGAAAGGTTAGCACTAATAATAACAGGATATATCTCCTTTTCATCAAGATAAACATACTTAAGATTATCAGGTAAAGGATTAAGTTTAAACACGGGATCACCCTTGGGTGGATGAGAATCCCCTAGGATTTCAACAGGCAAGTTATTTTTCAATACGGGTCCCTGATTAAAGAATATTTCATCTATTTCCCTTCTCTCATTCATATACATATCATTTTCGTGATCTAGCAAATATTGTTCTAATGGATCATTAGGAGGCACAACAATAGAAGCAAGACAATAATTTCATCCTTACTAGGTAATTCTTTATAAAGGGGTTGTCTACGAAATTTAGCAAAGTTAAAATCATGAGACATATCCCCTAAACCAACAGTAATAATATCTTTCACGTAGTCTATCTTAGCATTAACAGTATTCAAGAAGGGTCTACCTAATATAATGGGACAAAAATCATCTTGTCGGGAACCAAGAACAAGAAAATCAGCAGGGTATTTAACTTTCCCACACAAGACTTCAACATCTCTAACAATCCCAATTAATGAGATAGTGTCTCTATTAGCATGTTTAATAGTAACATCTATACCTTCTAATTCAACGGGTGCAATATCATGCATAAGTTCATCATATAAGGATATATGTATTACACTCGCACTAGCACCATGATAGCAATGATCTCGTATTTTAACAGAGATAACAGGCAAGCCTACAACAGGTCTATGTTTATTCCTAGCATCGGGTTTGGCTATTCTAGCAGCTTCCTCTTGGAGGTAAATAACATGTCCATCTAAATCTTCAACAAAGAGATCTTTAAACATAGCAACACTAGGTTCAACTTTAATTTGCTCAGAGGGTGTAGGTGTTCTAGTACTACTCTTAGGAACCATGTTGAAGCTTTAGCATGATCCTTTATTCTAACAGGGAAGGTGGTTTCTCAGTATAAGCTGTAGGAACAATAGGATCAACATTATAAGTGATAGTCTTTTCTTCAACTTTAACAGGTTCAACTACTTTTACTTCAATGGGAGGATGATATTTAAACCACTTATCCTTGGGAAGATCAACATGAGTAGCAAATGATTCACAGAAAGAAGCTACTATCTCAGAGTCAAGTCTATATTTAGTGCTAAACTCATGGAAAACATCGGTATCCATAAAAGCTTTAACACAATCAAACTTAGGGGTCATACCTGACTCCTTACCTTCGTCGAGATCCCAATCTTTAGAGTTGCGTTTAATTCTTTACAATAAATCCCATTTTAATTCAATAGTCTTCATCATAAAACAGCCAGAATAAGAAGTATCGAGCATGGAGCGATTATTGAGAGAAAGTCGAGCATAAAAGTTTTGAATGATCATTTCTCTTGAGAGATCATGATTGGGGCATGAATATAACATTGACTTAAGCCTCCCCCAAGTTTGAGCGATGATGTCTCCTTCGCGAGGCCAAAAATTATAGATATAATTACGATCACGATGAACCTGGTGCATAGGGTAGAACTTCTGATGAAATTCCAACTTAAGACGATTATAGTTCCATGATCCAATATCATCACATAGCCTAAACCATGTCAATGCTTCTCCCTTCAAAGATAAAGGGAAGACCTTCTTTTTGATAACATCCTCGGGCATACCTGCAAGCTTAAATAATCCACAAACTTCATCCACATAGATTAGGTGTAAATCGGGATGTAGTGTTCCGCCTCCTGTAAAGGGATTATCTAGCAGTGTCTCTATCATACCCGAAGGAATTTCAAAGAATTTTTCTAAGTAGGTGTAGTAGGTTAAGGAGCAACTATTTTCTCTTCTGGTCGGGGTGAAGATACCCCGAACAAGCCCCTCAAAGGATTATGAGCCATAGTAACAAGTGATAGTAAATTTCAGCACACTATATAAATTTTTCCTTACCAAATTCCACTTACCAAAGGCGCTTCACTCCCCGGCAAAGGTGCCAGAAAAGAGTCTTGATGACCCACAAGTGTAGGGGATCTATCGTAGTCCTTTCGATAAGTAAGAGTGTCTAACCCAACGAGGAGCAAAAGGAAATGATAGGCAGTTTTCAGTAAGGTATTTTCTGCAAACACTGGAATTATAGGTAACATATAGTTTTGTGATAAGGTAATTGGTAGCAAGTGACAAAAGTTAAAAGTAAATAAGGTGCAGAAAGATGGCCCAATCGTTTTTGTAACAAAGGACAAGCCTGAACAAACTCTTATATGAAGGAAAGCTCTCCCGAGGACACATGGGAATTATCGTCAAGCTAGTTTTCATCATGATCATCTGATTCGCGTTCGGTACTTTGATAATTTGGTATGTGGGTGGACCGGTGCTTGGATGCTGTCCTTACTTGGAAAAGCCACCCACTTATGATTAACCTCTAATGCAAGCATCCGCAACTACAAAAGAAGTATTAAGGTAAACCTAACCATAGCATGAAACATATGGATCCAAATCAGCCCCTTAGGAAGCAACGCATAAACTAGAGTTTAAGCTTCTGTCACTCTAGGAACCCATCATCTACTTATTACTTCCCAATTCCTTCCTCTAGGCCCGAATAATGGTGAAGTGTCATGTAGTCAACGTTCACATGACACCACTAGAGGAGAGACAACATACATCTCGTCAAAATATCGAACGAATACCAAATTCACATGACTACTTACAGCAAGACTTCTCCCATGTCCTCAGGAACGAAAGTAACTACTCACAAGACATAATATTGTTCATGATCAGAGGGGTATTAATATGCATAATGGATCTGAACATATGATCTTGCACCAAATAAACCAACTAGAATCAACTACAAGGAGTAATCAACACTACTAGCAACCCACAGGTACCAATCTGATGTTTGGGTACAAAGATTGGATACAAGAGATGAACTAGGGTTTGAGAGTAGATGGTGCTGGTGAAGATGTTGATGAAGATAGCTCTCCCCAAGATGGGAGAGTTGTTGGTGATGACGGCGGTGATTATTTCCCCCTCCCGGAGGGAAGTATCCCCGGCAGAACAGCTCTGCCAGAGCCCTAGATTGGTTTTCGCCAAGGTTCTGCCTCGAGACGGCGGCGTCTGGTTCCGAAAGGCTCCTTATGATTTTTTCCAGGTCAAAACACCTCATATAGGCGAAGATGGGCATCGGGGGGCCCATGAGGCAGGGGCGCGCCCAGAGAGGGGGGGGGGCCCACCCTCGTGGATAGGTGGTGGCCCCCTGGTGATCTTCTTTCGCCAGATATTTTTTATAGTTTCTGAAACAGTGTCCTGTGGAGTTTCGGACCTTTTTTAGTTCTGCAGAATAGGTTTCCATACTTTGCTTCTTTTCCAGCCCAGAATTCCAGCTGCCGGCATTCTCCCTCTTCATGTAAACCTTGTAAAATAAGAGAGAAAAGGCATAAGTATTGTGACATAATGTGTAATAACATCCCATAATGCAATAAATATCAAAATATAAGCATGATGAAAAATGGACGTATCACAGCCCGGACGGGCCTGGCTTGTGCCGCGTGGGCTGCGGCAGTGGGATGCACCAGTGGGGACGCGTGGCGAAGCGGGATTCGCTGGGAGGGGCTGGAGCGGCGGCTCGTCCAGTGGTTGCGCGCCAGGTGGCGGGACGGTGGTGGCTGCCGCCGGAATTTGAGGAGGAAAGGTGGCTGATTGAGGCTGGAGGCGCGGGTTTTGAGGAGAGGAAGGCTAGAGGTAGGGGAAGGGGTCTAGGGGAGTCCAAAAATGGACTAGGGGCTACTTATATATGGTAGGTCGCTAGGGTTAGGGGGTTTAGCTCCGTTTCGGACGCTCGGATTGCGATCTGGCGGTCTGAAGTGGAAGGGGAGTTTAGGTGGGCTAGTGGGTTAGTTTAGTGGGCCGTGGAGAGGCCGTGGGCTGTGGGGAAAGAAGAGAGAGAAGCCCGTGGGGGTTTTCGGAGACCGAAAACGTCCGACGTTTTATCCGGCGATAGTGCCGCTATAGTTTAACGGTTGGGCTATCAAACGAGCTCCGAATGCGACGAAATTTGGCAGGCGGTCTACCTACAATATAACAAGACCACAAGCCAAGTTTCATCCCTTTCCGAGAAAATTTCCCGACCACTTACAAAACAAGGTTTCGGAGGTGCCGCGGGCACGTGCGAGTGTCTCTGGACTCAGAACGAACAATGGAGAGAACTGGGAGACGACAACTACAAATGGATGCAAGTTTTTGAAAACGATGTAGATGCAATGCACATGATGACATGGCAAAGTGCAACACGCAAGCAGATGACATGGCAACGGCAGCGAATAAGAGGAAGACACCTGACGCATCGGTCTCGGGGTGTCACAGCAATGATATCCCTCTTCTCTTCTAGTCGCCATGGTTAGAGGGCGCGTCAACGCTCCAATGGCGGCGGCGAGGGCTTCTGCTCGACAGCGCGTCCCCCTACTCCGGAACTCATTGCAGCGGAGCCCGCTCTGAGAGCACGAGGGAGAGGTTGAGGCCGAGGTCGCCGTGGCGCTCGAGGGAGAGGGGGACGGGGTGGCGCACCGACCGCGCTCCCGCCAGCTGCTCTTCCCCCGCTGGAGGGCCATGTCGGGGACCAGCCCCGCGAGTTCTTCATCAGGCTGTACAAGCCATTGTGTGGTCATCTCCGCCTCTCCAGCTTGTTTTCTCAGGAGATGGAGCTCGACCCGCTGCGGGCCTTGAGGCTGCATATGAGGGGCTGCGGGAATGACAGCACGCGGGTCGACGTCGACTTCCCCGTCCCTCACGTCATGTATCTTCGCCATGGGTGGAAAACTTTCGCCCGCGCCCATAGCTTGTCAGAGGGTCACATTCTCCATTTCAAATTAATGGAGAACGGCTTGCTCTCCAGCAAGGTTTTTGGGTGTTCGGGATCCGCTTAGGGTGCTGCGTGGAGAGTTCCACCGACGATGAAACCTCCTCCTCGAGCTATAGTGGCGAAGAAGACAATGATGGTGAGGACGACGGTAGCGGGCGGGAGGACGCCGATTCCGACTCCAACTGACCACCGGCGGCAGCACCATCATCTACACCGCCCTCCTCCCTCGGCCACGCGTCTTGCTGAGGGTCACCCTCCCCATGCTCTCCATGGGTGCGTCCCGTCGTACTTCCCTTGCCTTCACCCACGACACCTGGGAGGAAAGGGACAACAATGGAGATGGCGAGGCGTTTAGCTTTCCTTCAGCATGTAGGACAAGCCTTCCCGGGGACCCGTGCATGTATACGTCCATGCAGAGGTGAAATGACTCTTTAACACAAATAAATGAGTTTTGTCGGCACGCAGCCCTACCGGCGCCCTCTGTGCCTGCCGGAGAATCACATCTGTCGGGTTGCAGACAGAGGGCCCAGCCCCCCGCCAACCTTCTTTTAGTAAAGGGTACTGCAACCTGCTACTTCTCGAGCTTGCGTTGTATTCCGTCGAAGAGGAAAGGGTGATGTAGCCGTAAGTATTTCCCTCAGTTTTTGAGAACCAAGGTATCAATCCAGTAGGATACCATGCGTGAGTCCCTCATACCTGCACAAATAAATAAGAACCTTGCAGCCAATGCGATAAAATGGGTTGTCAATCCCTTCTTGGTCACTTACAAAAGTGAGATCTCATAGATATGATAGATAATATTTTTGGTATATAGATTGAAAGTAAATAATGCAAAGTAAAGTAAATAGTTGATGGAAGATCAATATGATGAGAATAGACCCGGGGGCATAGGTTTCACTAGTGACTTCTCTCATGATAGCAGATTTCTACGGTGGGTGAACAAATTACTGTCGAGCAATTGATAGAAGGGCGCATAGTTATGAGAATGTATAGGCATGATCATTGTATATAGGCATCACGTCCGGGACAAGTAGACCGAAATGATTCTACATCTACTACTATTACTCCACACATCGACCGCTATCCAGCATGCATCTAGAGTATTAAGTTCATGAGAACAGAGTAACGCCTTAAGCAATATGACATAATGTAGAGGGATAAACTCAGGAAATATGATATAAACCCCATATTTTTATCCTCGATGGCAACAATACAATACGTGCCTTGCTGCCCCTGCTGTCACTTGGAAAGGACACCGCAAGATTGAACCCAAAGCCAAGAACTTCTACCATTGCAAGAACTATAGATCTAGTAGGCCTAACCAAACCGATAATTCGAAGAGACTTGCAAGGATATTTAAATCATGCATAAAAGATTTCAGAAAAGAATCCAATATTGTTCATAGATAATCTTGATCATAAACCCACAATTCATCGGATCTCGACGAGCACACCGCAAAAAGATTACATCGAATAGATCTCCTCGAAGATCAAGGGGAACTTTGTACTGAGATCCAAAGAGAGAGAAGACGACATCTAGCTAATAACTATGGACCCTAAGGTCTGTGGTAAACTACTCACAACTCATCGGAGAGGATATGGTGTTGATGTAGAAGCCCTCCATGATCGATGCCCCCTCCGATGGAGCTCCGGAACAGGCCCCAAGATGGGATCTCACGGGTAAAGAAGGTTATGGCGGTGGAACAAGGGTTTCGTTGTTTTTGATGGTTTCAGGGAACGTATGTATATATAGGAGGAAGAGGGACGTCGGGGGAGTAACAGGGGGGCCATGAGGGTGGGGGGCGCGCCTACCCCTTGGGCGCGCCCCTACCCTCGTGGCCGCCTCTCTCACTTCCTGGCGTGTACTCCAAGTCTTCTGTGTTGGTATTGTTCAAAAGATAACTCTACCAAAGGTTTCATTCCATTTGGACTCCGTTTGATATTCCTTTTCTGGGAAACACTGAAATAGGCAAAAAACAGCAATTTGCACTGCGCCTTGGGTTAGTAGGGTAGTCCGAAAAATAATATAAAAGTGTATAATAAAGCCCATTAAATATCCAAAACAGAATATATAATAGCATGGAACAACCAAAAATTTTAGATATGTTGGAGACGTATCACGCATCCCCAAGCTTAATTCCTGCTCGTCCTCAAGTAGGTAAATGATAAAAACAGAATTTTTAATGTGGAATGCTAACCAACATAATTCTCAATGTAATTTTCTTTATTGCGGCATGAATGTTCAGATCCGAAAGATTCAAGACAAGAGTCTATATTGACATAAGAATAGTAATACTTCAAGCATACTAACAAAGCAATCATGTCTTCTCAAAATAACATGGCCAAAGAAAGTTCATCCCTACAAAATCATATAGTTTGGCTATGCTCCATCTTCGTCACACAAAATACTCAAATCATGCACAACCCCGGTTTCAGCCAAGCAATTGTTTCATACTTCAATTTTTTTCAAACTTTTTCAACTTTCATGCAATACGTGAGCGTGAGCCATGGATATAGCACTATAGGTGGAATAGAGTGGTGGTTGTGGAGAAGACAGAAGAGGAAGATGGTCTCACATCGACTATGCGTATTAACGGGCTATGGAGATGCCCATCAATAGATATCAATGTGAGTGAGTAGGGATTGCCATGCAATGGATGCACTAGAGCTATAAATGTATGAAAGCTTAACAAAAGAAACTAAGTGGGTGTGCATCCAACTTGCTTGCGCACGAAAACCTAGGGCATTTGAGGAAGCCCATCGTTGGAATATACAAGCCAAGTTCTATAATGAAAATTCCCACTAGTATATGAAAGTGACTAAACAAGAGACTCTCTATCATGAAGATCATGGTGTTACTTTGAAGCACAAGTGTGGAAAAAGATAGTAGCATTGTCCCTTTTTTCTTTTCTTTTTTTTCTTTTTTTGGACCTTTTTTTTCTTTGGCCTTTCTTCCTTTTTTCTTTTTTTCTTTGGGACAACGCTCTAATAATGATGATCATCACACTTATATTGATTTACATCTCAATATTACAACTCGATACTAGAACAAAGTATGACTCTATATGAATGCCTCTGGTGGTGTACCGGGATGCGCAATGAATCAAGAGTGACATGTATGAAAAATTATGCACGGTGGCCTAGCCACAAATACGATGTCAACTACATGATCATGCATGGCAATATGACAATGATGAAGCATGTCATAATAAACGGAACGGTGGAAAGTTGCATGGCAATATATCTCGGAATGGCTATGGAAATTCCATGATAGGTAGGTATGGTGGCTGTTTTGAGGAAGGTATATGGTGGGTGTATGGTACCAGCGAAAGTTGCGCGGTACAAGAGAGGCTAGCAATGGTGGAAGGGTGAGAGTGCGTATAATCCATGGACTCAACACTAGTCATAATGATCTCACATACTTATTGGAAAAATCTACAAGTCATCAAAACAAACTACTACACGCATGGTCCTAGGGGAAGGGTTTGTAGGAGTTAACCATCGTGCGATCCCGACCTCCACACAAAGGATGACTCTCAATGAAATATCTCATGCTTCAAATTTGTCACACAACGGTTACTATACGTGCAAACTATGGGAATTGCAAACCTCAACACAAGTATTTCTAAAATTCACAACTACTCTACTAGCACGACTCTAATATCACCATCCTCATATCTCAAAACAATCATCAAGTATCAAACTTCTCATAGCATTCAATGCACTTTATACGAAAGTTTTTACTATACCCATCTTGGATGCCTATCATATTAGTTTTATAACCAAAGCACATTACCATGTTGTTCTAATAGACTCTCAAAATGATGTAAGTGAAGCATGAAAGATACAAAATAAAACCACCACCGTGCTCTAAAAGATATAAGTGAAGCACTAGAGCAAAACTATCTAGCTCAAAGGATATAAGTGAAGCACATAGAGTATTCGAATAAATTCTGATTCATGTGTATCTCTCTCAAAAGGTGTGTCCATCAAGGATGATTGTGGTGAACTAAAAAGCAAAGACTCAAATTATACATGACGCTCCAAGCACAACACATATCATGTGGTGAATAAAAATATAGCCTCAAGTAAAGTTACCGATGGATGAAGACAAAAGAGAGGATGCCTTCCCGGGGCATCCCCAAGCTTTAGCTTTTGGTTGTCCTTGAATTTTACCTTGGGGTGCCTTGGGCATCCCCAAGATTAGGCTCTTTCCACTCTTTGTTCCTTAGTCCATCAAATCCTTACCCAAAACTTGAAAACTTCACAACACAAAACTTAGCCCAAAATCTCGTGAGCTCCGTTAGTATTAGAAAACAAACCACCACTCAAAGGTATTGTAATGAACTCATTATTTATTTATATTGGTGTTAAACCTACTGTATTCCAACTTCTCTATGATTCATACCCCCCGATACTACTCATAGATTCATCAAAATAAGCAAACAACACACGAAAAACAGAATTTGTCAAAAACAGAATAGTTTGTAGCAATCTGTAACTTTCGAATACTTCTGTAACTCTAAATAATTTGAAATAAATTGTTGGACGTGAGGAATTTGTCTATTAATCATATGCAAAAAGAATCAACTAAAAATCACTCTCCAGTAAAACATGGTAGCTAATCTCATGAGCACTAAAGTTTCTGTTTATTACAGCATGATCTCATAAACTTCACCCAAGTCTCCCATGGGTTCTACTTGGCACAAACACTAATTAAAACACAAAACCACATCTAAACAGAAGCTAGATGTATATTTATTCCTAAACAGAAGCAAAAACTATGAAAATAAAATTGGGTTGCCTCCCAACAAGCGTTATCTTTTAACGCCCCTAGCTAGGCACGATACAAGAATGTATCTATGTATTGCCATCTTTGGTAGGAAATCCATAAGTGGCTTTCATAATAGATTCCTAAGGTAACTTGATTTTCTTTATAGGAAAATGTTCCATGCCTTTCCTTAACGGAAATTGGAATCTAATATTTCCTTCCTTCACATCAATAATTGCACCAATCGTTCTAAGGAAAGGTCTACCAAGAATAATCGGACACGTAGGATTGCAATCTATATCAAGAACGATGAAATCTACGGGCACATAATTACTTTTTGCAAAAATAAGAACATCATTAATCCTTCCCATAGTTTTCTTAATGGTATAATCCGCAAGATGCAAATTTAAAGAACAATCATCAAGTTCACGGAAACCTAACATATCACACAAAGCTTTTGGAATTGTAGAAACACTTGCACCCAAATCACACAAAGCAAAGCATTCATGATCTTTAATCTTAATTTTAATAGTAAGTTCTCACTCATCATAAAACTTTCTAGATATAGAAACTTCTAATCCAAGTTTTTCTTCATAAGATTGCATTAAAGCATCAACTATGTGTTTGGCAAAAGCTTTATTTTGACTATAAGCATGCGGAGAATTTAGCACGGATTGCAAACAATGAAATACAATCTATTAAAAAGCAATTATCATAATTAAATCCCTTGAAACCCAAGATAGTGGGTTCATTGCTATGTAAAGTTTTGACCTCTTCAATCCCACTTTTAACTCTTTTAGCATCAAGATCTAAAAATGCCGAATCATTGGGACGCCTTTTAACTAAAGTAGACTCATCTCCAGTCCCATCTTTATCAAGATTCATACTAGAAAATAAGGATTTAATAGGAGACGCATCAATCACTTTCAGATCTTCATCTTTATGATCATTAAAACTTGAAGAACACGCTTTCATAAAGCAATCTCTTTTAGCACGCATCCTAGCGGTTCTTTCTTTGCACTCATCAATAGAAATTCTCATGGATTTGAGAGACTCATTGATATCATGCTTAGATGGAATAGATAAAAGTTTCAAAGAATCAACATCAAGAGAAATTCTATCCACGTTCCTAGCCAACTCATCAATCTTAAGCAATTTTTCTTCAAGCAAAGCACTGAAATTCTTTTGCGAATTCATAAACTCTTTAACACTAGTTTCAAAATTAGAGGGCATCTTACTAAAATTTCCATAAGAGTTATTGTAGGAATTACCATAATTGTTAGAGGAATTACTAGGAAAAGGCCTACAATTAAAGTTTCCTCTATAAGCATTGTTGCCAAAATTATTCCTACCAACAAAATTCACATCCAAAGATTCATTATTATTATCAATCAATGTGAACAAAGGCATATCATTATGATTAGAAGAAGCACTCTTACTAGCAAATAATTTCATAAGTTCATCCATCTTTCCACTCAAAACACTAATCTCTTCAATAGCATGTACTTTTTTACTAGTAGATCTTTCGGTGTGCCATTGAGAGTAGTTAACCATAATATTATCTAGGAGTTTGGTAGCTTCCCCTAAAGTGATTTCCATGAAAGTGCGCCCCACAGCTGAATCTAAAAGATTTCTACAAGCAAATTCAAGCCAGCATAAAAGATTTGTATAATCATTCATAAGTTCAAACCATGTGTAGGGCAATTGTGTATCATTAATTTCATTCTCTCCCACGCTTGTGCAACATGCTCATGATCTAGTTGCTTAGAATTCATAATATCTTCTCTAAGAGAGATAATCTTAGCGAGAGGAAAATACTTAGAGATAAAGGCATCTTTGCACTTATTCCATGAATCAATACTATTTCTAGGCAAAGAAGCGAACCAAGTTTTAGCATGATCTCTAAGAGAAAACGGAAATAGCTTCAATTTGACAATACCATTATCCGTATCCCTCTTCTTTTGCATATCACACAAATCAACAAAGTTGTTTGGATGGCTAGCAGCATCTTCACTAGGAAGGCCAGAAAATTGATCTTTCATGAAAAGATTCAACAGAGCAGCATTGATTTCACAGGATTCAACATCGGTAATAGGGGCAATCGGCGTGCTAATAAAATCATTATTGTTGGTATTGGAGAAGTCACACAATTTGGTATTGTCATGAGCCATAGTGACAAGCAAGCAATCCAACACACAAGCAAACAAGAGGCAAGTGAATGGTAGAACACACGGAAAAACAAGGGCGAATAAAACGGCAAGGGTGAAGTGGGGGAGAGGAAAATGAGAGGCAAATAATGTAATGCGAGGGATAAGGGTTTGTGATAGGTACTTGGTATATGACTTTTGCGTAGATCTCCCCGGAAATGGCGCCAGAAATTCTTCTTGCTACTTCTCGAGCTTGCATTGTATTCCCTCGAAGGGGAAAGGGTGATGCAGCACAGTAGCATAAGTATTTCCCTCAGTTTTTGAGAACCAAGGTATCAATCCAGTAGGAGACTACGCGCGAGTCCCTCGTACCTGCACAAACAAATAAGAACCTTGCAACCAACATGATAAAAGGGGTTGTTATCCCTTCTCGGTCACTTACAAAAGTGAGATCTGATAGATATGATAAGATAATATTTTTAGTATTTTTTTGGTGTAGAGATTGAAAGTAAATAATGCAAAGCAAAGTAAATAGTTGATGGAACATTAACATGATGAGAATAGACACGGAGGCCATAGGTTTCACTAGTGGCTTCTCTCATGATAGCAGATTTCTACGGTGGATGAACAAATTACTGTCGAGCAATTGATAGAAGAGGGCATAGTTATGAGAATATTTAGGCATGACCATTGTATATAGGCATCACGTCCGTGACAAGTAGACCGAAACGATTCTGCATCTACTACTATTACTCCACACATCGACCGATATCCAGCATGCCTCTAGAGTATTAAGTTCATAAGAACAGAGTAACGCCTTAACCAAGATGGCATAATGTAGAGGGATAAACTCAAGCAATATGATATAAACCCCATATTTTTATCCTCGATGGCAACAATCCAATATGTGCCTTGCTGCCCCTGCTGTCACTGGGAAAGGACACCGCAAGATTGAACCCAAAGCCTAGCACTTCTCCCATTGCAAGAACTATAGATCTACTAGGCCAAACCAAACCGATAATTCGAAGGGACTTGCAAGGATATTTAAATCATGCATAGAAGATTTCAGAAAAGAATCCAATATTGTTCATAGATAATTTTGATCATAAACCCACAATTCACCGGATCTCGACAAACACACCGCAAAAATATTACATCGAATAGATCTCCTCAAAGATCGAGGAGAACTTTGTATTGAGATCCAAAGAGAGAGAAGAAGCCATCTAGCTAATAACTATGGACCTGAAGGTCTGTGGTAAACTACTCACAACTCATCGGAGAGGCTATGGTGTTGATGTAGAAGCCCTCCGTGACCGATGCCCCCTCCGGTGGAGCTCCAGAACAGGCCCCAAGATGGGATCTCACGTGTGCAGATGGTTATGGTGGTGGAATAAGGGTTTCATTGTTTTCGATGGTTTCAGGGTACGTAGGTATATATAGGAGGAAGAGGGACGTCGGGGGAGCAACAGGGGGCCCACAAGGGTGGGGGCGCGCCTACCCCCTGGGCGCGCCCCCTGCCCTCGTGGCCGCCTCTCTTGCTTCCTGGCGTGTACTCCAAGTCTTCTGTGTTGATATTGTTCCAAAAATAACTCTCCCAAAGCTTTCATTCTGTTTGGACTCCGTTTGATATTCCTTTTCTATGAAACACTGAAATAGGCAAAAAAACAATAATTTGCACTGGGCCTTGGGTTAGTAGGTTAGTCCCAAACATAATATAAAAGTGGATAATAAGGCCCATTAAACATCCAAAACAGAATATAAAATAGCATGGAACAATCAAAAATTATAGATACGTTGGAGACGTATCACAACCTCCCTGACCGAAGCAGCATTCGTGTCAGGGACGGGAGCACCCGAGTTTAAAAGAGGGTGGCAGGGTTTTCTAATGCACAAGCCACATGTTACGAACATGAACGGGCAGGAGGTGAACTTTATCTGTTTGTTTTGCCGGGAGTCGCTGTGCCGGGCAGTCTCTCCAATTTCTTGCTAGAGCCGAGTCCTTGGCGGGATCGAGGATCCTTGCCGTGGCTGGAAAGAAGAGAGGACGGGAGCATGGAACCTCGGCAGTCCGTTAACACTTGATGGAATCAAAAAGTAGCACAATACCCTCGACAAGCATGTATATACGCATATATATAAACATGGAAATAAACGGGAAACTATACATACTAAAGGGTTTCTTTTCCCTGACTACGCATAGGGTCTGCGCCTAGCTTTGTACATAGGTTTACATGCCTTGCCGGCAAGGCTAGCACAAAAAGGGGTTGCCGGAGCTCCCAGCAACCGCGCCTTAGGGGTAAAACTTGCGGAGATGTTAGATATTCTAGGAATTGCTCACAGGAATGCCATCTTTGGTCTCCAGGCGGACTACGCCGGGCCTGGTGACTCGTATTACCCGATAAGGGCCTTCCCACTTCGGCGTCAACTTGTTTGAATGCTTGGCGGATTGGATCTGCCGAAGAACAAGGTCGCCTTCCTCAAGGCTTCTAGCGTGAACCTTGGGGCTATGGTAGCGGTGCAAGGCTTGCTGGTAGCGAGCGGCTCGCACAGCAGCCTAAAGACGATCTTCCTCAAGGAGCGTCGCGTCCTCTTGGCGTAGCTGCTCTTGCTCAAGCTCAATACGAGCGAGCACTCGAGGTGACTCATATAGGAGTTCTGTGGGGAGAACTGCTTCTGCCCCGTATACCAGGGCAAAGGGTGTCTAGCCAGTGGCTGGATTTGGTGTTGTCCTAATTGGCCAAAGAACCATTGGAAACTCATCAACCCAGCGTCTTCCGCACTTGTGCAGCCTGTCGAAAGTCCTGGTTTTGAGACCTCGCAACACCTCTGTGTTCGCCCTCTAAGCTTGGTCGTTACTTCTGGAATGAGCAATAGAAGAAAAACAAACCTTGCTACCGAGGTCTTGGACGTACTGCATGAAAGTGTGGCTTGTGAACTGTGTGTCGTTGTCGGTGATGACTCTGTTTGGCACACCAAAACAGTAGAATTGTCCCTTGAAGAACTTGATGTCTTATTGCACTGTCACCTTCCTCACTGGTTCCACTTCCAGCCACTTTGTGAACTTATCGGTTGCGACGTACAAGTACTCAAAGCCCTCGACGGCGCGGGGAAAGGGGCCCAGTATGTCGAGCCCCCAGACCAAAAATGGCCAGGAAAGAGGGATCGTCTGAAGAGCTTGAGCTGGTTGATGAAGCTTCTTTGAATGGAACTGGCACGCTTCACATTTGGTTACTAGTGCAGTCGCATCCTGGAGGGCAGTGGGCCAGGCAAAGCCTTGCCGGCAAGGGCTCTAGACCCTATGTGGGAGCCACACATGCCTCCGTGTATCTCTGCCAACAGCTCCAGTCCGTCCTCCCGAGGAATGCACTTCAATTTCACGCCATTCGGTCTCCTTCTGTACAGGGCATTATCCACAAACTGGTAAATGCTGGACCGACGGGCTACTCTCTCTGCCTCTTCTTGTTCCTCAGGGAGTTCTCCTGTTTGGAGGAAATGGACGGTATGATGTGCCCATGCTGGAGCCTGGGGCTCGACGGCAAGGACCAAAGGCTCATCTTCGGCCGCGAGGGCGGCTGCCTCTACGGTCGGGGCTTGGGCCCCTGCTGGAGGTTGCTGCTCCCTGGCAAACTTGGGGTACCTGGCAACATCCTTGCCGGTGGCTCCTGGGAGCTCAGCGGGAAAGTACTTGCTGGGGCCCACCTTCCATCGTTTGTTCTGCCCCGCAGATGGCTCAATGGATAGTTGGGTTAATTGAAGCACAAAGGTACCTGGTTCCATAGGTAGCTTGAGGGCAGCGTGTTTGGACAAGTCGTCAGCAATGTTGTTCTCTGCTCGGGGAACATGGTCTGCCTGCAAACCGATGAAGCGCTCCTCCAACTTCCTCACCTCATCCATGTAGGCCTCCATCAACGGGCTTTGGTAATCTTTGTTAACTTGTGTGACGACAAGCTGTGAATCACCCCTGACGATAAGCTTTCTAATTCCGAGGTCTGCCTCAATCCTAAGACTGGCAACCAGTCCCTCGTACTCTGTAGTGTTGTTTGTTGATTGTTGATTGTTCCCGGGGAAAGCGCATTTGGACTACGTACTTGAGGCGCTCTCCGGTGGGTGTGATGAGTAGCACGCCGGCACCAGCACCTTGGAGTTAGAAAGCTCCTTCAAAGTACATAATCCAATCACGGCTCATCTTCTTGCCGGGAAGGGTGATCTCTCGAACCTCTTCGTCCGGCGTTGAGGTCCATTCTGCGATGAACTCTATCAAGGCTCGGCTCTTGATGGTTGAGGTACTTTCAAACTTGAGGCCAAAGCTTGACAGTTCCAACACCCACTCCACAATCCTTCCAGTTGCATCTGGGTTGTGCAAGATCCGTTGTAAAGGGAGGCGAGTGATGACGGTGATCTCATGCGCTTAGAAATAGTGGCACGGCTTCCTTGAGGCCATAAGGAGGCCGAAAAGTAGCTTCTGCATACCAGAATACCTTGATCTAGCCCCTTGTAAGAGGGAACTGACGAAATAGACAGGGTGCTGCACCATCTTCTTCTTCTGGGCAACCTCGCCTTCTTGCACAGACTCTGGCTTGCCGGGGCCCCCGCCTTGCCGGCTTCGGGCTGATACGTCTCCAATGTATCTACTTTTCCAAACACTTTTGTCCTTGTTTTGGACTCTAACTTGCATGATTTGAATGGAACTAACCCAGACTGACGCTGTTTTTAGCAGAATTGCCATGGTGTTATTTTTGTGCAGAAATAAAAGTTCTCAGAATGACCTGAAAATCAACTGAGATTATTTTTGGAATATATAAAAAATACTAGCGAAAGAATCAAAACCAGGGGAGCCACACCGTGTCCACAAGGGTGGGGGCGCGCCCACCCCCTTGGGCGCGCCCACCCCCTTGGGCGCACCCCCCTTGGGCTGGACGGTGATGGGTTGGATGAGATTTACCAAGTAATCGAGTTAGTTTTGTTAGGGTTTGATCCCTAGTATCCATTATGTTCTAAGATTGATGTTGCTACGAATTTGCAATGCTTAATGCTTGTCACTAGGGCCTGAGTGCCATTATTTCAGATCTGAACCTATTTTGTTTTCATGAATATATGTGTGTTCTTGATCCTATCTTGCAAGTTAATAGTCACCTACTATGTGTTATGATCCGGCAACCCCCAAGTGACAATAATCGGGACCACTCTCTGTGATGACCGTAGTTTGAGGAGTTCATCTATTCACTAATTGTTAATGCTTTGGTCCGGTACTCTATTAAATGGAGGCCTTAATATCCCTTAGTTTCCAATAGGACCCCGCTGCCAAGGGAGGGTAGGACAAAAGATGTCATGCAAGTTCTTTCCCATAAGCACGTATGACTATATTCGGAATACATGCCTACATTACATTGATGAACTAGAGCTAGTTCTGTGTCACCCTATGTTATAACTATTGCATGAGGAATCGCATCCGACATAATTGTCCATCACTGATCCAATGCCTACGAGCTTTTCACATATTGATCTTTGCTTAGTTACTTTTCCGCTGCCACTGTTACAATCACTACAAAACTGCTACTGTTACTTTTGCCACCATTACCGTTTCTTCCATACTACTTTGCTACTAAATACTTTACTACATATATTAAGTCTTTCAGGTGTGGTCGAATTGACAACTCAACTGCTAATACTCGAGAATATTCTTTGGCTCCCCTTGTGTCGAATCGATAAATTTGGGTTGAATACTCTACCCTCAAAAACTGTTGCGATCCCCTATACTTGTGGGTTATCAACACTATTTTCTGGCGCCGTTGCCGGGGAGCATAGCTATATTATTTGAGTCACTTGGGATTTATATCTGTTGATCACTATGAAGAACTTGAGAAATGAAAAAACCAAGATTTATCCCTCAACTACGAGGGGAGGTAAGGAACTACCATCTAGCTCTGCACTTTATTCACCCTCTGTTATGAGTAAATTTGCGACACCCACACCTACTATTGAATCTGATATGTCGCATGTTCTTGATGATGCCACTTCTGCTATGCACGATACTTATTATGAAACTACTTCTATGCTTGATAATACTGTGCCACTAGGTGAATTTCTTGATGAAGAAATTTCTAGGGCTAGAGAGAATGAAATTATTGAAACTGATAATATTGATGAAAGTGATGATGAAGATTCTCCCCCTAGATATGAATTTCCTGTTGTGCCTGAGGGTTATGTTATGGATGAAGAAACTGCTAGAGATCATTTAGCTTGCAATGATAGGTATGATCTTAAGAAAGTGTTAGCTAAGCTGAAAGAAAAGTCTTTGAATGCTAGAATGAAATATGACCCTGCTTTTGCTACTTCACCTATCTGTATTTCTGATAAGGATTATGATTTCTCTGTCGGTCCTGAGTTAATTACTTTCGTTGAATCTGATCATTTCCTTGGCTATGAATCTGAAACTGTTGTGGCACATCTTACTAAGTTGAATGATATAGCCACCCTATTCACCAATGAGAAAAAATTCGTTACTACTATATCCTTAAGTTATTTCCGTTCTCCTTAAAGGGTGATGCTAAAACATGGTTTAATTCTCTTGATCCTGGTTGTCTGCGTAGTCCCCAGGATATGATTTATTACTTCTCAACTAAATATTTTCCCACTCATAAGAAAAAAGCTGCCTTAAGGGAAATATATAATTTTGTGCAAATTGAAGAAGAGAGTCTCCCACAAGCTTGGGGGAGGCTTCTCCGATTACTTAATGCTTTGTCTGATCATCCTCTTAAGAAAAATGAAACACTTGATATCTTTTATAATGGACTAACCGATGCTTCCAGAGACCACCTGGATAGTTGTGATGGTTGTGTTTTCAGGAAAAGAAATGTCGATCAAGCTAACTTGCTATTGAATAATATGCTGATTAATGAAAACAATTGGACACTTCCTCAACCAACTCATAAGCCAACTCCGAAGAAAAGGAGTATTCTATTTCTCAGTCCTGAAGATATGCAAGAGGCAAAGAAATCTATGAAAGAAAAAGGTATTAAAGCTAAAGATGTAAACAATTTACCACCTATTGAAGAAATACATGGTCTTGATAACCCGCCACATGTAGTAAAGGTAAATTCTCTCTATAGATTTGGTGAAGGTGATATTCCTCGTTATAAGTCTGCTAGCCAATTCTTATATGAGTTTGACAATTTTATTGTTGAACAAGAAAACTTCCATACTTATGTTGGTAAAAAATTGCAACGTAATGCTTATATGATTGAACACTTGAGTGATTATATGTATAGAGTTATAGGTGAACTTAAACTCATTAGTAAACATGCTTCTATGGTTACCACTCAGGTAGAACAAGTACTTAAAGCACAAAATGATTTGCTCAATGAATTAAATAGTAAGAAAAATGATAATGCTATTAGAGTTATGACTAGAGGGGTAGAATGACCCAGGAACCTTTGTATCCCGAGGGTCACAATAAGAGAATTGAGCAAGATTCTCAGAGAACTAATGTTGATGCACCTAGTTCTTCTAAGAAGAAGAAAAAGAAAAATGGTAGGACTTTGCATACTTCTAGTGAACCTGTTGTTGACACACCTAAGAATCCCAATGATATCTCTATTTCTGATGCTGAAACACAATCTGGTAATGAACATGAACCTAGTGATAATGTTAATGATGATGCTCAACCTAGCAATAATGATGATGTAGAGATTGAACCCACTGTTGATCTTGATAACCCACAATCAAAGAATCAACGTTATGATAAGAAAGACTTCGTTGCTAGGAAGCACGGTAAAGAAAGAGAACCATGGGTTCAGACACCCATGCCTTTTCCTACTAAACCATCCAAGAAAAAGGATGATGAGGATTTTGAGTGCTTTGCTGAAATGATTAGACCTATCTTTTTGCGTATGCGTTTGACTGATGTGCTTAAAACAAATCCTTATGCTAAGTATATGAAAGATATTATTACAAATAAAAGAAAGATACCTGATACGTCCAAAATGCATCACTATTTTATATCGTAATTCATCCTTATTCATTGATATATTTCACATTACGATGATGTTCTTATGTTGTTTTGGCCTATTTTACACAGTTTGCAACTTTCCGGTGCCGAAGCAGCAGACGCAAGATTCAGCAGTAAAAAGTGGACGCTGAGTTGCTGAAGAAGAATACCTTCAAATTACCTGAAAATCGACGGAGGGTATTTTCCAGACGGATCACGAAGGCACGCAAAAGGGCAACCAGAGGGGGGCCACAGGGCGCCCAGGCGGCCACCTGGCGCGGGCCCCTCCCTAGCCGCGTGGGTAGGGCGCCTGGAGCCCCTGGCCCACCTCCGGCTGCCCCCTTTTGCCTATATACTCCTCGTCATCCGAAAGCCCTAAAAAGAGGAGTTTTTACGGAGTTCTGCCGCCGCTCCGTGGCGGAAACCTACAGAGAAGAAAAAGCCATCTCCGGCGGGCAGATTCCGCCGGGGAGATCACCTCCCGGAAGGGGAGATCATCGCCATCGTCATCACCATCGTCACGGGCATCATCGAGATCATCATCAACATCATCCCCAACATCAGCACCATCTCCATCTTCATCCAAATCTCATCTCACCATTGCAACTTGTGTTGAAATCCGTACTATCTATCCTCTCTACTCCCTAGGTGTTGATTACTACTTTGTGGTGAATGCTATTGAGTTTTGTTGGAGAAATATCATTATGTCCAGATTGTTTATCATCCATTTATCTCCACTGATCATGATATCTTTTATGTCTTGTGAGTAGTTACTTTAGTTCTTGAGGACATGGGAAAAGTCTTGTTGTTAGTAGTCATATGATGTTGAAGTAATATGTGTTGTTTGATACTTAAGTTGTGTTGTTATTTTCCTAGTAGTGTTGTGTGAGTCGAACACTCAACACTTCGCCTTATTAAGGACCTAGGGGAATGCATTGTGTACAAAGAATGCTTACGGTGGGTTGCCGGAGTGACAGAAACCTAAACCCCAGTTCGCACGCTTTTGCACAAGGGAACAATGGATCATAGATCGTATTGCTATGGTTAGGCTTTTGCCTTAAATACTATCTTGTATTTGCGGATGCTTGCAAGGTGGTTAATGATAAGAGTGCACTCATCTTAGTCTAGAGAGTGTACTAGCATAGATCCACCCACTCAACACTTATCAACACATCACATAGTACCAATACGGAATATGATGAAAGCACATGACTACCTCTCCCGTGTGTCCTCAAGAACGCTTTAGCCTTTATAAGTTCAGTTGCTAGGCCTCTCCTTTGCTTAGAAAGGATTGGGCCACTTGTTACTCTCCATTGCCTTTTACTTTGCTCGCTTTTACCCTCCTGTTCCTTATATCAAGAAAACCCCTAAAAAGTTATCTTTCAGTGCTTGCAGTAATTCCTTGCTCAGAATCGCTTATTAATACCTTCTGCTCCTCGTTGGGTTCGACACTCTTACTTATCGAAAACGCTGCAATAGATCCATTACGGTTGTGGGTCATCAAGTACCGTTTTCTGGCGCCGTTGCCGGGGAGTGTAGCACTATTGGTAAGTGAAACTGGTAAGGAAGTTTTTATATTTCTGTTTTTATTTTGTTGTTGATGCTCTTTGTCCTTATGGACAACCTTGCTATTGGATCGTTGCTTGTGGGAAGACGCCCCACACCTGTGGTGGTTGCTCCTCCCCCTACTGAAATTGTGCCCTATAAAATACCAGCTGGTATTATCGATTATGTTTTGGCTAATCGTTATGCAGGAGACAGACATCCAGGTGAACACTTGCTATATCTGTCACAACTATGTTCATTATTTAAGCTTGCAGGTGTATCAATGGAGTTTGTCATGAGGAAATTGTTCTCCGTATCGCTTATAGATAAAGCTTCAGATTGGTATAAGCTTCTCGATAACTCACACTTGCTTGATTGGCAAGAGCTTATGTCTCTCTTTTATACCAAGTTTTATCCTCTTCATGAAATTCATCGAGACAGGAACTATATCTATAACTTTAGGTCTCGTGACGGAGAAAGCATTGCTCAAGCTTGGGGGAGATTGAAGTCCCTGATGTCTACACACGCTTCTACTCTTGTAGACTATGTTGGGCCTCCAAGCGCAGAGGTTTGTAGGACAGCAGCAATTTCCCTCAAGTGGATGACCTAAGGTTTATCGAACTCAGGGAAGTAGAGGTTGAAGATGGTCTCTCTCAAGCAACCCTGCAACTAAGATACAAGAAGTCTCTTGTGTCCCCAACACACCTAATACAACTAGGAGTTGTATAGGTGCACTAGTTCGGCGAAGAGATGGTAAAATATGGATGATAGGAGTGGCAAAGCAAAGTAATATAAATATGTAATAAAAAGTGCAGCAAGCAAACAAGTGGTAAACATGAGCACAAATGGTATTGCAATGGTGGAAACAAGGCCTAGGCTTCATACTTTCACTAGTGGCAACTCCCAACAACATTAACATAATCGAATCACATGATATTTCCCATAAAACATGCAAAGGGGACACACTCGGAGGTCATTCCTTCATGGTCAAGAGAGGACGAGAATTATGTAGGGCTACAAAAGCACACCTCAAAGTTCGTAGTTCTCAATCTAAGGATTTCCCAATGTCACCGCGGCCATCCAAAGAGAGTCCCACAATCACCACAACATATCTAAAGGATAGTCAAAGACAAGCACCAAGAGACTCTCAATCTTCAATCAACACACAAGAGAGGAAATCACTCATGAAAATATTGTTCTAATCCATGTCCAATAGACCGCTGTCACCTTGGTCTCGGGGATTATACTAGATAAAGACAAGTGAGTACATCAATCCAATACACAGAGGAAGGGGAATTATCATGGGATCACCCTAGATTAACATAGCCTATGATCACAACGAAGATCACATCATGGGAGAGAGAATTGACCACATAGCTACTGGTAAGAACCTCAGCCCCGAGGAGGAACTACTCCCGCATCATGGAGGGAGGAAGCAACGTCGATGGAGATGAATCCGGGGGCACTTCCCCGTCCCGGCAGGGTGCCGGCACAGGAATTCTGGTCCCCCGAAGCTTGATGGCGATGGCGGCGGAGATCGGAATTGCGTCTGGAGAAAAGGGGTCCGGAATCAGGGTTTTCTCGACGGACCTTAAATATATGCCAAAGGGGGTCACCGGGGGAGTCCTGGGGGGCCCAGGCGCCCCCCCGGCGCGGCCTAGGGGTGGGCCGCCTGGGCAGGCCGCCTGGAGCCCTTGTGGGTCCCCCCCGGCTGTAATTTGGCCGCACGGTAGCTCCTGGAACGCTGATATTTTATATATTTTTTCTGGATTTTTCCTGGCAGTTCTCGTAATGTGAAAACCTGAAATACAAAAACAGCCGAAAACAGAAACTGTGGGGTGCACTGAGTTAATAGGTTAGTCCAAATATGATCAAAAGTGTATGGAAGTGCATAAATATCATAGCAATATCACCCAAAAGAGGCATGGATCAAGCAGAAATTATAGATACGTTTTGGACGTATCAGTCCCTAATGCTCAAATGTCCTATTCATGAGCTCCCCAAGGAAATTATACTTACAAATTTTTATGACAGGCTTTCTCGTCAGGATAAGGAGATGCTGGATTCCTCCTCTAGTGGGGTATTTCAGACGAAGAGTGTTGAAGAAAGGTGGGATCTCATTGAAAGGATCCAGAGGAATACCGAAGATTAGGAAACCGATAAAGGTATTGAACCCGCTATAAATTATGAGCATGATTATATTGAGAGCTATGTGAAAACTGATTACTTCAATACCTTTTTCTCTAAGATTGGTCTTGATTCCCATCTAATGATTGATTTCTGTAAGGATTTTGCCTCTCACGTTGATTCTTTTAAAAAGAAGAGAGACCAGCATCATGAACCTTTCAAAGAGCTACCTGTTGATATTCATGTTGCTGACCCTATTTTGCCTGCATTTATATATGAAAAACCTCCTTTTCCCGCAAGGATAAGGGAGCACTCTCTTGTGACAGGCGTAATAAATAAAAGTGAGAGAAGAATTGATGAGCCTGAGGTTGCATTGGTTAAAGACCTTGTTACTAATGATGTTTTGGATTCCAATGTAAATTTTTGTGCTGCTTCCACTAACCTTGTCACAGCCAAGAATAAAGGCCCAATTTCAGGTACTCCGGTAATATCTGTTAAAATAGGAGATTACAATTATTATGGGCTATGTGATTTGGGATCGAGTGCTAGTGCTATCCCCTATTCACTTTATGAAGAGATCATCGGTGAGATTTCCCCTTGTGAACTTGAAGGAGTTGATGTTACCATTCATCTTGCAAACAGAGCAACTATCGCTCCTATCGGAATTGTGAGAGACGTTGAAGTCCTATGTGGAAAGGTAAAATACCCTACCGACTTTCTAGTACTAGGTTCAGAGAGAGACAATTTTTGTCCTATTATTTTTGGTCGACCTTTTCTTAGAACTTCTGGAGCTATAATAGATTGCAAGAAAGGTAAAGTTTCTGTTGAATTCAATGGTGAGCCATATGAATTTAATTTTTCTAAGTTCTCTAAGCAGCCTCGTGGTACCGATTTACCTAGTGATGATAAAATTATTGAAAGTATTGCTTCTATTGCTATTCCCCCTAATGATCCTTTGCAGCAATATATGGAGGGCCACGAGAATGATTTGCATATGCAGTAAAGAAATGAACTAGAAGAAATATTCTTGAGACAACCTGCTATCCTGAAGCACAACCTTCCGGTTGAACCTTTGGGAATTTTATCAAAACCAAAAGAAGACCCGGTGTTCGACCTTAAACCTCTTCCCGATACGCTCAAGTATGCTTATTTAGATGAAAAGAAAGTATATCATGTTATTATCAAATCTAAACTTTCAGGATATGAAGAAGAGCGACTATTGGAAGTACTTCGTAAACACCGAGGTGCAATTGGCTATACCCTTGATGACCTTAAGGGGATTAGTCCATCTATCTGTCAACATACTATCAACCTTGAACCCGATGCTAAACCAGTTGTTGATCATCAACGACGGTTGAACCCGAAGATGATGGATGTTGTAAGAACTGAGATTCTCAAGCTTCTAGCCGCAGGTATTATCTACCCTATAGCTGATAGTAAGTGGGTAAGCCCGGTACATTGTGTTCCTAAGAAAGGAGGTACAACTGTGGTTCCTACTGATAAAAATGAACTAATACCTCAGAGAATTATTATTGGATATAGAATGTGTATTGATTACAGGAAGCTGAACAAGGCAACCAGGAAGGATCACTACCCGTTGCCGTTCATCGACCAAATGCTTGAAAGGTTATCCAAAAATACCCACTTTTGTTACCACGATGGTTATTCTGGCTTCTCTCAAATTCATGTTAACACTTTCGATCAAGAGAAGACCAGTTTTACTTGTCCCTTTGGTACTTATGCTTACAGGCGTATGCCTTTTGGTTTATGTAATGCCCCTGTTACTTTTCAAAGGTGTATGTCTCCTATCTTTCATGGTTTCTGTGAGGAGATTGTGGAAGTCTTCATGGACGATTTCTCCGTCTATGGAACTTCCTTTGACCATTGTCTCCACAACCTTAATAAAGTTTTGCAGAGATGTGAGGAGACAAATTTGGTACTCAACTGGGAGAAGTGCCACTTCATAGTTAACGAAGGAATTGTTCTTGGCCACAAGATTTCTGAAAGGGGAATTGAGGTGGACAAGGCCAAGATCGAAGCAATTGAGAGGATGCCCTATCCAAGGGACATCAAAGGTATTCGCAGTTTTCTTGGTCATGCTGGTTTCTATAGAAGATTTATTAAAAACTTTTCTAAGACTTCGAGGCCCCTCACTAATCTTCTCCAGAAGGACGTTCCTTTTGTATTTGATGAAGATTGTAAGGAAGCTTTTGAAGTTCTGTAGAAAGCTTTAATAACCGTTCCTATAGTACAACCACCTGACTAGAATTTACCTTTTGAGATTATGTGTGATGCTAGTGATTTTGCTGTTGGAGCTGTTTTAGGACAAAGAATTGATAAGAAATTGAATGTTATACATTATGCTAGTAAAACCCTTGATAGTGCTCAAAAGAATTATGCTACTACTGAGAAAGAATTATTAGCTGTAGTGTTTGCTTGTGATAAGTTTAGGCAGTATATTGTTGATTCCAAAGTTATTATTCATACTGACCATGCTGCCATTAAGTACCTTATGACAAAGAAGGATGCCAAACCAAGGCTTATCAGATGGGTACTCCTTCTTCAAGAATTTGATGCGCAGATTGTTGATAGGAAAGGAGAAGACAATCCGGTGGCGGACAATCTTTCAAGGATGGAAGATATACCGCATGATCCCATTCTAGTCAACGACAGTTTTCCAGACGAGCAACTTGCCGTTGTAAAAGTACAATCTCTTTACGATCCTTGGTTTGCAGATTATGCTAATTTTATCGTTGCAAAGTATTTGCCTCCAGGTTTAACATTTTAGCAAAGGAAGAAGTTCTTTCATGATTTGAGGCACTACTTTTGGGATGACCCACATCTTTTCAAAGAAGGTCCCGACGGGATCGTGAGAAGATGCATACCGGAACATGAGCAGAAGGACATTCTCAGACAGTGCCATGATAGTCCCTATGGAGGACATCATGCCGGTGAGAGGACCGCACATAAGGTTCTTCAATCAGGTTTTTATTGGCCTACTCTCTTTAAGGATGCTAGAAATTATGTTTTAGCCTGTGATAAATGTCAGAGAGTTGGTAACATTAGTAGAAGGAATGAGATGCCTATGAATTACTCACTAGTGATTGAACCTTTTGATTGCTGGGGTTTTGATTTTATGGGTCCTTTTCCTTCTTCGCACAAGTACACTCACATTTTAGTAGCTGTTGATTATGTGACCAAGTGGGTTGAAGCAATCCCCACTGAAAGTGTTGATCACAAGACATCGTTGAAAATGCTCAAAGATGTGATTTTTCCTAGGTTTGGTGTACCTAGGTATCTCATGACTGATGGAGGATCACACTTCATGCATGGAGCTTTTAGAAAAGCTTTAGCCAAGTACGATGTCAATCATAGAATTGCTTCACCGTACCATCCTCAAACTAGTGGGCAAGTTGAGCTCACCAATAGAGAGATTAAGTTGATCTTGCAGAAGACAGTAAACAGAAATAGAAAGGACTGGTCAAATAAGTTAGGAGATGCTTTGTGGGCCTATAGAACTGCTTACAAAAACCCCATGGGCATGTCCCCCTATAAGATGGTGTATGGCAAGGCTTGCCATTTGCCATTAGAATTAGAACACAAAGCTTTCTGGGCTGTTAGAGAACTTAATGCTGACCCAAAGTTAGCTGGTGAGAAGCGTCTCATGAACTTGACTTCTCTAGATGAGTGGAGAAGTGAAGCTTACGAGAGCGCTAAAATGTTCAAGGAAAAGGTAAAGAAGTGGCATGATAGGAGGATTCTGAAACGTGAATTTAATGTTGGTGATAAAGTTTTATTGTTTAGATCCCGTTTCAGGTTTTCTTCAGGCAAACTACTTTCCAGGTGGGAAGGGCCATTTCATATTGAAGAAGTCTATCGGTCTGGTGCAATTAAGATTAACAATTTTGAAGGCACCAAACCTCAAGTTGTGAATGGGCAAAGACTTAAGCATTACATAGCAGGAGACCCTGTCAATGTTGATGTGAATATGATATACACAACAACTCACGAAGAACATGTTGCAGCCCTGTTTGAGACACCAGCAGAAGCAGAATAAGGAAAGGTATGTATTACGGTAAGGAAACATCGCGAACCGCCATAAAAGTTCCATATTATGAGTTTTTGCAAAATTAGTAAAATTCTAAGCCTAAGTGGAGCCGGAGACAAGCTCCGGGGGGCCCAGGCGCCCCCTGGCGCGCCCTACCTCCTGGCCGCGCCGGGAGGCCGCCTGGGCACCCGGGAGTCCGTCTCCGACCCCGCTTTAGCCTGTTACCTTCCTTTCTGTGCATAAATTTTTGCTATATATTTGCCCGGATTGTTCCTGCAACGTATCTGGCGATTTCGTGTGTTTTCTTTTCGATCTGTTTCTGCCAAGAAATCTTTCGGCTGGACCTAGGTGCCATGGCTTCCCCAAGTTCCCCCAAGGACAAGTTCGTCGTCAACGTCATCAACCCTTACCTCGCTGAGGTGAAGAAGCACCCTCAGGTTGTTCGGATGGAGGACGGTGTCCTCCATCAAGAAGATCTGAAGGGACCTATCAAGGATGGGAGCATCCAGGCCAGGCTAGAAGAAGTGGAGCAAGAAGTCTTCAAGTACAAGAAGATGATCGAGCGTGGTGTTGAAGCTAACTTTGACATCATCAACGAGCTGAAGACCTACTTCCTGAAGGAGATGAAGGAGATGTGGAAAAGCATCACCGCATCTGAAGAAAGAATTGAAGAACTCCAAGGGCAAATTTATGATCTACATCACCAGAACTGTGAGTATGAACTAAGGTTTATGCGCATGGGTATGGGTGATGCATGCAGGATTCAGGAGACAAACTTCTCATATGAAACTGGAGAACCCCTTCCATGGAAGCGCTTCGCTGAGGACTACGTGATCAATGTCAACAAGAATGAGGAGTGAAATCTCCTTGGGTAATGGCATTCCCTTGGCTTGTTCCAAGCTTGGGGGAGTGCCAGGTATTTTTATCTTTATCTTTTGTCTTTTAGAGTCAAGTAGAGTCGTATCATGTCTAGGGAGGTTATTATATGAAATAGGTGTGTACATTGAGGTCTATCACTCCTTCTGTGGAGAGATTGTATCCGTGAGTGTGGAGTCGTCTATGATGGAATATTAATGAGAAGTCTATTGGTTCCTTTGCTGCACTCGGTATTCTCTTCACGCAATCGACCTTATATGATGATTCTTATGGGGAGTATTGACCTTATATCAAGTATGGCTTTGAAAACCTTATTTAATCTTGGCAAACATAGCTTTGGTCATAACAATAAGCATGATTTTCTTAAAGTAGCGACATAGCCAAAACCTTTATGTTATTATGCTTGAAGTGTTATGCTGACAAGGAAGACAACTTGATGTGTTATGCTTATTTTAATGTTTATGCTTTATATTGCTTTGCATCTTAGTCATCATCAACTGTCTGTTCTCTCAAAGCCTTTGCTAGCCTAAACTCTGTACTAAGCGGAATTCTGCTTGTGCATCCATACCCTTAAACCAATACCTTCCATATGAGTCCACCATACCTTCCTATTCGTGGTATTCCACTACCACCTCCTAAAGTATAGAATTTGTGTGTTATCCTTAAATGTTCAAAATCTTCTATTTTGTGCCCCTGTTTTAGCTCATGAGGAAGTAGTAGTTAATTCAAGATCTTTCTTAAGTTGGACAAGTCTTACCCCGGGATTGCATGTCTAATCTGCAAACCCTTAATACGAGAAGGAACTGGCATGAGTGCGCCCGGCTCATAAAAGATAATACAACAAACAAACCCTCATTCACGCTTTGTTCATGAGAAATCAGAAAACTTTGGCAGCGATAAACAAAGGAGATTTAGGGGATGTGATCGTCCCCGTACGGGAGTCGTTCCTCGAAACTTGTCCAGCTCGAGAAGTAATTGAGTTATCTATTAGCATTCGTTGACAAATCATGCACCTCTCAAAACTTGTTTTCATTCTGTTTGATTTAAGGATAGCACATGAGTTTTCCCTACTTCCCTAGAGTGGGGCCTATCTCTTAGTTTTTAGGATGAGTCAGTTATTCCTACTTCCTTCTATTCTTAAAGAAAGCAGACATTTGATGTTGACGAGGATTCATTCATATAAAGTTGCATTAAGATTTGTCATATCATATCTTTGTTGACATTATCATTTGATAGGTAAGTTGTTTGTCAAGCCCAACTTAAGCAAACATCTTCCTTCGTGGTAACACTTTCACTTCTTGCCTAATAACATGTTCTTTCAAAAGCCTCAATTAATCTCATCAAAACATAAAGAGAAAGAGCAAAAGTAAAAGCTATTAGTTGTTCTTTGACCAAAGGACATGTTTGCCATGATTTGATGAGTTTCCTTAGCCCTACTTTTGATTATAAGTGTTACCACTCTTTTATAAGGGCTTTATGAGTTGAAAATTGCTGTTGGGGATATTTGAGTTTGATGAAGAAACTGTGATACTTCTTGTCCGTAATCTATTTATCGACACTTCACTCTCTAAACTTGTGGACAGGTTTACCGAGCTCAGTATTCGCTTGGGGACAAGCGAGGTCTAAGCTTGGGGGTGTTGATACGTCCAAAATGCATCACTATTTTATATCGTAATTCATCCTTATTCATTGATATATTTCACATTACGATGATGTTCTTATGTTGTTCTGGCCTATTTTACACAGTTTGCAAATTTCCGGTGCCGAAGCAGCAGACGCAGGATTCAACAGTAAAAAGTGGACGCTGAGTTGCTGAAGAAGAATACCTCCAAATTACCTGAAAATCGACGGAGGGTATTTTCCAGACGGATCACGAAGGCACGCAAAAGGGCAACCAGAGGGGGGCCACAGGGCGCCCAGGTGGCCACCTGGCGCGGGCCCCTCCCTGGCCGCGTGGGCAGGGCCCCTGGAGCCCCTGGCCCACCTCCGGCTGCCCCCTTTTGCCTATATACTCCTCTTCATCCGAAAACCCTAAAAAGAGGAGTTTTTACGGAGTTGCGCCGCCGCTCCGTGGCGGAAACCTACAGAGAAGAAAAAGCCATCTCCGGCGGGCAGATTCCGCCGGGGAGATCACCTCCCGGAAGGGGAGATCATCGCCATCGTCATCACCATCGTCACGGGCATCATCGAGATCATCATCAACATCATCCCCAACATCAGCACCATCTCCATCTTCATCCAAATCTCATCTCACCATTGCAACTTGTGTTGAAATCCGTACTATCTATCCTCTCTACTCCCTAGGTGTTGATTACTACTTTGTGGTGAATGCTATTGAGTTTTGTTGGAGAAATATCATTATGTCCAGATTGTTTATCATCCATTTATCTCCACTGATCATGATCTCTTTTATGTCTTGTGAGTAGTTACTTTAGTTCTTGAGGACATGGGAAAAGTCTTATTGTTAGTAGTCATATGATGTTGAAGTAATATGTGTTGTTTGATACTTAAGTTGTGTTGTTATTTTCCTAGTGGTGTTGTGTGAGTCGAACACTCAACACTTCGCCTTATTAAGGACCTAGGGGAATGCATTGTGTACAAAGAATGCTTACGGTGGGTTGCCGGAGTGACAGAAACCTGAACCCCAGTTCGCACGCTTTTGCACAAGGGAACAATGGATCATAGATCGTATTGCTATGGTTAGGCTTTTGCCTTAAATACTATCTTGTATTTGCGGATGCTTGCAAGGTGTTTAATCATAAGAGTGCACTCATCTTAGTCTAGAGAGTGTACTAGCATAGATCCACCCACTCAACACTTATCAACACATCACATAGTACCAATACGGAATATGATGAAAGCACATGACTACCTCTCCCGTGTGTCCTCAAGAGTGCTTTAGCCTTTATAAGTTCAGTTGCTAGGCCTCTCCTTTGCTCAGAAAGGATTGGGCCACTTGTTACTCTCCATTGCCTTTTACTTTGCTCGCTTTTACCCTCATGTTGCTTATATCAAGAAAACCCCTAAAAAGTTATCTTTCAGTGCTTGCAGTAATTCCTTGCTCAGAATCGCTTATTAATACCTTCAGCTCCTCGTTGGGTTCGACATTCTTACTTATCGAAAACGCTGCAATAGATCCCTTACGGTTGTGGGTCATCAATACCGGCAGTTGAGATTTCCACCATGCGTGCCAATTACACTTTTAAAGGTGGAATACAAAAGAAACTAGGAGATCCAGGAGTACCAACTATACCATGCTCCATTAAAAGAAACTATGTTAAAACTGGTTTATGTGATCCTGGAGCCTGTGTTAGTGTTATGCCTCTCTCTTTATATCGTAGACTTGATTTGAATAACTTGACACCTACTGAAATATCTTTGCAAATGGCTGATAAATCAACTGCTATACCTGTCGGTATTTGTGAGGATGTGCCTGTTGTGGTTGCAAACATTTCTATTTTAACAGACTTTGTTATTCTTGATATTCCGGAGGACGATAGTATGTCGATTATCCTTGGTAGACCCTTTTTGAATACTGCAGGGGCTGTTATTGATTGCAACATAGGCAACGCCACTTTTCATGTTAATGGTAATGAGCATGCGGTACACTTTCCGAGGAAACAACCTCAAGTCCACAGTATCAATTCTATTGGAAAATCTCAATGATTATTATTGGAGGTTTTGAATTTTCTCTTCCTACTGTCAAGAAGAAATATGATATTCTTATTGCTGGGGACATACATATCCCGATTGAGGTAACCTAGTGTTATTCGAAAACTCTCCGGTTTCATGTTATTTGGAAAGAGTTTGTTAACAAGACTTGATCAACCTTGTTAATGGATTCCTTTTGATGAGCACGAGATGGATGAATTTAGAAAGCACAACTCTCTGTACCCTCCTTTTACTTTCTATTATTTAAATTAAATAAAGCAAAAATAGTATTTTCTGCCTGTTTTTTGAATTATCCTTGCAATAAAAAATTACCCCGAAAATAAAAGTTCTCCAAATGCCTAGAAAGTGAAATACGATTTTTTTCTAGAATATTTAAGAATATCCGGCACTGAGAACACATCAGGGGGAGCCACCACCTGGCCACGAGGGTACAGGGTGCGCCCACCCCCTGGGCGCGCCCCCTGCCTCGTGGGCCCCACGTGGGCCCCCTCCACTTATTCCAGCATCCACACACTTCATCTTCCTCCAGAAAAAAATCCTCCCATAGCTCAAACTCGTGTTCTAGCTCATCTTGCTGCCATTTTCTACCTCCTTGCTCAAAGCTCCATTCACAAAACTGGTTGGGGAGATTGTTCTTCGGTATGTGACTCCACCAATGGTCCAATTAGTTTTTGTTCTAGTGCTTTATTTATTGCAAATTTTTGCTACTAAGGTGATCCTGTTCTTGAGCTTGCTTGCCAAATTTATGTGGTCCCAAGTAGTTCTAATGCATGATATACTCTCTAGGCACTTGTGGGAGTAGTTGCTATCAATCTTGTTGAGTTTTGTTCACTTTTATTTCGAGTCACTAAAATTTTTAGAAATTCAGAGAAAAATGCATAGGAAAATTTACCAAGGTGGTTCCTCAAGGAAGGAAGGACCAAGGCTCGCGATATGTGAGCCGGATGATGAACTACCGAGGGAAGCTCAAGTGCGGCCTTGTGACTGGCCGTCGGAGGAGTTTATGGTCCAGGCATGCATCATGAAAGAATTTAACTCGTATGTGCGTAATGCTGATCTTGAGGACTTCATGTCAGATAAGTGCCCCCAGTACCACTACCTAATTGATTCCTTTGTGAGAAGATTCAAATTTACATCTTCACGTAATTCTCACATTGTTCTATTTGATCTTTATGATAAATCATATACCATGGACCTAGAAGATTTTAATGATGCTTGTAAGCTCCCGCAATGGGGAAATATTAGTGAACCTCGCAAATCTGAATATAAGGACTTCCTAGCTAGTATCACTATGGGAGAATCTAGAGAAATCACACAAGCTACCTTAGGGAGCATTCATTTCCCTTCCATACATTAATTTTCCCTCTTCATTGGTAGATGCATTAACGGTAAGGATGAGGCTTTCCACATGTGCATTCCAGATCTTAGTGTCCTCAAAAGTGCGGTACTAGGTGATAGACAATATAACTTGGGGGCCATTGTTGCACGAAGGTTACATCTTAACAATTTAAGTGGAGATTTGTTTGGAGGAATTTATGCAACTCGTGTGGCTAAGTATCTTCATGTACCCATACATGAAAATGACATGAAGTTGCCTCCTGCTTATCTAGATTATAATGATATGGTTCACCATCAGTTTGTTGAGAGAAATGAACAATTCGTTCAGTACCGACTAATCTTTGACAGACGTTGCACTGTCCATATTGCTCTCCCTACTCCTACTTTCTTTGACATTCAAGAAAAACGGAGATATGTTGTAACCAGGGAGGAGGCTAATGAGTACGAGGAGAGGACAGAGGCGGCTCGTCTCCAAGCTGCAGCTCACCAGGCAATAGCCGCTGCATCGCAGTACAACCCCAACTATGACTTTGGATATTCGTCAGGCCAGTACTGGCCATAGACCAACTTAGGCCAAAAGCCTAAGCTTGGGGGAGTATGTATTTCTCACCGACATTACATTCATGTTCACACACTCATTCCAATTGTCGGTGCTCATACTTTTTAATTGTACTATCCATGCTAGTTTAATTTCTTTTCTTAGTCCTTGTCTTTTGTGTCAAAAAAACCTTAAGAAAACCAAAAAAAAGTTAGTTATAGCTTTTAGCTAGTTTACTTTTCGTGCCTGTAGTAGTCGTAATTAAAAGAAAACCCAAAAAGATTTATCATTCTTCTTTTGCTTGTTGGGAGCTTTCCCGTGTTAATAGTTTCTTTTCTTTTCTTTGGGGGTGATGGCTTCTCGTCCCTCGTTGGTTACCCCAAGTGGAAGGTTTGATATGCAGTGTAGCGGAAGTTTTCCGTTCGCAAAGATACCAAGGATCGATTTCCCCTGAGACTCCAAGGTTCAACAAGAAGGTGTCAACTGCTAATGGCGCCAGATATTAGCAATCAACATGGACCTGCACACAGATACAAATAACTTTGCTCCCAACGAGTACAGAGAGGTTGTCAATCCCTCCGGCCTTGTCGTTTACAAATGATCAAACGCAAGTGATAATAGTGATAGGTATTGCTGCAAATAGTAAGTAAAGACGGAAAGTAAATAGCGGATGTGATCAGTGATGGTAATATGGACCGGGATTCCATGATGTTCACCAGTGATGTCTCTCTCCCAAAAGACGATAAAACAGCTATGTGAGGTAAACGAATTACAGCTGGGCAATTGATAGAATTATGTGCGCAAACCAATGCTAACTATGTTGCAAGAAAGGTAGAGGTTCAAAGCATGGGCGGTACGCCAAGGCAAGTAGACCGAAATCCATTTGCATCTACTACTAATCATCCACCTTGAGATATCTATCCAGAACATCTAGCTGGTATTAAGTTGCGAGTCCCACCCATAGTGTAAACTCAAAGCAACAGACAACTGCATTAAAAGAACTTTGCGTAAAGTAAACAATCCTTGCACCCGCGGGCACAAGCACCATTGTTTTCCCCCTGGTGGAAACAGCACATCCCCTGGACTCATGTTTCTGTCACTCAAGCTAGTCATCGAGGGGCATGAACCCACAATCGAGCATAACGTTCCCTCTTGGAGTCACTACCTACTACTTGGCCAAAGCAATAAATAGCAATGGAGAACATGCAAGAATTACTTAAGAACATAAATATAAAAGAGGTAAATCAAATATATTACTCAAACACAATCTGAACATAATCTCACAATCCATCGGATCCCAGCAAACTCAACATAGCAACAGCATAAGGATTACATATGTGCCTCGATCATGTAGGGCAGCTCACGAGGTCTAATTAGTGAAGCACAAGAAGGGGAGGAGAACATCACATAGCTACTGGTCATGGACCCATGGTCCAAGGGAGACTACTCACAACTCATCCGGGAGGCGTCCATGGTGGTGGAGAGGCTCCCGGTGGTGATCCTCCCCTCCGGCAGGGTGCCGGGAAGAGTTCTCCTGGTGCTCCCGATCTTGGAAGCGCGGCGGCGGCGGAACAGAGATGAGATCACGAAAAAGGGTTCCGTCCTCGAGGGTTTCGGGACGCGTGTTAAATATATGCCAAAGGGGGGCATCAGCGGAGGCCTGGGGGGCCCAGGCGCCCCCCCGGCGCGGCCAGGAGGGGGAGCGCGCCACCAGGGCGCCTGGAGCCCTGGTGGCCCCCCTCCGGCCCTACTTCGGCCGTGTGGAAGCTTCCGGAACGCTGATTTTTTATATAATTTTTCCGGGATTTTTCTGACAGTTTTCGTGACGGGAAAACCTGAAATACAAAAACAGCAGAAAACAGAAACTGGCACTGGGGTGCACTGAGTTAATAGGTTAGTCCAAATATGATCAAAAGTGTATGGAAGTGTATAAATATCATAGCAATATCACTCAAAAGAGGCATGGAGCAAGCAGAAATTATAGATACGTTTTAGACGTATCAACATCCCCAAGCTTAATTCCTGCTCGTCCTCGAGTAGGTAAATGAAAACAAGAATAATTTCTGTGGTGACATGCTATTAACCATATAAGGATTTTTTATAGTCATATGACAAAGCTTACTGAGACAATGAATCTGTAGTAATTAAGTTGCCTCATGAGAAAATCACAAAGAACTGAAAGTTTTACAATATGATACTGAAACATCAAAAAGATTTGTAATGAGTATGGTGTGCAAATATGATAAAGTGATATCTCGCTTGCCCCCTTTAGTGAAGCAAAACATAAATGCAGGGGCACCTGCAAGGTTTAAGTGATGACTAGATACAATGATTTCAGAATAAACGATATCACAATCATGCAAAAGACAATGCTACTTTGGGACAATGCACATTACACTTAGAATGACAATCATGCTCTTAATAGTTGGTGCTTTAAAAGAAGGTGGAGACTCTCGAACCGTGGCTTTTGTTGGCAAAGTTGAAAACCCGTAGTCGGAAACAAAGACATAACATGTACCAGAGCTCTTGGTTTTA
Source organism: Secale cereale (assembly GCA_902687465.1). Lineage (NCBI taxonomy): Eukaryota > Viridiplantae > Streptophyta > Magnoliopsida > Poales > Poaceae > Secale > Secale cereale. Next base: position 524,499,057 of record LR738715.1, on the reverse strand, counting down.
AAAACAGAGGTAATAATTTTTTTTTAGATTATGCATGTTCCGTCAACGAATGCTAGCAGATAACTCAATCACTTCTTGAGATGGACAAGTTTCGAGGAACGGCTCCCGAATGAGGACGATCACATCCTCTTAATCTCCTTTGTTTATCACTGCCAAAGTTTTCTGATTTCTCATGAACAAAGCGTGAAGGAGGGTTTGTTTGTTATATTAATTTTGAGCCGGGCGCACTCTTTGCCAGTTCCTTCTCGTATTATGGGTTTGCACATTAGACATGCAATCCCGGGGTGAAGCTTGTCCAACTTAAAAAGATCATGAATTAACTACTACTTCCTCATGAACTAAAACAGAGGCACAAAATAGGAATGCTTTTTTGAATAATTTCGAGATGGTACATGAAAGTCTCCGTTAGGAATGGCAGGTAAATACCATGTATAGGAAGGTATGGTGGACTCATATGGCATAACTGGTTTAAAAGAATTTGGATGCACAAGCAGTCAGTCCGCTTAGTACAGGTGGAGGTTAGCAAAAGACTGGGAGCGACCAACTAAAAGAGCAATGACGATCATAATCATGCAGAGCGGCAAAGCAACATTGAATCAGGCATGGTAGTTATATCGCTACTCAGAAACAAAAGATCATCAAGGCTTGACAGACTTTCTTTACAGTCTTAAATATGCGTGAGCATACGCCAAGTCAATCAGAATAAATTCTTGAAGGAAGATATCACTAAACCATACCACATCATAGGCAAACAAATCATGTTGGTACTCCAATAACACATTGGGAACCCCCCAGCTATTTGAGACTAGCCATAAGAAAACATGAACTACTAAGCACCATTATGCACGTAGCATTTTTATCATAGACATATCGACCAATGCAACAGAAGCCAACTCTCTTAATAAGATAAGGATGATAAATAAAGAGAGTTCAAGCAACCAACTAAACAAAAGCTCTTTAAAAAGATAAGCATGAAAACTAAAAGCTAAACATGATAGTAGCTATTGAAAGACAAAGAACACACACAGCAAGGATAGACATGAAAATTCTATGTTATGTTCTAGGTTGACGTGGAGCGTGTTTCTCTCCCACACAAAGAAAGCTGAGTTCCGACTCGTTATGAAAAGCTAAAGAAAACGAAAAAGGAAACTAAGAGCAAGACTGTCGGTGTACTAAGGTAGGGGGACCCCAGTACCCCAACTTGTGCACGGGCAGTTGCAGCTTCCCGCGGCAAGGTTTACTGCGTGCTCGCCGGAGACCTTCCTGCCTCCTATTAAACCATTCAAAAACAAAGTATACAAGACAGAAGATCGAGACCCCGGCAAGAGGAGCTTGCCGGGAAGGCCGTACCAGGCTCAAGACTGTTCCAATAACACGAGACCCTGGCAAGAGGAGCTTGCCAGGAAGATTAGAAGATATTGCCTCGGCGCTGTGCGCGCCCCGGCAAGGGGCCCGGGGAGCAGCAAGTTCCCGGGCCCGGCAGGATCAAGGCCCCGGCAAGGCGCTTGCCGGGGAGGCTACGCTGTGTGCCCGCGCTCCAGCTCATCGGCCCACGCGTCGCCCTGGGGCCTAACCAGGGACGCGTGGCGGATGGCTGTGCAGCCTGGGGTACACGGTGGCACACCACGGAGATAAATCCGTCGCCGTGGCGGACGGAGACGCTAAGGCGGGAGCTTTTGGGGTCGACGGCGACGGGCATTGAATGCCCTTGTCCCCCACTGTCAAAGTAGGTATAGACCACTGTTCGGTACTGTAGCTCCACTGTTCCCGCACTGTTACAACTACCACCTCTTTTACATTTTTACCCCTTACTCCTACGTTGACACCTGTCGGTGACCCCTTTGCACTATAAAAGGAGGCCCATGCACAACGTGGGGAGGGGTTCGAAACCTAGATTACTCTCACGCACGGTGTAGCTGCTTCTTCAAGCTCCCGAGCGCTCAACTCAATACACAACCAAGCAGGAGTAGGGTTTTACGCATCCGTGCGGCCCGAACCTGGGTAAAACTGCCCGCGCGTCTGCTTCGATCTGCTCTTTGTGCTCCCTCCGCCCTCGTACCGCACAGACAAGGGGCTCCGGTCCCATAGGTGTTCGTGGCGGACAGTTTCCCCCGACATCTTTGGCGCGCCAGGTAGGGGGCGTCCGAGGTTGTGCGAACCTGATCCGGCGTTCGCGCGGGCGCATTCTTCATCAACCTCTCCAGCTTCATCAGCAACTTCATCAGCGACAACTCCATGGCCCCGAAGAAGAAGCCTTCGGAGGTCGGAGGCCCGTCTGCGTCTCATCCGCCGCCACCAGAGCCAACGGTGGGCGGGGGAGACGCCGTCGGAAGGGTGGTTGCCGGTGAGGACACTCACGGTGCCACCAGATCCAAGAACAAGACGGATGACCGGACCTCGGTCTCCGTGGACGCGCCGCGTCCATCACAGCACACGACGACCCCGCAGCGCCATACCACGGGAGGTGGTATCCGCTTGCTGGGGCAAGGCCAAACTGGAGGTTCGCGAGACGCCCCGGACCCCCGTCCGGGCACAAGCAAAGCGAAGGCGCCGGCGCGGGACCCCGCTCCTTCTAACGTCGTTAGAAGTCCGAGCGTATCCCGCTCCTCGCACCGCTCGCCCGCGTTCCCCACTACTCCGGCAGAAGCGCTCGCAAGGGCGCAGCTGCTTCTTGATTTTCCTCCGGCGGCCGACAAGGCCGAAGAATGGAGGGCCACTATCCGGAGCCTGATAGACTTCGCCAACAACGACTCCCCGCAGCAGCCGTCGGCCTCACGGCCGCGGCAGGTTGAGAAGACGAAGGCTATCGGCGACAAGACTGCCGGGGGTGCGACAAGCGTGCACTCCCCGCCGCAGAAGCAGAAGACGCCGCCCCGCCGGAACAACCCCGACGACGGCTCCACAGCCTCGTCGGACCCGCGGGCCCGTCGGGATCAGCGCCAGGTCCTCGACGACCGGCGGGATGAAGACGCTCGGACCACGATCGAGCGCCGCCGAGAAGCTCGGCGACAATCCGACAAGAGAGCTGGGAACACTGTCGACGCACCCGCGCCCGGTGAACCAGGCGACTTGCCGTACGCGGCAGGCTGCCCTGCGTTCACCCGCGAGCTGCGGCGCGTCCAGTGGCCCAGCATGAAGAACTTTAAGCCCGACGTACCGGAGAAGTACGACGGCAAGACGCATCCCTCGGAGTTTCTCAGCGTCTACACTATCGCAGTGCAAGCTGCCGGGGGGCGCGACGAGAAGATCCTAGCCAACTACTTCCCGCTCGTGCTGAAGCCGAACGTCCGTTCATGGCTCATGCACTTGCCGGAAGGCTCTATCTCTTCTTGGGCCGACCTCTGCCATCAGTTTGTTGGCGCCTTCACCGGCGGCCACAAACCCCATGGCCAGGAGAGCGATCTCCACATTTTGGCCCAGAAGGAAGGCGAACCCCTGCGCAAGTATATCCAACGCTTCAGCCGGGTGCAACACAACATCCCAGACGTTCACCCTGCCGCGGTTATCAGCGCGTTCCATCAGAACGTGCGTAACCGCCGCATGCGTGAGGAGATGGCGATGACCAAGATCAGGGAAGTCAGCGAGCTCTACGCTCTTGCCGACAAGTGCGCCCGTGCAGAAGAGGGGAGGAAACTCCCCGGGAAGGATGCTGGCGCAGGGGGAAGCGACAGCGACGACACCGCCCCGGCAAAGAAGAGCCGGCGGCGGAACAACAGGAAGAGGGGCAAGAAGGAAGTGCTTGCCGTCGAGAAGTCCGGCAAGGAGGCCCCCGCCAAGCAAGCACAGGCTGGCGGCTCCGGCAAGGAGCCTGCCCCTGCGGCGGCGGCCGACAAGCCGGGTAGCTCCGACAAGCAATACTGTAAGATTCACCGCACCAAGGGTCACGATCTTTCCAACTGCAAGCGCGTCGAGTACCTCGTCGAGCAACAAAAAGCTGAGTACGAGAGGCGCGACAAGGAGAAGGCCCAAGGTGGCGGAGAAGAGCCCAGCAAGAAGCGGCCGTTTAACGGCCGGGGAGGACGCCGCGGCAAGGCCAAGCAGCGGCAAGGAGATCGACCTCCCCGGGGCCGCGACAACGACGAAGACGACGATGAAGACATGGAGGACGACGAGAACAGCGAGCAGGAGTTCCAGAAGGCCACGGAGGTCCTGTGCGTCGACGGTGGCGCCTCCCTGCACACCTCCCACCGCCAGCTGAAACAGTGGGTGCGTGAGGTCAATGCAGCGGAGCCGCCCGTGGAGTCGCGCAGGCTCCTCAAATGGTCCAACACGCCCATCATTTTTGACCTTGAGGATCACCCTGACCGCACCACGGCGGTCGGGTGCTTGCCGATGCTGGTTTCCCCCACCATCCGCAACCTCAAGGTCACCAAAATGTTGGTTGACGGCGGGGCCGGGCTGAACTTGATCTCCTCTGCTGTGATCAAGAAGCTCCAGATTCAAGACGGCGAGCTCGAAGAGACCGGTTCGTTCCAAGGAATCAACCCGGGAAGGAGCAAGCCCAAAGGAAAGATTACTCTGCCGGTGACCTTTGGCGGGGAGCTCAACTTCAGGACTGAGCGCGTCACCTTTGACGTTGCCGATATTCCATTGCCCTACAATGGAATACTCGGCCGTCCCGCCCTCGCCAAGTTCATGGCAGCTTCCCACTATGCCTACAACGTGCTGAAGATGCCGGGGCCGATAAGCGTCATCACTGTCCACAGCGACAAGAAGGATGCGCTTATCTGCGCCGACAAGATTTACCGGGATGCGGCAGCTGCGGCCGAGAAGGATACTCTTGCCGCTGAAGCTCCCGGGGGGAAGAAGACGAAGACCAAGTCCGGCAAGTGCTCTGGGACCCACTCCGGCAACCGCACCTCTTCGGAGTGCTGCGCCGCCGTAGAGGACGTTCCATCGAGCTCCACCGGCAAGAGCAAGAAAGGGATGGCTGCTCCTCCGGCAACCAAGAAGGTGTCCGCAAAGGAGGATGGCACTGGTGGTACCTTCACCATCAGTGCCACCCTTGACAGCAAATAGGAAAGCGCGCTCGTCGCCTTCCTGCGGGCGAATGTCGATGTGTTTGCTTGGCAACCATCTGACATCCCCGGTGTTCCCAGGAAGGTGATTGAGCACAAGCTTGCTGTCTGCCCTCATGCGCGGCCCATCAAGCAGAAAGTGAGGAAGCAAGCCGTGGAGCGCCAAGAGTTTATCAATGAGGAGATCAAGAAACTAGAGGCAGCAGGCCTAGTTAGAGGTGTGATCCATCCGACGTGGCTGGCAAACCCAGTCGTCGTGCGCAAGGCCAACGGGAAGTGGAGACTGTGTATAGACTTCACTGATGTCAATAAAGCATGTCCCAAGGATCCCTTCCCTTTGCCGCGCATTGACCAGATCGTTGACTCCACCGCCGGATGTGAGCTACTCTGCTTTCTTGATGCATACTCAGGCTATCACCAGATTTTCATGGCCAAGGAAGATGAAGAGAAGACTGCGTTTATCACTCCATGTGGCACCTATTGCTTTATCCGCATGCCATTTGGATTGAAGAATGCAGGCTCAACTTTTGCAAGGGTAGTGTACACTGCTTTTGAGCCACAGATCCACAGGAATGTAGAAGCCTACATGGATGACATCGTGGTGAAGAGCAAGAGCAAAGAAACACTGATTCAAGACTTGGAAGAAACATTTCAGAACCTGCGCAGGATACAGCTCAAACTGAACCCCGAGAAGTGCGTCTTTGGAGTTCCCTCCGGCAAGCTTCTCGGGTTCTTTGTATCACAGAGGGGGATTGAGGCCAACCCCGACAAGATCAAAGCCATCGAGCAGATAGAAGCCCCGAAGCGTGTCAAGGATGTCAGAAGGCTTGCAGGTTGCGTCGCTGCCCTCAGTAGGTTCATTTCAAAATCCGCAGAACGCGCCCTACCTTTCTTCAAAATCTTGAAGAAGGCAGGTCCCATGAAGTGGACTCCGGAAGCGGAGGCGGCGTTGCAGGATTTGAAACGGTACCTGTCCTCCACTCCTATACTTGTCGCACCTAAACCACAGGAAAAGTTGTTGCTATACTTAGCGGCAACCAACCAGGTGGTTAGTGCTGCGTTAGTAGCGGAGAGGGAGTCCGACGAGGAGTCAGCATCACCGGCAAGCGAATCTAGCGACAAGCAGGGGGCTGTCCCGACAAGCTCTGGCCCCGACAAGGAAGACTCTGCGCAGGAACAAGGAGAGGTGCGGAAGAAGATGGTGCAGCGCCCAGTGTATTTTGTAAGTTCCCTTCTCCAGGGAGCAAGATCAAGGTACTCTGGTGTGCAAAAATTGCTTTTCGGCCTCCTCATGGCCTCGAGGAAGCTGCGCCACTACTTTCAAGCCCATGAGATAACAGTGGTCACTCGCTTTCCGTTGAAAAGGATATTGCACAATCCAGAGGCAACAGGCAGGATTGTCGAGTGGGCGCTGGAGCTGTCAAGCTTTGGACTCAAGTTTGAAAGTACTTCAACCATACAGAGCCGAGCTTTGGCAGAATTCATCGCTGAGCGGACCCCAACGCCAGAAGAAGAAGTTCAAGAAACGAACGTACCCGTGCAAGAAGCGACAAGTGAATGGGTAATGTATTTTGACGGTGCCTTCTCGCTGCAAGGCGCCGGTGCCGGCGTGGTACTCATCGCGCCCACCGGAGAGCACCTCAAATATGTTATCCAGATGCACTTTCCCAGGGAGCAGGCGACAAACAACACTGCAGAATATGAAGGCTTGCTTGCCGGCCTCAGGATTGCGGCCGAACTTGGGATTAGGAAGCTGATTGTTCGGGGAGATTCTCAGTTGGTGGTCCGACAAGTTAACAAAAGCTACCAGAGTCCTTTGATGGAAGCATATGTCGATGAAGTGAGAAAGCTTGAAGAGCACTTTGAAGGTTTGCAGATGGAGCACGTCCCAAGAGCCCAAAATTAGATTGCAGATGGCCTTTCAAAGTGCGCCGCGATGAAGTTACCTGTGGAACCAGGGACCTTTTTGCTCAAGCTGACTCAACCATCAGTTACACCATCAATAGGGCAGTCCAAGAAGAGAAAGTTGGTCTCCGGCGACTACTTGCCGGCGGATCTTCCTGAACCCGCCGCCAAAGTTCCCAAGATCAACGACAACGCTGAGGAACAGTTTGCTCCTGCGAGCCCTCGGGCTTGTGCAGTTGAAGCAAGTGTTCCCGACAAGCCTCGCCCCGGCGGGCTTGCCGGGGGACCGTCAGCTCCGACAGGACCAGAGGTCTTTGCCGTAGAAGCTGGGGTTCCCGCAGCGGCCCTCGAGCCTTTAGTCCTTGCCGTCGAGCCTCGAGCTCCGGCGTGGGCGCAGCAGATCGTCCGTTTTCTGCAAACTGGAGAACTTCCCGACGACCCTCAAGAGATAGAGAAGATAACCAGGCAGTCAAGTATGTATCAGTTCGTGGATAACGAGCTGTACAGAAGAAGACTCAATGGCGTCAGGTTGAAGTGCATCTCCAGGGAAGATGGACAGAAGCTGTTGGCGGAAATACACGGAGGCATATGTGGCCACCACATTGGCGCAAGGGCGCTTGCCGGGAAAGCTTTCCGGCAAGGGTTCTTTTGGCAAGAAGCCCTCCAAGATGCAACTGCACTAGTAACCAAGTGTGAAGCGTGCCAGTTCCATTCAAAGCAAATTCATCAGCCAGCTCAAGCTCTCCAAACAATCCCTTTGTCATGGCCCTTCTCGGTCTGGGGGCTCGACATCCTCGGCCCTTTCCCTCGTGCTGTCGGGGGCTTTGAGTACTTGTACGTTGCAATCGACAAGTTCACAAAGTGGCCAGAAGTGGAGCCAGTGAGGAAGGTGACAGCACAGTCAGCAGTCAGGTTCTTCAGGTCGATTGTTTGCCGTTTCGGGATCCCTAACAGGATCATCACCGACAACGGTACGCAATTCACTAGTCGCACCTTCATGCAGTACGTCCAAGACCTTGGCGCCAAGGTCTGTTTCGCTTCTGTTGCTCACCCGAGGAGCAACGGTCAAGCGGAGAGGGCAAATGCTGAAGTGCTGCGCGGGCTCAAAACAAGGACCTTCGACAGGCTGCGCAAGTGCGGAAGAAATTGGATAGAGGAGCTCCCGGCGGCTCTTTGGTCAATCAGAACGACACCAAGTCGAGCCACCGGACAGACACCCTTTGCTCTAGTCTATGGAGCAGAGGCAGTTCTCCCCACGGAACTCGTATACGGATCTCCTCGAGTACTCGCTTATGATGAGCTCGAGCAAGAGCAACTGCGGCAAGATGACGCATTGCTCCTTGAGGAGGGACGTCTCCAGGCTGCTGTACGAGCTGCTCGATACCAGCAAGCTTTGCGCCGCTACCATAGCCGCAAGGTCAAGGCCAGGAGTCTCGAGGAAGGCGACCTTGTTCTTCGGCGTGTTCAGTCCGCCAAGAATTCCAACAAGTTGACGCCGAAGTGGGAAGGCCCTTATCGGGTGAGACAAGTTACGAGGCCCGGCGCTGTCCGCCTCGAGACCGAAGAAGGCTTACCGGTGAGCAACTCCTGGAACATAGAGCATCTTCGCAAGTTTCACCCCTAAGGCGCGGTTGCCGTGATCCGCTCCGGCAACCACCTTTTGTACAAGCCTTGCCGCTGTTGCATGTAACCCTTTGTACAAAGCCGGGCGCAGACCCCGTGCATCAGTAAAGATTTCGTGTTTTCGCATCGATTGCCTTTTGCATGCTTCTCTTTGCTATTTGCATGTTTTGTTTGGCATTTGATGCAACACTCAGACATACGGTAAGCACCATTACGCCGAAAGGCAATATGCTTGTTTCCCTCTTCCTTTCTTTTTCTCTTAAGCAGAAGGAACGTACCTCGCGCACAAGTTTGCCGGGGGGGGAGGGAGATGGAGGAGGAACTAAGTGCTGTTCAAGTAAGAAGAGCCTTACCGAGAAGCAAGCAACATAAGCAAGCAGCGTATGAAAGATAAGTTGTTAGAATTTGACCAGTTCAAATTTTAAAATTTTGGTTGTCTTCCTTGAACAATCACACCTTGTATGGAAAACCTGTGCGCGGAGGAACCTACCCGTAGCTTGCCGCACCCTTATCTTGTTTTCGAGTCCACTCAACGATTTAAGTGAGCTGCGACAAGTGTCGCGCCCTTGCCTCGTTTCCGAGTACACTCAACAAGCTAAGTGCGTTGCGACCAGTTGCGGCAAGGTTGCTTGCCGGCGAAGACCTTGGCCAGCAGGCTGCTCAGAGTCCAGCACTCAGCGCTCGCGACAAGGGCCCCTTGCCGGCAAGCTCCCCGGGAGCGTAGGGTGAAAAACATACAAAGTCAAAGATTGGAACAAGGAAGATAACATTGCACTGATTGATAGAAGTAAAGCAAATATCTGACAAGGATAACTTGTCGCAATGGACTAATGAGTTCATAACATAATGTGCAGCAACCAAAAGATAAAGATAAATGGGGCCCTAGTCTACGCGGTCGCCTTCCTTCCTGCCAAGCTTTGCCACCTTGGCGATGATGTGGCCGACCTGCTCCTTCAGGGCCTCCGTGTCCGCATCTGCCGGAAGGGTGCGAAGAACGTTCGTGAGATTGATCCCCGGGTTGCGGTACACGATCTTCGTCAAGACCCGCTCCAGAGTTCCCGCGCAGAGCCGGCGCGACTCCTCGGCCAGCTGCGCGGGGATGCGGTTCCGGAGACCTGCAAGGGCTGGAGCGACGCCTCTGAAGAAGAGGCTGAGCTTGGCGCTGTGCGGGAGATCTGGATCCGGCGAGTAGATAAGATGTTCGACCTTCAAAGCAAGCAACTCCTGGTCAATGTTGGACGCAGAAGAAACCAGCTCTTCGGTCCACACCTCAATAGTCTGCCGGAAGAGCTCGGAGGCCTTGTTGACGCTCTCCATCAAGGTTCGCTCCTTGCGGAGCTTATCCTTCAGCTTGGTCTCCTGGGCCCGGGCAGCATCAAGCGATTCCTTCAGGGTGGTGACCTTCAGCTCCAAGTCTTCAATGGAATCCTTGGCGGCCTTCAGCTCGTCACCCCTCTGGGACAAACTCACCTGGAGCTCTGAGTTGGTGTGAGCATCCTTCTCGCGCTCCAGGATGAGCGCGGCAACCTTCTCGGCGCTCACCTTCATCGCCTTCTCCAGTTGTTCAACCTTGGCGGCGAGCTCTTTCTTGGCGTCCTCCGCGGCAGCCGCGGCGGCCTTCGCCTCTTTCAGCTCCCCGCCAAGGGCAGCCTCGCGAGCGGCAAGGTCTTCTTCATGAGAATCCAGATCCACCTTCCGCTGCGCGAGCTCTCCCTCTCGCCGGGACATCTCCACCCCGGCGAGGCGCTGCTGTTCATCGGCTTCGGCCCTCTCAAGTACCCACTCTTGGTACTCGCCGGCGAGACGCTCTCGCTCCTCCGCCACCTGGCGGAGAGCAGCCTGGTTGGCGGCGCTGAGCTCCGCCGCGCGCTTCTCCATCTCCGCCGCGGCCTTAGCGGCAAGAGCCTCCCGGGAAGCGAGCTTTGCTTGCCTGGCCCGGTAAAGGGCCAGGAGTTGATGAAGCAATCGCTCCTCCTCGGGCCCCTCACCTCCACCGGGCGCCTGGACGATCTTCAGGCCTGCGGAGGCGAGGACCTCTCCGTCGAACGCCTCGCCCTCCGCAGGAGCTCGCGACGAGGACCCCCACGGCATCTGGATGAAGACGCCATTGGGGGCCTCGAGATAAAACCTTTGCTCCTCGCCGGCGGAGGGACCGGTGGCCGGCGCAGCATCCGATGCTCCCGCCACCTCCGGGTCGGCGGTGCGGCCACCGTCCCCCTCCCCGGCCGCTGCATCCGCAGCCGGAGCAGTCTCTTGCGCGGCCGGCTCGGCGGCCTCGCCCACCTCCTCGACGACTGGAGCGTCGCCGCCGCCGCCCTGCGCGTCCTCCTCCTCGAGGATAATTACCTCCGTCTCCATAGGCACAGGAGGAGGAAGATCTAGAAAGAAGAAGAAGACAAAGAAATTCAAGACCCAAGCAAATATCCAAAAAAGAGACAAGCCAAGAAGACAAGTTACAAAGGTTACCTTGGCGGGCGTCCTCAGCGACGGGCTCCCTCGCCGGGGAGCTCGGCCTCGTCGGAGTAGTCGCCCTCGCCGGGGAACTTGGCCTTGGCGGGGTGGCCGCCCTTGCCGGGCTGCTCGTCCTTGGCGGGGTACTCTGCCTTGGCGGAGTACCCGCCCTTGACGGAGCACTCTCCCTTGCCGGAGAGTCCTGCCTTGGCGGGGATGGCGGTGCCTGCAGCTCCTCGGCGGTGGTCTCCGGGCGCTCTTCCCGCTGCGGCTCCTCCTCTGCACGGAACAAGACAAGAAATGTCAAAACATGAAGATAAAACCAAAAGCCTCAGACGTACCCCGACGAGCAAAAAGAAAGAACCCCAGACTTACGCTGGGGGCTGCGCTGCGGGCTGCGCTGGGGGCTGCTCATCGGAGCAGTGCCAGAGTCCGGCAGGCTCGGCTCCGGCGCGCCCCCTGTTGCCGCCGCTGCCGAGTCCTCCGCGACCTCGGCCTCGGGTGCCTTGGCCTTCTTCGCGGCGCGATGGGCCAGGGTCCTGAAACCAGAACAGAAGACAGAGTTAGCATCAACAGAAGCTCAAGACAAGAATTAAGAAGATGAAGAATCACGGATCCTTACTCCTGGTCTTCCTCGTCGTCCTCGCTCAGGGCGGAGAAGTCATACTCCACCGTGGGCGCGTCGACGCGAGGAGCGGGAGGCGAAGACTCCCTCGCGCGCTTGGTGCTCCCCGGGGCTGGGGGCTGCGAGGACCCAGCCCCTGTGGCTGCCGGCGCCCGGGGGGCGGGCGGAGCCGCTGCTCTGCTCCGAGAAGACCCCTGCCGGCTCGCTGCCGGCCTGCGGGGCGCCTCCGTCGTGGTCCGCGCACGGCCCGCCTCTGCTGCGGCTGGTGCGCCGGACGGCCTTGGCGCGGCTTGACTCCCCCGGGGAGCCGCCCGCCGAGGTGGCTGTTGCCGGGGCGCCTGCGCCCTTTCCCCCGTCGCCGCCTTGCGGAGACGCTTTGCCGGGGACTCCTTCGGGCTTGCCGGGGGCGGGGAGCTCTCCGGCGAGGAGAGGTCGTCGGCGTACAACTCCGTAGATCCGCCGGAGTCTTCGGCCTCCTCCTCCTCCTCCTCCTCTGCCCCGGCCGGCTCGCTGGGCCCAGCATCCAGCGCTGCGGCCCTCTTCCCCTTGGCGCCTCCGCCCCTCGCGGCGCCTCTGCTTCCTCCGGCGGTGCCCTCCCTTGCCGCGGCCTCCGTCGCGATCCCATGGATCCCGGAGTGCCTCAACGAGGGGACCCCGGCGAGCGCGTCGGGTGGGAGGTTCAGCAATCGGCGGATCTCCGCCTCTTCCGCCTGGGTGGACGCCTCCTCGGCCTCCGCCTCCTCCGGCGAAAACCCGAAGACTCCTGCCGCCGCGGCTGCGGCGGCCTCCTCAGCCCGAGAAGCTATGTAGGCGATTTCCTGCTCGGTGGTGTCCCGCGTATGCAGCTTGAGGTCCTCCTTGTTACTCGCCACCTCGACGAGGTTGTCGTAGAAGTTGAGGACGTCGATGGGCTTCGGGGCGATCCACGAGCGGTCCAAGCCATGCGAGTCGCACATCGGCATCATGGCAAGGATTCGGTCCCTCGCGGCGTTGTTGCAGAGCGGCACCACTTCCCGGGGAGTCCTGAACCACTCGGGGTGCGCCGGGTCGTACTTGAAGAGCTCTCGTACCATCCCGCGCAGCTCCAGAGTGGTGAAGTTGAAATTAAGCCCGGGGCGCAGCCTCATGATATCTGCCGGGCCGCCGTACTCCCAGGCCGGCCTCTTCCGGTCTTGGAGAGGGGCGATGCGCCGGCGGAGGAAATCTGCGCCCACCTCGGCAACTGACAGTCGGGCCAGCCGAAGACGGAGGATCCGGACGAGGGCGATGTCGAGCTTGACGTCGTCGGAGTCTAGATCGCTCCAATCTCTGCCGCGCGCGATAGGCGTTGTGCGCGGCGCAGTGAAGGCTTGCGGCTGGTCCTCTACAATCCAACACCACTCAGCTCGCCATTCCTCCCACTTGCCGCGGAGCTCCCCCGGCAAGTACGACCCCTTCTTCCCGAGACGGAAGACCCAAGAAATACATCCGGAGAGAGGGGCATCGGCCTCGGCTCTAGGGGTGAAAAAGTGTCTAAAGAGGGCTACGTTGGGGTGGACTCCTATGAAGTTTTCGCACATATGTGCGAAAACGGCCATGGTGAGGATGGCATTGGGGGTGAAATCAAGCAGATGGAAGCCATACGTGTTCATGATATCACAGAAGAAGTTCGAAAAAGGAGGGCAGAGGCCACAGTGGAAAAAGGCAGCGAAGAAGTAATACCCGCCGGGATAGTTGTCCTTGGCGGCGGCCGGGTATGCTCGGGTGCGGGGATGCGCGTCGGTGCCCTTGGACCAGAACAAGTAGTACTTGTTCCAGAGTTCTTGCACGCGAGCCTCGGCGAGAAGACGACGTTCCGCTTCCGGTAAGCAATGAGCTTGGCTGCTTGCTCGGATTTCTCCTTCTTGGACTTCTCCGCTTTCCCCTTGTCGGCCTTTGGGGCCATGGCGGACGCGGCGGAAGGAAGGGGACGAAGAGCTAGGCGGCGGCGGAGCTGTGGAGGCGGAGCGCTAGAAGGAATCTTTTGCAGGAGGAAGACGACGTAATGAGAGCACAGAGAGGGGAACCGCGCCCGCTGCCTCTGCTTTTATGGGGGAGTGGGGGGGCGTTTCCCCCTTTCCATTAAGAGATCGTGGGCACGTCCCATCCCACGGCGCCGCAATCGACGCGTGCCGTTACCGTGGGGTGCGGCGGATATGGAAGTGGATTCGGCGCGCCGCGGGCCGCGGGTGCCCGTGCACTGTTTTGGGCCTGGCCCAACAGCGCTCGGCACCGTGTGTGGCCCAGGCCCGGGGGCTCCTGTCGGTGTACTAAGGTAGGGGGACCCCAGTACCCCAACTTGTGCACGGGCAGTTGCAGCTTCCCGCGGCAAGGTTTACTGCGTGCTCGCCGGAGACCTTCCTGCCTCCTATTAAACCATTCAAAAACAAAGTATACAAGACAGAAGATCGAGACCCCGGCAAGAGGAGCTTGCCGGGAAGGCCGTACCAGGCTCAAGACTGTTCCAATAACACGAGACCCTGGCAAGAGGAGCTTGCCAGGAAGATTAGAAGATATTGCCTCGGCGCTGTGCGCGCCCCGGCAAGGGGCCCGGGGAGCAGCAAGTTCCCGGGCCCGGCAGGATCAAGGCCCCGGCAAGGCGCTTGCCGGGGAGGCTACGCTGTGTGCCCGCGCTCCAGCTCATCGGCCCACGCGTCGCCCTGGGGCCTAACCAGGGACGCGTGGCGGATGGCTGTGCAGCCTGGGGTACACGGTGGCACACCACGGAGATAAATCCGTCGCCGTGGCGGACGGAGACGCTAAGGCGGGAGCTTTTGGGGTCGACGGCGACGGGCATTGAATGCCCTTGTCCCCCACTGTCAAAGTAGGTATAGACCACTGTTCGGTACTGTAGCTCCACTGTTCCCGCACTGTTACAACTACCACCTCTTTTACATTTTTACCCCTTACTCCTACGTTGACACCTGTCGGTGACCCCTTTGCACTATAAAAGGAGGCCCATGCACAACGTGGGGAGGGGTTCGAAACCTAGATTACTCTCACGCACGGTGTAGCTGCTTCTTCAAGCTCCCGAGCGCTCAACTCAATACACAACCAAGCAGGAGTAGGGTTTTACGCATCCGTGCGGCCCGAACCTGGGTAAAACTGCCCGCGCGTCTGCTTCGATCTGCTCTTTGTGCTCCCTCCGCCCTCGTACCGCACAGACAAGGGGCTCCGGTCCCATAGGTGTTCGTGGCGGACAGTTTCCCCCGACAAAGACGCTCCAAGCATAGCACATAACACATGAAGTGATAAAAATATAGTGGAACGAAAGACGAACTGATAATGTTGATGGAGAAGGGGATGCACGGGGGCATCCCCAAGCTTAGACGCTTGAGTCTTGTTGAATATTTCTTGGGGGCTGCATGGGGGCATCCCCAAGCTTGAGCGTTTGACACTCCTGAATCTTTTTATCGTCTTCCCTCGCACACTTGAAAACTCCCTTCATACATGACTCATCATAATCTGATTAGCAAGGTTAGTACCCATAATAATATAATTGTTCCTTACTGGAAATAATGATATTCTTGAAGGTCTACTGTTTCTCAAGATTGCCAAAAGGTTTTTGCAAAGAAAAAGCAAGCTCAAGGTTCGCAAAATGAAGGAAAGGCAAAACAGGACAGAATCTGTGAAAAACAGACCAGCACGTAGTAAATGATTTTTTCGGGGCACTTCTGCAACTCTAATAAAAAAACTCAGAACATACGCACGAAAGACAATTGTATAGAGCATGCTGTCGAAACAATATCCAAGGACAGAATCTGTTTCCTGGACAGCACGTCACAACTTTTGAACTTTCTTGCAATCAGAGGCTACACTTGGCACAAACTTGAAAAGTAAAGATACAATGATGGTGCTACTGTAGTAACAACATCAAGACACAACAAAAGCAAAATAAAATTTTATTCATGTGGGCTGCCTCCCAAAAGCGCTTTCTTTTATGCCTTTAAGCTAGGCATAATGCAAAGAGATCAAGTTTTATCAAGAGTAAAAGAATAGCTAGCCCGTATAACGGACTCAAAAGGTAACTTAATCTTCTTTCTAGGGAAGTGTTCCATCCCTTTCTTGAGAGGGAATTGGAATCTTATATTCCCCTCTTTCATGTCAATGATGGCACCAACGGTGCGAAGAAAAGGACGTCCCAAAATAATTGGACAAGAAGGTTCACATTCGATATTCATAATAGTAAAATCAACGGGAACGTAGTTGTCATTGATAATGATAAGAACATCGTCGATCCTCCCCAAACGTTTCTTTATGGAAGAATCAACAAGACGAACACCAAAAGGACAAGAATCAAAAGGTTTCAATTTAAGCATATCATATATTCTTTTGGGCATAACGGAGATACTAGCTCCAACATCACATAATGCATAGCAAGAGAAGTTATTCAACTTAATTTTAATCATAGGATCCCAACCATCTTCTAGCTTTCTAGGTATGGAGGCTTCTACTCTAAGTTTCTCCTCCCTAGCTTTGATGAGAGCATTAGTGATATGCTCTGTGAAGGCAAGGTTAAGCGTGCTAGTGCGGGGATCTCTAGACATCTTGTGAAGGAAATCAATAACTTCGGTAAGGGTGCAATTATCAAAGTCAAGGTCACTACTATCAAGTAAGGTGGTAGTGGTGTCCTTTAGGTTCACTTGTTTGGTAGTTTCTATAGTTATAGCATCACCATTAATAGGTCCAATGGGACCAGGAGTGCATTGGGTCCTAAGAGTTTGGATATCCTCAACAACTTGGATAGTAGCAACAGTGTGGTGGGTAGGAAGGTTCTTAATTCTATCTTCTTCCTCCCTTTCTCTAGCCCATCTCTCTTTAAGTTTAGCTAACATCCTAATGTTTTCATTAATTTGCACTTGAATAGCATTCATAGGAGTGACCTTCCTCTCCTCAAGAGGAGAAGTTCTAATTTTAAGCAATTCTACCTCATGGGCTAAATTGTCTACCTTCGAAGAGAGATCATCTAGTTTGTTTAGATTCTCTTCTACACTATTATTAAAAGCTTTTTGGGTAGTGATGAAATCTTTAAGCATAATCTCTAGTTCAGTAGTGGAGTTCTTGGTGCTAGGATAAGCATTGTTGTTCCCATAAGAATTAGAGGGGAACGGTCTAGGATTGCTACCAAAATTACTCCTATAAGCATTGTTGTTGAAATTGTTTCTAGAGATAAAGTTCACATCTACTTGTTCTTGAGCAATCAAAGAATTTAAAGGAACATCACGATGATCAATAGAAGATTGCTTCGAAAGTAGAGACATGATCAAGTCAACTTTTTCATTTAGGGAGGAAATCTCCTCGACAGAGTTTACCTTCCTACCTGTTGGAGCGCGTTCGGTGTGCCATTGGGAATTGTTGGTCATCATCTCATCGAGAAGCTTCGTGGCAGCACCAAGTGTAGTTGACATAAAGGTTCCTCCCGTGGTCGAATCTAACAAGTTCCGCGAGGTAAAGTTCAAGCCTGCATAAAAAGTTTGGATAACCATCCAAGTAGTCAAACCATGAGTAGGGCAGTTCTTGACAAGAGATTTCATACGTTCCCAAGCTTGGGCAACGTGTTCATTATCCAATTGTTTAAAATTCATTATGTTACTTCTTAGTTGGATAATTTTAGCAGGTGGATAGTATTTTCCAATAAAAGCATCTTTGCACTTGTCCCATGAATCTATGCTATTTCTAGGCAAAGATTGAAACCAAATTTTAGCTCCTCCTCTCAAGGAGAAAGGAAAAAGCTTAAGCTTAACAATATTACCATCTATTTCTTGGTACTTTTGCATATCACAAAGTTCAACAAAATTGTTTAAGTGTAAAGCAGCATCATCTCCAGCACCGGAGAATTGATCTTTCATGACTAAGTTCAGTAAAGCAGGTTTAATTTCATAAGAGGGTGCTGAAGTGGCAGGTGTAGTGATAGGTGTGCAAATAAAGTCATCGTTGTTATGACTAGTGAAGTCACACAACTTGGTGTTTTCGGTGGAACCCATAGTAGCAAGCAAGCAAGATAAATATTTTTGTGATTTTCGATAAAAGATACTAAAGCAAAACTGAAAGGTAAACTAACAAGACTAAAAAGAAAAGATAAAAGATAGCGTGCAACTCCCGTATGTTGAAGAGTGGAGTCCCCGGCAACGGCGCCAGAAAAGTTTGCTTGATGGCTTCTCGCCCCTCGTTGGTTACCCCAACTGGAAGGTTTGAGATGCAGTGTAACGGAAGTTTTCCCTTGGCAAAGATACCAAGGATCGATTTCCCCTGAGACTCCAAGGTTCAACAAGAAGGTGTCAACTGCTAATGGCGCCAGATATTAGCAATCAACGTGGACCTGCACATAGATACAAATAACTTTGCTCCCAACGAGTACAGAGAGGTTGTCAATCCCTCCGGTCTTGTCGTTTACAAATGATCAAACGCAAGTGATAATAGTGATAGGTATTGCTGCAAATAGTAAGTAAAGACGGAAAGTAAATAGCGGATGTGATCAGTGATGGTAATATGGACCGGGGTCCCATGATGTTCACTAGTGATGTCTCTCTCCCAAAAGATGATAAAACATCTATGTGAGGTAAACGAATTACAGCTGGGCAATTGACAGAATTATGTGCGCAAACCAATGCTAACTATGTTGCAAGAAAGGTAGAGGTTCAAAGCATGGGCGGTACACCAAGGCAAGTAGACCGAAATCCATCTGCATCTACTACTAATCATCCACCTTGAGATATCTATCCAGAACATCTCGCTGGTATTAAGTTGCGAGTCCCACCCATAGTGTAAACTCAAAGCAATAGACAACTGCATTAAAAGAACTTTGCGTAAAGTAAACAATCCTTGCACCCGCGGGCACAAGCACCGTTTTTCCCCTTGGTGGCAACAACACATCCCCTAGAGTCATGTTTCTGTCACTCAAGCTAGTCATCGAGGGGCATGAACCCACAATCGAGCATAACGTTCCCTCTTGGAGTCACTACCTACTACTTGGCCAAAGCAATAAATAGCAACGGAGAACATGCAAGAATTACTTAAGAACATAAATATAAAAGAGGTAAATCAAATATATTACTCAAACACAATCTGAACATAATCTCACAATCCATCGGATCCCAGCAAACTCAACATAGCAACAGCATAAGGATTACATATGTGCCTCGATCATGTAGGGCAGCTCACGAGGTCTAATTAGTGAAGCACAAGAAGGGGAGGAGAACATCACATAGCTACTGGTCATGGACCCATGGTCCAAGGGAGACTACTCACAACTCATCCGGGAGGCGTCCATGGTGGTGGAGAGGCTCCCGGTGGTGATCCTCCCCTCCGGCAGGGTGCCGGGAAGAGTTCTCCTGGTGCTCCCGATCTTGGAAGCGCGGCGGCGGCGGAACAGAGATGAGATCACGAAAAAGGGTTCCGTCCTCGAGGGTTTCGGGACGCGTGTTAAATATATGCCAAAGGGGGGCATCAGCGGAGGCCTGGGGGGCCCAGGCGCCCCCCCCGGCGCGGCCAGGAGGGGGAGCGCGCCACCAGGGCGCCTGGAGCCCTGGTGGCCCCCCTCCGGCCCTACTTCGGCCGTGTGGAAGCTTCCGGAACGCTGATTTTTTATATAATTTTTCCGGGATTTTTCTGACAGTTTTCGTGACGGGAAAACCTGAAATACAAAAACAGCAGAAAACAGAAACTGACACTGGGGTGCACTGAGTTAATAGGTTAGTCCAAATATGATCAAAAGTGTATGGAAGTGTATAAATATCATAGCAATATCACCCAAAAGAGGCATGGAGCAAGCATAAATTATATATACGTTTTAGACATATCAGGGGGTCAAGAGGAGAAGACCATGATGAAAATGTTTAGTGGCTCTCATATGCATTACTGTTGATTTAACCAAGAGCCATATTACTTTGTATTCTCCCTTGTACTAAATGCTTGCAGATTCCAGCTTAGTCCAATGCACGTGCACTATTATTATTATTCACACCGTTCGGTCATGCGGGTGAAAGGCAATAAAAACGATATATGATGAACTGATTGAGATGAGAGAAGCTGGTATGAACTCGACCTATCTTGTTTTTGTAAATATGAATGGTTCATCGTTCCTGATTCAGCCTATTATGAATGAAACATGCTTGCAATGACAATTAGAGATCACAGTTGCTCATGCCATGCTTAATTAGCTAGGAGTTTATAATGGTCTACCTTGCGTACCAACATGCTATTAAATGGTTGTGATGTGGTATGATAGGGTGGTATCCTCCTTTGGACGATTCAAGTGGTTTGACTTGGCACATGTTCACACATGTAGTTGAAACAAAATAAACATAGCCTCCACAATATTTATGTTCATGTTGATTTATATAGTGCTAATGCTTGCACTCATTGTCGATTAATTTTCATGCATGTTCGTGACTGTTGTCGCTCTCTAGCTGGCCGCTCCCTAGTCTCTTTCTAGCCTTCACTTGTACTAAGTGGGAATACTGCTTGTGCGTCCACTTCCATAAACCCCAAAGTTATTCCATATGATTCCACCATACCTTCCTATATGCGGTATTTACCTGCCGTTGCAAGTAAATTTGTATGTGCCAAACTCTAAACCTTCAAATGAAATTCTGTTTTGTATGCTCGAACAACTCATGTATCAACTAGGGTTGTCTATATCTTCCATGCTAGGTGGGTTATTCTAATGATGAGTGGACTCCGCTCATCATTCACGAGAAAATGGATGGTAACCGGCATGCCCACTCCCATTCTCAAACCAAATCTAAATAATTAAACAAAACTCCCCAGGGTGTTGTTGGTATGGACGGTACCCGTTGTTTCGGGCCAGACGTGGGGTGTGCTTGTTGGTCGTGGGGGATTATAAACTTCACCATTCTATTTGGGAACCGCTTATAGTGTCTGTAGCATGGAAGATATCGAGATCTCTTGGTTGTTATGTTGACAATGAAAGTATGCCACTCAAAATATTATTTATCTCTATTTCAAAACTCGAGCTCTGGCACCTTTACAAATCCCTGCTTCCCTCTGCGATGGGCCCATCCATTTACTTTTATGTTGAGTCATCATCCTCTTATTAAAAAGCACCAGTTGGAGAGCACCGCTATCATTTGCATGTATTGCTATTAATTTACATTGAGTATGACTGTGACTAGATCTCTTTTACCATGAATTACAATGTCTAGTCAATCCTTGATCTTCAGAGGTGCTCTACATTTATGTTTTGCAGTCTCAGAAAGGGATAGCGAGATACCATCTTACTATATAATATTATGATTGTTTCGAGAAAGTGTTGTCATCCGAGGTTTATTATTATTGCTTGCTAGTTAATTATGCCATTGATATGAAAACTTGAATGCTGGCTTTACAAATTTGCAATAACATGAGCAAACAGAGTTTGTAAAAGTTTTTCTTTATCACTTTCAGTTTGTCAACTGAATTGCTTGAGGACAAGCAAAGGTTTAAGCTTGGGGGAGTTTATACGTCTCCAACGTATCTACTTTTCCAAACACTTTTGCCCTTGTTTTGGACTCTAACTTGCATGATTTGAATGGAACTAACCCGAACTGACGCTGTTTTCAGCTGATTTGCCATGGTGTTATTTTTGTGCAGAAATAATAGTTCTCGGAATGACCCGAAAATGAACGGATATTATTTTTGGAATATATAAACATACTGGCAAAAGAATCAAGACCAGGGGGCCCACACCCTATCCACGAGGGTGGGAGGCGTGCTCACCCCCCTGGGCGCGCCCCTGTCTCATGGCCCCCCTGAGGCTCCACCGACTCTGACTCCAACTCCATATATTCACTTTCGGGGAGAAAAAAAATCAGAGGGAAGGATTCATCGCGTCTTACGATACGGAGCCGCCGCCAAGCCCTAATCTCTCTCGGGAGGGCTGATCTGGAGTCCGTTCGGGGGTCCGGAGAGTGGAGATCGTCGCCGTCGTCATCATCAACCTTCCTCCATCACCAATTACATGATGCTCACCGCCGTGCGTGAGTAATTCCATCGTAGGCTTGCTGGACGGTGATGGGTTGGATGAGATTTACCGTGTAATCGAGTTAATTTTATTAGGGTTTGATCCCTAGTATCCATTATGTTCTAAGATTGATATTGCTATGACTTTGCTATGCTTAATGCTTGTCACTAGGGCCCGAGTGTCATGATTTCAGATCTGAACCTATTATGTTTTCATGAATATATGTGTGTTCTTGAGAATATTCTTTGCTACTAAATACTTTGCTGCAGATATTAAGTCTTTCAGGTGTGGTTGCATTGATAACTCAACTGCTAATACTTAAGAATATTCTTTGGATGCCCTTGTGTCGAATCAATAAATTTGGGTTGAATACTCTACCCTCGAAAACTGTTGCGATCCCCTATACTTGTGGGTTATCACGGGCCCTGCAGGGGAGGGCTCTGGTCCATCATCCGATGAATCCGCCGCCATCACTGCCTCTTCCTCAAATTCCCTTTGCGCTACTAGCGCGTCACTGACCAATTGATTCGTTGCTGCTAGATATAGCAGCAACGACTCTTGCGGTTTAGGAGCGACTTGCATTGGCGTGGAGGAGAGGTATCTCTTTAAGTCTTGCAGCGCTGCCTCTGCCTTCGGAATCCATTTCATTGGATGCGCCTTTTTTCAAAATTTTGAAAAAGGGGAGGGCGTGCTCAGCAAATTTGGATATGAACCTACTTAGTGTAGCAACACAACCGGCGAGCTGACGGACGTCCTTGACTCATTTTGGCGCCTCAATCTACTCAATCGCTTGGATCTTGTCGGGGTTTGCTTCGATTCCGTGTTGAGACACGAAGAACCCAAGGAGTTTGCCGGATGGGACACCAAACACACACTTCTCTGGGTTGAGCTTGAGGTTGATCTTGCACAAGTTTGCAAATGTCTCCTCTAGATCTTGCACGAGCGTGGCCTTGTCCTTGGTTTTGACCACTATATCATCCATATAGGCTTCCATATTTCTATGTAGTTGGGGCTCAAAACCAATTTGGACTGCTCGGGCAAACATCGAACTAGCGCTTTTCAACCCGAAAAGGCATTCGAACAAAGCAGTACGTGCCACATGGGGTGATGAACACAATTTTCTCTTCATCTTCCTTCATCATGAAGATCTGGTGGTGTCCTAAGTAGGCATCGACGAATGACAACAGGTCACACCCGGCAGTGGATTCCACTATTTGTTCAATGCGTGGCAAAGGGAAAGGGTCCTTTAGACAGGCTTTATTGATATTCGTATAGTCGATACACAGCCTCCATTTCTCGTTTGCCTTACGCACTACCACCGGATTGGCCAACCACGTGGGGGTGGAGCACTCCTCTGACCAAGCCTACCGCATCCAACTTCCTGATCTCCTTGATGATGAACTCTTGGCGCTCCAACACTTGCTTTCTGACCTTCTACTTGACGGGCCGCGCATGGGGACAAACAACAAGGTGGTGCTCAGTCACCTCCCTCGGAACGCCGGGGATATCAGATGCTTGTTGTCGGCGTCCTGTGAACCAGGGTACCCAGACTTGCCTATCTGCGGGCCGCGACGCTGTCCTTCAAGAAGGCCTGGTACGGCCCAGCTGATCGACCAGATGCTCAAGACCCTCGCGAGGGGCCAAGCCTCGCGAGGAGAACAACGCCAAGACCCCCTCGGGAGAAGCCTCGGCGAGGCATTCCGAAGGGGCGGAGAATCCAAGGCCAAGCCTGCCTTAGGAGGAGGCAGTGATGTCAGCAGTGACGCACCGTGCCAGCGAGTGCCAGCGTCCGCCAGCGGCACAGTTGCCATTTCGGTGCAAAGGAGACAGCGCAGCCGTTGATTCCCAAGGAGCGGGATGAAGGTTTCCTCTTTGGTGAAACAAGACCGAAGACTGCAAGGATGATAAGGAGGACGTCACCGTCGAGCCCACCACTGTGTCACCGCCTGGTCCTTTTGTAGGCGAAGACTGCTTTTGTCAGGGTAGGAACGTCCTTGTGTTCCCGCTCAAAAATGTCCGTTGTGGAATCCCTTCCCGCCTAAACATTTCGGGGGAAGAGGACCGTGGCCGCCTATATAAGTAGCTAGGATTCCCACTAAAATGAGGGATCGACTCACACACTTGACCACCGCACAGGGAGCAAGAACACTAGCATCCTGACCCTCCTGAGCTCAGGAACCCTTGTACCAGTTCATACTCTAGCCAACCCGGAGCCAATCCACCAAAGCAGGAAGTAGGGTATTACACCTCGTGGTGGCCCGAACCTGGATAAACTCTTGTGTGTTTGTTCGTTGTTTGCTTGAATCCTTCCACCGAGACGAGATCGAGGCGCTAGGTAGACGTGAGTGGGAGAGATCTTCGTTCACGCCCCTGTGTTCGAACTTAACGGGTTTTGCGGAGCCCTGAATCCGACATTTGGCGCGCCACGTAGGGGGCATGTCGAAATCTCGCCTCTCCGACGACCTCGCTTCCCCTCTCCGGTGCGGCGCCTCTACGATGGCTGCAGCCAGCCACAGCCATGCGGGGGCTGGCTCCTCCCCCGCCGACCCGGCAGCATCAGCGGGCCGCGCCACCGATGCGCGCCCCTCCTCCTTCTTCCACGACGCTACTACCGGCCAGGCCACTAGAGGAGGGCCTGCACCACCATTCCCGCTTCCTGTGGCCTCGCCGGTCGCGCTCTTGGTGGGGCGGCGGCGGGCCCAGTACCGGCCGCCTGCCCAAACCCACACCACGCGGACGGCCCACAGCTGCGAGCTATGGGGCGTCAGCTCCGAGAGGCGGCCTTGCCGCGGGGTCGCCTGCATCATTTGTGGGTCTCAAGCACCGGCGTCTGCTCGGCACGCCAAGTCGCACTTTCGGCAGGTTGGAACTGCTGCCCAGCCGCGAGAGGCCTTGCGGGCACAGGACAGGCCGGGGCTCGCCATCACCTTTGGCCCCGGCGACCTCGCCCCCGAAGTGGCCGGCACGGGTGCTCTCCCCACGGTATGCACGCCTACTAATTCCTGCTTGTCCTCGAGTAGGTAAATGATAACAAGAATAATTTCTATGGTGACATGCTATTAACCATATACGACTTTTTCATAGTCATATGACAAAAGCTTACTGAGACAATGAATCTATAGTAATTAAGTTGCCTCATGAGAAAATCACAAAGAACTGAAAGTTTTACCATATGATATTGAAACATCAAATAGATTTGTAATGAACATGATGTGCAAATATGATAAAGTGATATCTAGCTTGCCCCCTTTAGTGAAGCAAAACATAAATGCAGGGGCACCTCCAAGGTTTAAGTGATGACTAGATACAATGATTTCAGAATAAACGATATCACAATCATGCAAAAGACAATGCTACTTTGGGACAATGCACATTACACTCAGAATGACAATCATGCTCTCAGTAGTTGGTGCTTTTATAAGAAGGTGGAGACTCTCGAACCGTGGCTTTTGTTGGCAAGGTTGAAAACCCGTACTCGGAAACAAAGACAAAACATGTACCAGAGCTCTTGGCTTTAAAACAGAGGTAATAATTTATTTTAGATCATGCATGTTTCGTCAACGAATGCTAGCAGACAACTCAATCACTTTTCGAGATGGACAAGTTTCGAGGAACGGCTCCCGAATGAGGACGATCACATCCTCTTAATCGCCTTTGTTTATCACTGCCGAAGTTTTCTGATTTCTCATGAACAAAGCGTGAAGGAGGGTTTGTTTGTTATATTATATTTTTGAGCCGGGCGCACTCAATGCCAGTTCCTTCTCGTATTATGGGTTTGCACATTATACATGCAAACCCGGGGTGAAGCTTGTCCAACTTAAAAAGGTCATGAATTAACCACTACTTCCTCATGAACTTACAACAGAGGCACACAATAAGAATGCTTTTTCTTTGAATAATTTCAAGATGGCACATGCAAGTCTCCGTTAGGAATGGCAGGTAAATACCATGTAGGAAGGTATGGTGGACTCATATGGCATAACTGGATTAAAGGATGTGGATGCACAAGCAGTCAGTCCGCTTAGTACAGGCGAAGGTTAGCAAAAGACGGGGAGCGACCAACTAAGAGAGCAATGACGGTCATAATCATGCAGAGCGACAAAGCAACATTGAATCAGGCATGGAAGTTATATCGCTACTCAGAAACAAAAGATCATCAAGGCTTGACAGACTTCCTTTACAGTCTTAAATATGCGTGAGCATACGCCAAGTCAATCAAAATAAATTCTTTGAAGGAAGATATTACTAAACAATACAACATCATAGGCAAACAAATCATGTTGGTACTCCAATAACACATTGGGAATCCCCCAGCTATTTGAGACTAACCATAAGAAAACATGAACTACTAAGCGCCATTATGCACGTAGCACCTTTATCATAGACATATCAACCAATGCAACGGAAGCAAACTCTCTTAATAAGATAAACATGATAACTAAAGAGAGTTCAAGCAACCAACTAAACAAAAGCTCTTTAAAAAGATAAGCATGAAAGTTAAGAGCTAAGCATGATAGTAGCTATTAAAAGACAAAGAACACACATAGCAAAGATAGACATGCAAATTCTATGTTATGTTCTAGGTCGAAGTGGAGCGTGTTTCTCTCCCACATAAAGAAAGCTGAGTTCCAACTCGTTATGAAAAGCTAAAGAAAACTAAAAGGAAAACTAAAACAAGACGCTCCAAGCATAGCACATAACACATGAAGTGATTAAAATATTGTGGAACGAAGGACGAACTGATAATGTTGATGGAGAAGGGAATGCACGGGGGCATCCCCGAGCTTAGACGGTTGAGTCTCCTTGAATATTTCTTGGGGGTGCATGGGGGCATCCCCAAGCTTGAGCGTTTGACACTCCTGAATCTTTTTATCATCTTCCCTCGCACACTTGAAAACTCCCTTCATACATAACTCATCATAATCTGATTAGCGAGGTTAGTACCCATAATAAAATAATTGTTCCTTGCTGGAAATAAATATATTCTTGAAGTTCTACTGTTTATCAAGATTGCCAAAAGCTTTTTGCAAAGAAAAAGCAAGCTCTAGGTTTGCAAAATGAAGGAAAGGCAAAACAGGACAGAATCTGTGAAAAACAGAACAGCAGGTAGTAAATGATTTTTCCGGGGCACTTCTGCAACTCTAATCAAAAAACTCAAAACAGACGCAGGAAAGACAATTATATAGAGCACGCTGTCGAAAAAATTCAGATCAAAAAGATGATCTGGTGATTTTATACGAATTTTCCTATCCAAGGATAGAATCTGTTTCCTGAACAGCACGTCACAACTTTTGAACTTTCTTGCAATCAGAGGCTAAACTTGGCACAAAGCTGAAAAAAGAAGATACAATGATGTTGCTACAGTAGTAACAAACATCAAGACCACTAAAACTGAAAGTAAACATAACAAGGGTTGTCTCCCTAGAGCTCTTTCTTTATAGCCATAAAGATAGGCTTAAGACTTTAATGATGCTCTCGTAGGAATAAGAGCTGAAGAACAAAAGAGAGCATCAATAAGCAAATACCAAACACATTTAAGCCTAACATGCTTCCTATGCATAGGAATATTGCAATAGAATAATTCATTGAAGCACAAAGCAACTAGCATAGGAAGGCAAAACAAGCATAACTTCAAAATATTCACCATAAAGAGAGGAAACTTCTTATTATTAAGATATTTAGAACCAAGTCTCCCTCTCTCATTATAAATTTCAGTGGCATCATGGATGAACTCAACAATATAAGCATCACATAAAGCATTGTTACCATGATCCACATGCAAAAAGTTACTCTTACTCTCCACATAAGCATAATCTTTCTCATTGGTAATAGTGGGAGTAGGACTATCATAAACAACTTAAACACTATAGATTAATTGTGTATTAGGAGGGTGGTGCTCAACAAGGGAGTAATTCCCTCCATGATTGTGACAAGTTTCATAAGGATAATTTCTCCTTATGTCATAGGTACCTTTATAATCACCATAGGTTGGAGTTATGACATCATCATAGTAGAGAAGAGCATTATCATTGCTAGCAACTATATTTGTAATCATGTTGTCTTTATTCTTACTAGCAAAAGAATTATCAATTATCACATCACTAGTGGGTAAAGGGTTTGCAATCCTATCATCCCCAAGCTTAGAGCTTCCCATATCATCACTTTCAGAGTTGGTACCAAAAAGATTTTCAAGATCATAAGTAGCATTATCATCATTTTCCCAATCACAATAAGTAACATGCATATCATAATCAAAATCATCTTCAATAGTACCTACGGACGTATCATCAAGATGATAATTAAGGCAATAAACTTCACCTTCTTCTTTAAACTTACAATCGTTAGGATAAAAGTTGATGGGAGGAATATGCTCAGGCCAGGTTGATACCCATTCTTCTTATTTCTTGCTCCTCTTCCTCCTCCTCTTCTTTTTCTTCTTCTTAACCTTAGGAGGGAGTGGTTGGAGATGAAGCTTCTCCACATATCCTGGTTTATCATTAGAAACAATAGTGGAAACTTGGGAGAAACTCTCCTTTTTATTAGCAGAAATATAAGAGACATTTTTATACTTTGGTAAAGTTCCCTCCTTTATAATCTTACCCATGTAATCATTTTCATGGCAATTAACAACACAATAGAGATGGCAATTTTGCAAAGTGTTTGTTATTCCTATGGCATTAACATCTAGCCATGAAGTCTTTTCTGATAACTCTTCACACATCAAAAATAACATAAGCTCATCATAAAGATCAGAGGTGATCATGTTATCACACAACCGGTTGACAGTTATGTTTTGAAAGTTCATGCATTGAAAATTAAAGTGACCCTCTATACGGCAAAGTTCACAAGTAAAAGGATAAAGGTCACACAATTCTCTAGCAATTTCATTTAAATCTCTGACCCATGTGATTGTTCTTTCATGCTTATGTTGCTTACAATACTTCTCTTCTTCAATCATAGGCCTTTCACAAGGTCTATCCACTCCACAAAAATTAACATGCTTATATAAAACTTCATTTTTAGGAATTGGATCATGCATGTTGCAATCATCATGAACAATTTCATTTTCTTTGCAAGTCTCTTTAAAAGGTTTATGATACTTGATCCAATCCTCCTTAGGCATATTAAGATGTGAAGCAAAAGATTTGAGGAAATCAACAAGGAGTTGAGAATCAAGCCCAAACTTAGCACTAAACTTATTAAAACTTGTAGTTTCAACAAAGGACTTAATCAATCATACTCATAAATTATACCTCACTCTTTACCTTTGTCGATCTCCCAATCTTCAGTGTTGCGTTGAATTCTTTCAAGGAGTTCCCATTTAGCATCAATCTTTTTGTTTGTGAAAGAACCCATAGAGGAAGCGTCGAGCAAATCTTTATCCTGTCGAGAAAGCCTCGCATAGAAATTAGTAATAATCATATCTTTGGGGAGCCCATGGTTAGGTTATTTTAGCATTAACGTTTTCAGTCTCCCCCAAGCTTGAGCTATGCTCTCTCCGTCATGAGGATAAAAATTATAAACATAATTCCTATTCTCATGGACTTCATGAAGAGGATAAAACTTGGAGTAAAAGAGAGACTGGATCTCTTCCCACTCCAGCAGGTGAGAGTCATTTAGTAGCCTATACCATTCCAATGCTTTTCCTTTCAGTGTCAAGGCAAATAATTTCCTCATGACAAACTCCCTTGATACACCTGCAAGCTTAAATAATGAACATAGTTGTGACAGATATAGCAAGTGTTCACCGGGATGTCTGTTTCCTGCATAACGATCAGCCAAAACATAATCGATAATACCAGCTGGTATTTTATAGGGCACAATTTCAGTAGGGGGAGGAGCAACCACCACAGGTGTGGGGCGTGTTCCCGCAAGCAACGACCCAATAGCAAGGTTGTCCATAAGCATAACTAGTGAAATAAAAACAAGAAACAAAAAGATTTAATTGCAAGATCTAAAGATATACCTTCAAGCGCTCACCTCCCCGGAAACGGCGCCAGAAATAGCTTGATGTCTACACACGCTTCTACTCTTGTAGACTATGTTGGGCCTCCAAGCGCAGAGGTTTGTAGGACAGCAGCAATTTCCCTCAAGTGGATGACCTAAGGTTTATCGAACTCAGGGAAGTAGAGGTTGAAGATGGTCTCTCTCAAGCAACCCTGCAACTAAGATACAAGAAGTCTCTTGTGTCCCCAACACACCTAATACACTTGTTAGATGTATAGGTGCACTAGTTCGGCGAAGAGATGTTAAATGGAAAGTGATATGGATGGCAAAACAAAGTAATATAAATCTGTAATAAAAAGTGCAGCAAGCAAACAAGTGGTAAACGTGAGCACAAATGGTATTGCAAAGGTGGAAACAAGGCCTAGGCTTCATACTTTCACTAGTGGCAACTCCCAACAACATTAACATAATGGAATCACATGATATTTCCCATAAAACATGCAAAGGGGACGCACTCGGAGGTCATTCCTTCGTGGTCAAGAGAGGACGAGAATTATGTAGGGCTACAAAAGCACACCTCAAAGTTCGTAGTTCTCAATCTAAGGATTTCCCAATGTCACCGCGGCCATCCAAAGAGAGTCCCACAATCACCACAACATATCTAAAGGATAGTCAAAGACAAGCACCAAGAGACTCTCAATCTTATATCAACACACAAGAGAGGAAATCACTCATGAAAATATTGTTCTAATCCATGTCCAATAGACCGCTGTCACCTTGGTCTCGGGGATTATACTAGATAAAGACAAGTGAGTACATCAATCCAATACATAGAGGAAGGGGAAATATCATGGGATCACCCTTGATTAACATAGCCTATGATCACAACGAAGATCACATCATGGGAGAGAGAATTGACCACATAGCTACTGGTAAGAACCTCAGCCCCGAGGAGGAACTACTCCCGCATCATGGAGGGAGGAAGCAACGTCGATGGAGATGAATCCGGGGGCACTTCCCCGTCCCGGCAGGGTGCCGGCGCAGGAATTCTGGTCCCCCGAAGCTTGATGGCGATGGCGGTGGAGATCGGAATCGTGTCTCGAGAAAAGGGTTCCGGAATAGGGGTTTCCGCGACACGCTTTAAATATATGCCAAAGGGGGGCATCGGAGGAGCCTCGGGGGGCCCAGGCGCCCCCCCGGCGCGGCCCGGGGGGGCGCCGCC
>LR738715.1:524424545-524459877 GCA_902687465.1 Secale cereale | reverse complement strand
AGTCGGCGACGAGGCAACCGAGGAACATGACAAAAGGGCGAAACGGGCACGAAGCACACGCGGGAAACATTTCATACAACACACAAGCACAAGCGTTCATCCACGGGGTCGTCTCGGGGTTATACCTTCGAAGCGTGCGTTTCGGGGCGGTTCGAGACGTAGAGGAAGAAGGCGTTCACGTGGCGGTAGTTGTACTCGGGCGACGGTAGCGGAAGTAGACGTTCTCGTAGAGGGAAGAAGTTGTTCACGGGGTCTTCGATGGTCGACGGTAGTCGTTCGGGCGTCGAGTTCGTAGATGTACCCGTCATCGTAGCCGTTCGGTCGTCGTGGTACTTGGTCGTTCTCGGTCTTGTCGACGGTAGACGTTCTCGTTACGTAGTTGTTCAAGCCATCGGAGGGGTACTTGGTGTTTCCGGGCGTCGGTAGTGGTACTTGCACATGTAGTAGTCGGACTTGATGGAACCGAGGCTCCGAGCATGCGTCGTGGTACTTTTCAACATCGCATCGGAAGTAGTCGTACAAGCGTCGGGCGGTCTTGCCGGTCTCGTTCTCACGTCGATCTTGCCAAAAGTCTGCTGGACCAAAACAACAACACGAGCAGACGGAAAAACACAGCAACAGTACAGCGAGGAGGAGCAGGGAACTCCTATTCCCGCAGCGAGGAAGAGAGGCACGGCACGACGCGACCTTGCTGCTGGAGTCGTCCACGGACGGAGGAAGGCGCAGCCGCTGCGGCTCTGGCCTTGGGCGAAGCGGAGAGGAAGGGCAGCGGCTCCGGCCGGCTTGGCAGGGCGGCTGCACCTGGCGCGCGACGGAGGGGGAACGAGGCAGGGGCGGCATCGAAGGCAGGAGGCAGGGCGACTCCTGGCCGGCCAAGGCAGGGCGTCGGTACCTGGGGCCCCTGGCCGGCGCTAGAGGCGCGGAGGAGGGAGGCCGGAGGCGCGCTGGTGCTGCATGTGAGGAGAAGGGCGCGGCTTCAGGGCTCCTGGCGCAGAGGGATGAAGCCGCAGGGCGCCGGCGACCCTGGAGGACGGGGAGGGAGCCGCGCAGCTCGGGGAAACCGAAGGGAGACGAGGGCTGCGGGAGATCGGGGCGAAGGGAGATCGGGTCGAGCGAGCGGGGCAGAAGGGTGGGGCTCGCTCGAGGGAAGAGGGACAGAGAGGTGAGCGAGGGAGAGGGAGAGGGAGTCGGGATCGGGGGGAATGGGGTCGAGGGTTGCGGCGCTACGGCGCAGGAGAGAAAGAGCGATGGGATCGGTGGCTAGGGGAATCGCTAGCTAGGGTTAGGCCTGGCTGGGCCAATGGGCCGGCTGGAGAGGGGGCTGATGGTGGGCCAGCTGCGGCTGGCTGGGGAAATTGGGCCAGGGAGGAGAGGAGAATGGGGCCGGCTGGCCTAGAAGGCTGGCTGGACTCTCTCCTTTAAAAAAACAAGGAAGAGATAGAAAGAAACAATAGAGGTTAGGGATGGAATCTGGGGCAAGAGGATAAAATTTCCCGGACTCGTAAAAATGTCAGGAATTTAAATAAAATAGATGGGGGGGTTTTGGAGGAACCTCGAAACAACGGAAAGAATTATAGGCAAGGTTTAGAAGTAGAAACTTGAATTAAGAGGCATGAGGAATAAATGCAAGAGTGTTGGGTTATTCCGAAGCAAACGGAATATTATTATATAGCTCCCTAAATATTGAGAGGCTTTTATATGTTATAAAGAGAAGACACCTTCCCTCGATTTAAATGGACCGAAGGTCCACACAATTTATTTGGTTGAGATGCAAAAATTAAAGACATGATGGCATGATGACATGATGCAATGCAAAAATAAATAACACAAGCAGAACTGAAACACACGGGCAACCCGGAACATCTGGAACTTCAGGAATCTTCTAGAATCTTCTGGGACGTCGGTCTCGGGCGTCACAACTCTCCCACACTAACAGAGGATCTCGACCCGAGATCCTAGAGATATCACCGGGTAAAAACGAAGAGGAAGAGGTAAAACAAAGTTGCTTCTTTGACAGATGAGAGAAACCAAGAACCTTGAGAGGTTAAACAAGTTGAATGAAAGAAAGCAACGGAGATGAATGAAGATGAAACACTCCGTTACAAAAGAGGAACAAGGAGCACTATGAGAACCTTGAAGGTTGAAAGACATGAAACAAGAGCTCACGGACGGAAAGAATATGAAACTGCAATGGTACAACCAAGGAATAAGAATGACAGAATTCGGACAGCACTCCGACTGAAAATGGAAGGAATTAACATGATCTTGCCAAGTTGAGATGATACTTGAAGAAAACAGCAACATATTGCCTCCGAAACAATTAAAAGAATGGCACAAAGGGGTAAGAAAGAATTCAGATAGCACTCCGGTTAAAAGAGAGTTAAAACTTGATAAGATGAGGGAACTTGAATGAAGAATACAACACTCCGGTTAAATGATAAGCAAGGGAAAGAACATGATCTCGATAAAATGAGATGATGGTTAAAGAGAGAGGAACATCACAATGCCTCTGGAACGAAAGAATAGAATATAAATCAAAGAAAGAAAAGAATGGAGAAGAAAATAACAACTTCTCTCAAAATTGAATTTGAAAGAGCATCCTTACGAAGAAGGGTTGAATGGAGTTGTTGAAAAATTCAACAACCTAAGAATAAGCTTGATGTGGGCTATTGGAAAACATCTCAAAATTAAGAGGTGACAACCAGCCACTAACGACAACATTTGATTGGATAGAGATCAACAAGGAGACGATAAACTTATTCACCGGAATGATTAATGAAGAACTTGGTTCATTAATAAGCACCATAATACAACAATCCTTAGGGAAAGCTTTTAGGTGAATTATAAACCCAAGATAACTCCAACAAATAAATTGAAGGGTTGAAAAGATCTCCTGAACAACGAAAAAGATGGGTTTAAATATCTCATTCCTGACAACTTGTGAATCATAAAACATGAAGGAATTGTCAAAATGACATAACACCATCTGAAAAGATAAGGTAGAAATAATTGCACTTGGAAAGCATGATGAAGAATGCTTGAGCTCCAACAAGAATCTTGATGAAGACTTCGAGGATGAATTAAAACATGATGAACCACCATGAATACTCCGGTAATGAAAGCATGAGAAGTGAAAGATGAAAAGAATAAGATTCAAGGCCTGCGATGAATTAGATGGAGGTTGAAATGATAATAATTGAAATAACTTGGAACTCCGGAAAACAAGATGAACAACTTAGAACCGAGAATATGATATGATGAACAAGCTCCCGACAAAAGAATTAACATGACCTTGAAGGAATAAGAATAAGAATTGTGTCATGCATCTCCTTCACCAATTTAAATTGATGACAACCAAAGGATTTGGCATACTACTTATTCTCGTTGCAAAGAATTAAAGAGAGATCTAGCACAAGCTTGGGTAAATCTTCAACAAAGCACCGGTAGGATTATGAAAAGAACAAATGAATTGATACGATAACAGGGAAGAGTAAACTTGAATGAGCCACCGTCAGAATAGGGAGACGAACGAAGAGGCATCAATGAAGAATATTTGGAGGACGAAGTTGAAAACTGAGAACGAAGAAATATTCTGAAATGATGGCCTTCGGAGGATCACAAAGAAAAGAATTCATGAAATGCTTCGGATGGGTATAAAAGAATTCCTCACAATCTGAACAATAATGAGGATGGCATGAAGCTAGAACCACGAATCTCATCAAGAGAACAGGCCAAGATTAAGAGAAACTCTTCTCCAGTCTTCAGATGTTGAGAGTGAAGACGAGAAATGCCATAAGAATTGTTTAGCACTCCGGAATGAAGAATTAAAAGGTTGAACCAATGATGAACAAGAATTTGAAAGCGATCTTGGAGAAGGCATGTGACTGATGGAATTCATTCTTACGTCACACTTTAAAAGAATTCTCCAGAAAAGAAGAGTCAGGTAAGATCATGGGAAAAGACCTATGGGTTAGGGCCCACTAAAGAAATCACCGTTGAAAAAGATTGCTTAAGAGATATTGCATCGGTTGAATTAAATGGTTTGAGTAAGATAACAATGCTCAAAATAATTTGAACGGATTAAGAATGGAATTATGAATCTTCAGCACTCCGGATATGAAAAACAAGAGGTGAATGATTAATTGGTGCACCGGAATAAGAAAGCATTGTGAAATGAGGAAAAGGATAAGATCAACATCAAAATCTTGAATTACATCCACCGACAGAATTAGAGAACAAAAGAATGATGAACTTGAAGCTCTTGAGCATCTTCACGATAAATCACCGGATAAGAACATTGAAGGAAATGAATGAAGAAACATCACATGAATAAAATGGATACTTCATCTGAGAATTTCTGGCTCCAAAAAGAGAAGGGAGGGAGGGTGGGGAAAACAAAGACAACTTGGAATGAATGAAACAGACAATTCGTCAGATTTCTCAACGACGTCCGTATGGAATAATCTTGAAGAGAAAGCACACCGGTTGAAAAAGTATTAACATGACCATCTTGATGATCAAGAAGAATTAACACTCCCATAGAAATATGAGAATACCGATTAAGGAAGTTATGGAATCAACATTTGACATCGAAGCAACTCAAATACCAGAATAAAAACAAAAACAAAGGATAGATATGCAACATGATCTTCACAATATCATCCGAACAGAGAATTGAACTAATGAATTCCGCAGGTACATCAACTAGACGAGAAGCCACTTCGGAGAAGGAAAAGGTAAATAAAAGGAACAAGGATCAGATAGAACAAATACAAGATAGAAGTTTCATTCGACATATTCGTGCTAAAAGCTCATGGAACGTGTTACAAAAGGGTTTTGCAATCCCCGGATCAGCATAGCCAAGGACCCTTTAAGATGCAACTCCCGATCAGAACAAGTCCATAAAACCACTTCACTCAATGTAGAACCCCGAACTTCATATCGTGCATCCGTTGGAAGAATGCCTAGAACTACTTGATGAACCCACCTATAGATTTCCGAAAGTTTCCAGTTATGCAATCAGGTGTTGGGGATACACGGGAAGCACCGCGCAATCAACTCTAAACCTACATCCAGGTGTATCCATCCTTCAACACATAACCAGTCTTTCTCGGAAACTGTTTACCTCGGACCTTCGAAAAGCATCCACTATAACAAGCTATGGCAATACTCTCGAGCTACCTCCCCAGTACTGGGTGATGTCGGGGTTATCTTGCCACTGGCCGTATAGGAGAGATTTTCGATGTCGGCCGTCTTAAGTATTTAGTACTGCCGCGATATGCTTGTGACAACAATACCCCGAAGCTCAACTCCTCGGTAACAGGAGGCATCGAGAACAATATCCTTGTCACAAGAACATCGAAACAATCCCAGAATACTCGCGAGATCCTAAAAAAAATTTGGTGCAATTTTTGAAAGTAGAAGAGATAAGAGTAGTCGTCAGGAGTCCTCACCAGAATGAAAGAGATGAGGAGCAAAAGAAAATCCTACTCTCCGATATATATAGGACTCAAAACATTTTCAGTGTGTGCCTAGACTCAACCGTCAACGATTCGATCAATCAGTGGGGGCTTCTAGGTCGGAGAAGGCTCTGAATACCAACTTGTAATGCCCAGGATGGGACTATACCTCCTACGTGTCGAGGCACGACTTAAAGGTATAAGCCCATCCTAGAATGATCTCAAGTTTGGTATCTTTGGACGACTCATGTAAAAGAGGGATTAAATTGCAAAAGGAGATAGTTGGCTTACACTCGCCACTTCACACAATACAATACATAAGCAATACATCATTCAAAACATCACAACCCGACTACGGGTGAAGATCCGAAAGAAAGATACCAAAACAACATAAAGCCACAGGTCAGGATCGAATCCTAGTAGAAACCACTACTGATCGTCGAAACGTCACAAACATACGGCCACTCTCTTCAACGAGCTCCTGGTGAAGTACTGATCCAACTCCTGCATCAAGCTCGGCTGAACCTGCATCTGGTGTGGTGAAGTAACTGTGAGCCACAGAGGACTCAGCAATCCCGTTCCCGGGTAACAAGACTATTTAAGCCTTGGGTGAGGATCAAGGCTGGAGAAAGAACGAGAGGTGAAGGAACAGCAAGAGTCTGCAGCAGCAACTAGCACTAACTTACGTAATAGAGAGCGAGAAGAGAAGTGCCTCGGTCGAGAGATGATCACGAAGTGATCCTAACTAAAGCCGGTCAAACATAACCCCACCGTTGTGACGCCCGAGACTGACGTCCCAGAAGATTCCAGAAGAGTCCCAAAGATTCCAGATGTTCCGGGTTGCCCGTGTGTTTCTTTTGCTTGTGTTATTTATTTTTTTGCATTGCATCATGCATCATGCCATCATGTTAATTTATTTTGCATTTCAACCTAATAAATTGTGTGGACCTTCGGTCCATTTAAATCGAGGGAAGAATGTCTTCTCTTTATAACATATAAAAGTCTCTCAATATTTAGGGAGCTATATTTATTAATTATTCCATTGCTTCGGAATCATCGTAACACACTTGCATTAATTCCCCATGTTTATTTCGCTTCAAGTTTGACTTCTATACCTTGCCTATAATTCTTTCCGTTGTTTCGAGGCTCCTCCATTTATCTAAACTCCTTTTATTGCAAGCTAAATGTTTTAGTTTTGCACTTCCCTTTTGTTGGAACTATTTTTGTGAGGTTGGAATTATTCCGTAAAGCCTTACAAAAATGTCCATCATTTTATTCTTTCTTTCTTTGCCTCTTTTCTTTTTATTTTTGGCTCTCCTTATTTGTTTTATTCTGCTTAGTAATAAAAAGAGGAGCAGCCAGGCCAATAGGCCATCTCCTTCCTCCCTCCTTGGCCCAGGCCTCCCCTAGGCCCGACCGCTCCTCCAACCTGCAGCCTCCCTCTCCCTTCCTGGCCACCCTGGCCCAACTCCTCCCGCACCGAAACCCTAGCGAAGCCCCGGTTCGCTCCTCCCTTCCCTGTCCGCCGCCACTCTCCCGGTTACCTCGCCCTCTGTCTCCCTCTCTCGCTCTCTGTCGCATCCCCTCTCTCCCTCTCAAACCCCGCTCGCCCCGATCCCCTCGACCAGCCTCCCTCTCCCCCCGAGCCCCGCAGCTCCTTCCTCCCTTCTCCGGTGGCCGCGCCGCCCTCCCAGCTCCTCGAGCCGCCACCGCGTCCCAAGGCCAGAGCCTCCCGCGCCAACTCCTGCGAGCGCCCGAGCGCTCCTCTCGCCCGCAGGCCGGCGACCTCGCCCCCTGGCCGAGCGCCCGCCTCGCCGAGTCGCCGCCCCGGGCTCGGCCCCTGTTCCTCTCCCGACGCCCCGGCGTGGTGCCCGTCCGCCCGCGCGCGAGGCCGCGCCCGAGCGCCCTCTGCTCTTCGCCGGCCAGGAGCGCCGCTCCTCCCCAGCACCCGCGGCCCCTTCGCCTCGCCCTCTGCCTCGTGCAGCGCCATGGCGCTCGACCGTCCCCGTGCGGCCGTCCTCAGAAGCCCGCGCCCAGCGCGCGCCCAGTCCTCACGGCCGCGCGTCTCCCTCGCCTTGCTGCCTTCGTCCGCGCGAGGCTCTGCCTCGGCTCCTTCGTCCAGCAGCAACCAGCAGCGCCGCAACCCCCGCAGTCCTTTCTTTTCCTGTTTTTTTTGTTTTGTTGTGCTGTTTTTGTTAATCTCAGTTAACCAGGAAAACAGCAAGTTTATCTTCTTTTGGACCCTTGAACGACTACATGTACGAGAACGACGACCCGTGTACCCCTTCGAGTCGCCGACGACCCGTCAAGTACGACTACACGGCGACAAATGACATGTACAACTATCTTCGCCGAGTACGACTACACACGATGACCGTCAAGTTCGACTACACGG
The DNA here is from genome assembly GCA_902687465.1 of Secale cereale. Classification (NCBI taxonomy): domain Eukaryota; kingdom Viridiplantae; phylum Streptophyta; class Magnoliopsida; order Poales; family Poaceae; genus Secale; species Secale cereale. The sequence continues at coordinate 524,452,023 of LR738715.1, read as the reverse complement.
TCGCCACGAGTACCCCAACGACCAAGTACCGCGACGACCGAGTACATCTACGGCCCGAACGTCTACCGTCGCCACGAGTACAACTACCGTCGCCGAGTACCACTACTTCCTCTACCGTCGCCCGAGTACAACTACCGCCACGTGAACGACTTCTTCCTCTTCGGCCGTGTACCACTACTTCCACTACTACGGCTACTTCCACTACGACCTCAAACCCCTCCGAGAACGATGGTTCCGAAGGTATAACCCCGTCGATGACCCGTGTGATGCATGCTTGTTGTGTTGTATGCAATGTCTCCCTTGTGTGCTTCGTGCCCGTTCCGATCTTTGTCATGTTCCTCGGTTGCCTCGTCACCGACTTGTGGGAACCCGGCAACGGGATCGCCCCACCTTCATCTCGTTTGACTCACCCACGCCATCTATCTTTTGCACCGGACTCTCAACGAGTTACCGGTACCGATATGTTGCGTTGCATCATTTTCGGTTCGTTGCCGTGGCACCCTTTCATTCCACCACGGTGATAATGCTTCATATCTCTTTTAAGTCAACCTTTTAATAAAACTTGCATAAACTTGTTCATGTCATCCGCATCATGTTAACAACATTATATGTTAAATTGTTGTTTGCTTGTAATTATTAAACATGCTCATGGGGATTTTCCGGATATGTTGTTGTTATTCTCCGGCCTCATTTAAAATGCCTAAGTAGAGTAGTTTCTTCATGCTTCACCTCTTGCCTTGTTAACCAACATTTAATCTTGTCTTGTAAATAACGAGAGTCAATTAAATAATTAATGTGGTGTTTCGTCAATATGCAACTCGTTGCATATTGATCACCACTTAACTTGTAGTATTTGTTTGTGCATCTTGCCATGCCTTGCATATTTAAACCGGACATGCATCATACTTGGATGTGCATCGTATGCCACGTTGATGATTGTGTGTTTACCGTGTTGTTCTTTCTTTCCGGTTGCTTCTCTTGTTAGCTTCGGTTCCGTTCCGGAGTTGTGAGGATTCCGCTCGACTGATGCTCCGTCTTCTTCTTGGATCCGTTCTTCTCCCTTGTGGAATCCCAGGCAAGATGACCGAACCCGGATACCATTACTATCTTTGCCTATTGCTAGTAGTCTCGATCTTTAGTTTTGCCTCGATGCCCATGTTTTCCTGTCAGCCTCCTACTTGTAACCATTGCCATGTTTAACCACCCTACCTACGCAAACCGTTGCTTGGCTAAGTACGCTTCGCTCAGCCCTTCTTATAGCATTGCTAGTTGCAGGTGAAGATTGAAGATGCTTGCTTCATGTTGAAGTTTGGTTGGGTTATATCACACTATATAAATGCTTAAAATGAAATCATCTATATACTGGCAGGGTGGAAGGCTAAGCCTTTTGCTTGGTGTTTTGTTCCACTCATGCCGTTAGGAACCGTATAAACCGGTGTTATGTTCCTTGATTATGCGTTCCTAACACGGTTGGGGTGTATGGGACCCCCTTGATAAACCGCTAAGTGCTAAGTCTTTTCCAGCAAGTCCCAACATTTGGTACTATTTGCCTCATAATAACAACTTAATTAAATAGTTAAATTTGCATAGGGGGTCGCTCCCTCGAGGATCCTTTATTTCTACATAGCAGGGGGGGCCAGTGCCGATGGTGTTGGTCCCAAACGGGGAGCCTGCGGGAACCACCACGGGGAAACTCGAGGTTTGGGTCCTGTAGCTTCGCCCATCCGGTCGTGTCCTGAGACTTAGATACGCGCGGCTACTATCAGGGTGTCGACACGCCGGGAGGATTTGCTGGATTAGCCTTACCTTAGTTCGGTTTAACTTGAGCACGGGATTCCGAGAATACTCGGGTCTTCCCACCTATGGAGTTGCGACTTCACGGATCGTGGGCTTGTGATGGGCCAAGTTGGAACACCCCTGCAGGGTTTGAACTTTCGAAAGCCGTGCCCGCGGTTATGTGGCAGATGGGAGCTTGTTAATTCCGGTTGTAGATAACTTGACACAATGTTTCCAATACACTACCAGCGTGTGTATCGTGACTGTCAATTTCCGAATAGGGATTCGGGAGTTGAACACGGTGGGGTTTTGTTTGACCGGCTTTAGCTAGGATCACTTCGTGATCGTCTTTCGACCCATGCACTTCTCTTCTCGCTCTCTATTACGTAAGTTAGTGCTAGTTGCTGCTGCAGACTCTTGTTTGTTCCTTCACCTCTTACTCTTTCTTCAGCCATGTCCTCACCCAAGGCTTAAATAGTCTTGTTACCCGGGAACGGGATTGCTGAGTCCTCTGTGGCTCACAGTTACTTCACCACACCAGATGCAGGTTCAGCCGAGTTTGATGCAGGAGTTGGATCAATGCTTCCAGGAGCTTGTTGAAGAGTTTGGCTGTTTGCTTGTGACGTTTTGTTGATCAGTAGTGGTTTCTACTAGGATTCGATCCTGACATGTGGCTTTATGTTGTTTTGGTATCTTTCTTTTGGATCTTCACCCGTAGCCGGGTTGTGATGTTTTGAATGATGTATTGCTTATGTAATGTATTGTGTGAAGTGGCGAGTGTAAGCCAACTACCTCCTTTTGCAATTTAATCCCTCTTTTACATGAGTCGTGCAAAGATACCAAACTTGAGATCATTCTAGGATGGATTTATGCCTTTAAGTCGTGCCTCGACACGTAGGAGGTATAACTCCATCCTGGGCATTACAAGTTGGTATTCAGAGCCTTCTCCGACCTAGAAGCCCCCACTGATTGATCGAATCGTTGACGGTTGAGTCTAGGCACACACTGAAAACTTTTTGAGTCCTATATTATATCGGAGAGTAGGATTTCTTTGCTTCTCATCTCTTTCTCTCTGGTGAGGACTCCTGACGTCTACTCTTACCTCTTCTACTTTCAAAAATCGCACAAATTTTTTTTTAGGATCCCGCGAGTATTCTGGGATTGTTTCGATGTTCTTGTGACAAGGATATTGTTCCCGATGCCTCCTGTTACCGAGGAGTTGAGCTTCGGGGTATCATTGTAACAAGCATATCGCGGCAGTACTAAATACTTAAGACGGCCGACATCGAAAATCTCTCCTATACGGCCAGTGGCAAGATAACCCCGACATCACCCAGTACTGGGGAGGTAGTTCGAGAGTATTGCCATAGCTTGTTATAGTGGATGCTTTTCGAAGGTCCGAGGTAAACAGTTTCCGAGAAAGACTGGTTATGTGTTGAAGGATGGATACACCTGGATGTAGGTTTAGAGTTGATTGCGCGGTGCTTCCCGTGTATCCCCAACACCTGATTGCATAACTGGAAACTTTCGGAAATCTATAGGTGGGTTCATCTAGTAGTTCTAGGCATTCTTCCAACGGATGCTCGATATGAAGTTCGGGGTTCTACATTGAGTGAAGTGGTTTTATGGACTTGTTCTGATCGGGAGTTGCATCTTAAAGGATCCTTGGCTATGCTGATCCGGGGATTGCAAAACCCTTTTGTAACATGTTCCATGAGCTTTCAGCACGAAGATGTCGGACGAAACTTCTATCTTGTATTTGTTCTATCTGATCCTTGTTCCTTTTTATTTACTTTTGTTCTACAAGTGGCTTCTCGACGAGTTGATGTACCTGCAGAACTCATTCGTTCAATCCTCTGTTCGAATGATATTGTGAAGATTCTGCTGCGAAATATCTATCCTTTGTTCTTGTTTTGATTCTGGTATTCGAGTTGCTTCGATGATAAATGTTGATTCCGTACCTTTCCTAATCGGTATTATCATATTTTTTATGGGAGTGCAGTCCTTCTTGATCATCTAGATGTTCATGTTAATCCTTTTCAACCGGTGTGCCTTCCCTTCAAGTTATTCCACATGGATGCCGTTGAGAAACCTGACGATTTGTCTGTTTCATTCATCCCAAGTTGTCTTTGTTTTTCCCCACCCTCCCACCCTTCTTCTTCTTGGAGCCAGCAATTCTCAATGAAGTATCCATTTTATTCATGTGATGGTTCTTCATTCTTTTCCTTCAATGTTCTTATCCGGTGATTTATTGTGAAGATGCTCTAGAGCTTCTAGTTCATCATTCTTTTCTTCTCTAATTCTGCAGGTGGATGTAATTCAAGATTTCGGTGTTGACTTTTCCTTTTCCTCATTTCACAATGCTTTTTATTCCGGTGCACCAATTAATCATTCTCCTCTTGCTATTCACATCCGGAGTGCTGAAGATTCATAATTTCATTCTTAATCCTTTCAAGCTATTTTGAGACCGTTATCTCATTCAAGCCATTTAATTCAACCGGTGCTATATCTCTTAAGCAATCTTTTCCAACGGTGATTTCTTTTGAGTGGGCCCTAACCCACAGGTCTTTTCCCAGGATCTTACCTGACTCTTTTTTTCTGGAGTTATACTCAAATTCTTTTCAAAGTGTGACGTAAGTATGATTCCCATGAGTCACATGCCTTCCCCAAGATCGTTTTCAAATTCTTTTCTTCATTGGGTCAACCTTTTTAATTCTTCATTCCGGAGTGCTCAACAATCCTTCATGCCATTTCTCGTCGTCTTCTCAGATTTTGGAGATCGGAGAAGAGTTTCTCTTAAATCTTGGCCCGTCTTTTTGAAGATTCGTGGTTCTAGCTTCATGCCATCCTCATAGTTGTTTCGATTGTGAGGAATTCTTTTTATACCCATCCAGAGCATTTCATGAATTCTTTTCTTTGTGATCCTCCGAAGGCCATCATTTCAGAATATTTCTTCGTTCTCAGTTTTCAACTTCGACCTCCAACTATTCTTCATTGATGTTTCTTCGTTCGTCTCCCTATTCTTGGTGGTTCTTTCAAGTTTACTCTTCCGTTGTTATCGTATCAATTCATTTGTTCTTTTCATAATCCTACCGGTGGTTCGTTGAAGATTTATCCGAGCTTATGCTAGATCTCTCTTTAATTCTTTCCAACGAGAATAAGTAGTATGCCAAATCCTTTGGTTGTCATCAATTTAAATTGGTGAAGGAGATGCATGACATAATTCTTATTCTTGTTCCTTCCAAGTGTTTAATTCTTTTGTCTGGAGCTTGTTCATCATATCATATTCTCGGTTCTAATTCTTCATCTTGTTTTCTGGAGCTCCAAGTTATTTCTATTATATCATTCCAAAGCTCAATCTAATTCATCGCAGGCCTTGAATCTTATTCTTTTCATCTTTCACTTTCCATGTTTCATTACCGGAGTTCTCATGGTGGTTCATCATCATATTCTAATTCATCCTTGAAGTCTTCAACAAGATTCTTGTTGAAGCTCAAGCATTCTTCATCATACTTTCCAATTGCAATCCTTTCTACCTTATCTTTTCAGATGGTGTTATGTCATTCTTGACAATTCCTTCATGTTTTATGACTCACGAGTTATCAAGAATGAGATATTTAAAACCATCATTTCTTTTTCTTTAGGAGATCTTTTCAACCCTTCATTTATTCGTTGGAGTTATCTTGGGTTGTATTTCACCTAAAAGCTATCCCTAAGGATTGTTGCTATTATGGTGCTCATAAATGACCCAAGTTCTTCACTTATCATTCCGGTGAAATAAGTTTTTCATCTCCTTGTTGATCTCAATCCAAGCAATTGTTTCTGTTAGTGGCTGGTTGTCACCTCTTAATTTTGAGATGTTTTCCATAAGCCCACAACAAGCTTATTCTTTCGTTGTTGATTTTCCAACAACTCCGTTTAACCCTTCTTCGTAAGGATGCTCTTTCAAATTCAATTTTGAGAGTTGTCTTTTCTTCTCCGTTCAAGTCTTTCATCGATTTGTTTGCTATTCTTTCATTCCGGAGGCATTGTGATATTGCTCTCTTTAACCATCATATCGTTTTGTCAAGTTCATGTTCTTTTCCTTGTTTATCTTTTAACAGGAGTGCTATCTGAATCTTTCTTACCCTTGTGCCATTCTTTTAATTGTTCCGGAGGCTGTGTGTTGTTGATTTCATCAAGTATCATCTCATCTCCTCAAGTTCATGTTCTTTTCCTTCCATTTTCAGACGGAGTGCTGTCCAAATTCTGTCATTCTTATTCCTTGGCTATACCCTTGCAGTTTCATATTCTTTTGGTCCGTGAGCTCTTGTTTAATGTCTTTCAACCTTCAAGGTTCTCATAATGCTCCTAGTTACTCTTTTCTAACGGAGTGCACTTAACTTCGTTCATCTCCGTTGCTTTCTTTCTTTCAACTTGTTTAACCTCTCAAGGTTCCTTGGTTTCACTCGTTCGTCAAAGAAGCAACTTTGTTTTACCTCTTCCTCTTCCGTTTTTACCCGGTGATATCTCTAGGATCTCGGGTCGAGATCCTCTGTTAGTGTGGGAGAGTTGTGACGCCCGAGACCGACGTCCCAGAAGATTCCAGAAGAGTCCCGAAGATTCCAGATGTTCCGGGTTGCCCGTGTGTTTCTTTTGCTTGTGTTATTTTTTTTTTTGCATTGCATCATGCATCATGCCATCATGTTAATTTATTTTGCATTTCAACCTAATAAATTGTGTGGACCTTCGGTCCATTTAAATCGAGGGAAGAATGTCTTCTCTTTATAACATATAAAAGTCTCTCAATATTTAGGGAGCTATATTTATTAATTATTCCATTGCTTCGGAATCATCGTAACACACTTGCATTAATTCCCCATGTTTATTTCGCTTCAAGTTTGACTTCTATACCTTGCCTATAATTCTTTCCGTTGTTTCGAGGCTCCTCCATTTATCTAAACTCCTTTTATTGCAAGCTAAATGTTTTAGTTTTGCACTTCCCTTTTGTTGGAACTATTTTTGTGAGGTTGGAATTATTCCGTAAAGCCTTACAAAAATGTCCATCATTTTATTCTTTCTTTCTTTGCCTCTTTTCTTTTTATTTTTGGCTCTCCTTATTTGTTTTATTCTGCTTAGTAATAAAAAGAGGAGCAGCCAGGCCAATAGGCCATCTCCTTCCTCCCTCCTTGGCCCAGGCCTCCCCTAGGCCCGACCGCTCCTCCAACCTGCAGCCTCCCTCTCCCTTCCTGGCCACCCTGGCCCAACTCCTCCCGCACCGAAACCCTAGCGAAGCCCCGGTTCGCTCCTCCCTTCCCTGTCCGCCGCCACTCTCCCGGTTACCTCGCCCTCTGTCTCCCTCTCTCGCTCTCTGTCGCATCCCCTCTCTCCCTCTCAAACCCCGCTCGCCCCGATCCCCTCGACCAGCCTCCCTCTCCCCCCGAGCCCCGCAGCTCCTTCCTCCCTTCTCCGGTGGCCGCGCCGCCCTCCCAGCTCCTCGAGCCGCCACCGCGTCCCAAGGCCAGAGCCTCCCGCGCCAACTCCTGCGAGCGCCCGAGCGCTCCTCTCGCCCGCAGGCCGGCGACCTCGCCCCCTGGCCGAGCGCCCGCCTCGCCGAGTCGCCGCCCCGGGCTCGGCCCCTGTTCCTCTCCCGACGCCCCAGCGTGGTGCCCGTCCGCCCGCGCGCGAGGCCGCGCCCGAGCGCCCTCTGCTCCTCGCCGGCCAGGAGCGCCGCTCCTCCCCAGCACCCGCGGCCCCTTCGCCTCGCCCTCTGCCTCGTGCAGCGCCATGGCGCTCGATCGTCCCCGTGCGGCCGTCCTCAGAAGCCCGCGCCCAGCGCGCGCCCAGTCCTCACGGCCGCGCGTCTCCCTCGCCTTGCTGCCTTCGTCCGCGCGAGGCTCTGCCTCGGCTCCTTCGTCCAGCAGCAACCAGCAGCGCCGCAACCCCCGCAGTCCTTTCTTTTCCTGTTTTTTTTGTTTTGTTGTGCTGTTTTTGTTAATCTCAGTTAACCAGGAAAACATCAAGTTTATCTTCTTTTGGACCCTTGAACGACTACATGTACGAGAACGCCGACCCGTGTACCCCTTCGAGTCGCCGACGACCCGTCAAGTACGACTACACGGCAACAAATGACATGTACAACTATCTTCGCCGAGTACGACTACACACGATGACCGTCAAGTTCGACTACACGGTCGCCACGAGTACCCCTACGACCAAGTACCGCGACGACTGAGTACATCTACGGCCCGAACGTCTACCGTCGCCACGAGTACAACTACCGTCGCCGAGTACCACTACTTCCTCTACCGTCGCCCGAGTACAACTACCGCCACGTGAACGACTTCTTCCTCTTCGGCCGTGTACCACTACTTCCACTACTATGGCTACTTCCACTACGACCTCGAACCCCTCCGAGAACGATGGTTCCGAAGGTATAACCCCGTCGATGACCCGTGTGATGCATGCTTGTTGTGTTGTATGCAATGTCTCCCTTGTGTGCTTCGTGCCCGTTCCGATCTTTGTCATGTTCCTCGGTTGCCTCGTCACCGACTTGTGGGAACCCGGCAACGGGATCGCCCCACCTTCATCTCGTTTGACTCACCCACGCCATCTATCTTTTGCACCGGACTCTCAACGAGTTACCGGTACCGATATGTTGCGTTGCATCATTTTCGGTTCGTTGCCGTGGCACCCTTTCATTCCACCACGGTGACAATGCTTCATATCTCTTTTAAGTCAACCTTTTAATAAAACTTGCATAAACTTGTTCATGTCATCCGCATCATGTTAACAACATTATATGTTAAATTGTTGTTTGCTTGTAATTATTAAACATGCTCATGGGGATTTTCCGGATATGTTGTTGTTATTCTCCGGCCTCATTTAAAATGCCTAAATAGAGTAGTTTCTTCATGCTTCACCTCTTGCCTTGTTAACCAACATTTAATCTTGTCTTGTAAATAACGAGAGTCAATTAAATAATTAATGTGGTGTTTCGTCAATATGCAACTCGTTGCATATTGATCTCCACTTAACTTGTAGTATTTGTTTGTGCATCTTGCCATGCCTTGCATATTTAAACCGGACATGCATCATACTTGGATGTGCATCGTATGCCACGTTGATGATTGTGTGTTTACCGTGTTGTTCTTTCTTTCCGGTTGCTTCTCTTGTTAGCTTCGGTTCCGTTCCGGAGTTGTGAGGATTCCGCTCGACTGATGCTCCGTCTTCTTCTTGGATCCGTTCTTCTCCCTTGTGGAATCCCAGGCAAGATGACCAAACCCGGATACCATTACTATCTTTGCCTATTGCTAGTAGTCTCGATCTTTAGTTTTGCCTCGATGCCCATGTTTTCCTGTCAGCCTCCTACTTGTAACCATTGCCATGTTTAACCACCCTACCTACGCAAACCGTTGCTTGGCTAAGTACGCTTCGCTCAGCCCTTCCTATAGCATTGCTAGTTGCAGGTGAAGATTGAAGATGCTTGCTTCATGTTGAAGTTTGGTTGGGTTATATCACACTATATAAATGCTTAAAATGAAATCATCTATATACTGGCAGGGTAGAAGGCTAAGCCTTTTGCTTGGTGTTTTGTTCCACTCATGCCGTTAGGAACCGTATAAACCGGTGTTATGTTCCTTGATTATGCGTTCCTAACACGGTTGGGGTGTATGGGACCCCCTTGATAAACCGCTAAGTGCTAAGTCTTTTCCAGCAAGTCCCAACATTTGGTACTATTTGCCTCATAATAACAACTTAATTAAATAGTTAAATTTGCATAGGGGGTCGCTCCCTCGAGGATCCTTTATTTCTACATAGCAGGGGGGCCAGTGCCGATGGTGTTGGTCCCAAACGGGGAGCCTGTGGGAACCACCACGGGGAAACTCGAGGTTTGGGTCCTGTAGCTTTGCCCATCCGGTCGTGTCCTGAGACTTAGATACGCGCGGCTACTATCAGGGTGTCGACACGCCGGGAGGATTTGCTGGATTAGCCTTACCTTAGTTCGGTTTAACTTGAGCACGGGATTCCGAGAATACTCGGGTCTTCCCACCTATGGAGTTGCGACTTCGCGGATCGTGGGCTTGTGATGGGCCAAGTTGGAACACCCCTGCAGGGTTTGAACTTTCGAAAGCCGTGCCCACGGTTATGTGGCAGATGGGAGCTTGTTAATTCCGGTTGTAGATAACTTGACACAATGTTTCCAATACACTACCAGCGTGTGTACCGTGACTGTCAATTTCCGAATAGGGATTCGGGAGTTGAACACGGTGGGGTTATGTTTGACCGGCTTTAGCTAGGATCACTTCGTGATCATCTTTCGACCGATGCACTTCTCTTCTCGCTCTCTATTACATAAGTTAGTGCTAGTTGCTGCTGCAGACTCTTGTTTGTTCCTTCACCTCTTACTCTTTCTTCAGCCTTGTCCTCACCCAAGGCTTAAATAGTCTTGTTACCCGGGAACGGGATTGCTGAGTCCTCTGTGGCTCACAGTTACTTCACCACACCAGATGCAGGTTCAGCCGAGTTTGATGCAGGAGTTGGATCAGTGCTTCCAGGAGCTTGTTGAAGAGTTTGGCTGTTTGCTTGTGACGTTTTTTTGATCAGTAGTGGTTTCTACTAGGATTCGATCCTGACCTGTGGCTTTATGTTGTTTTGGTATCTTTCTTTTGGATCTTCACCCGTAGCCGGGTTGTGATGTTTTGAATGATGTATTGCTTATGTAATGTATTGTGTGAAGTGGCGAGTGTAAGCCAACTACCTCCTTTTGCAATTTAATCCCTCTTTTACATGAGTCGTGCAAAGATACCAAACTTGAGATCATTCTAGGATGGATTTATGCCTTTAAGTCGTGCCTCGACACGTAGGAGGTATAACTCCATCCTGGGCATTACAACCGTGTTCAACTCCCGAATCCATATTCGGAAATTGACAGTCACGGTACACACGCTGGTAGTGTATTGAAACATTGTGTCAAGTTATCTACAACCGGATATTAACAAGCTCCCATCTGCCACATAACCGCGGGCACGGCTTTCGAAAGTTCAAACCCTGCAGGGGTGTTCCAACTTGACCCATTACAAGCCCACGATCCGCGGAGTCGCAACTCCATAGGTGGGAAGACCCGAGTATTCTCGGAATCCCGTGCTCAAGTTAAACCGAACTAAGGTAAGGCTAATCCAGCAAATCCTCCCGGCGTGTCGACACCCTGATAGGTAGCCGCGCGTATCTAGTCTTAGGACACGACCGGATGGGCGATTCTACAGGTTTTTACCAAACCTTGAGTTTCCTCGAGGTGGCCCCGCAGAACCCCCGTTTCGGACCAACACTCATGTGGAGCACTGGCCCGGGGTTGTAGAATTAAAATAAAAGGGATAGCTAGTCCACATGCAAGTTTTATTAGTTTGTTATTAGGCAAATAGTACCAAATGTTGGGACTTGCTGGAAAAGACTTAGCACTTAGCGGTTTATCAAGGGGGTCCCATACACCCCAACCGTGTTAGGAACGCATAATCAAGGAACATAACAGCGGTTTATACGGTTCCTAACGGCATGAGTGGAACAAAACACCAAGCAAAAGGCTTAGCCTTCCACCCTTGCCAGTATATAGATGATTTCATTTTAAGCATTTATATAGTGTGATATAACCCAACCAAACTTCAACATGAAGCAAGCATCTTCAATCTTCACCTGCAACTAGCAATGCTATAAGAGGGGCTGAGCGAAGCGTACTTAGCCAAGCAACGGTTTGCATAGGTAGGTTGGTTAAACATGGAAATGGTTACAAGTAGGAGGCTGACAAGAAGATCATGGGCATCGAGGCAAAACTATAGAGCGGAACTACTAGCAATAGGCAAAGATAGTAATGGTATCCGGGTTCGGTCATCTTGCCTGGGATTCCACAAGGGAGAAGAACGGATCCAAGAAGTAGACGAAGCAACACAGTTGAGTGAATCCTCGCAACTCCGGAACGAAACCGAAGCTAACAAGAGAAGCAACCGGAAAGAAAGAAACAACACGGTAAACACACAAGCATAAACATGGCATACGATGCACAAACAAGTATGATGCATGTCTGGTTTAATTATGCATGGCATGGCAAAGTGCACAAACAAATACTACAAGTTAAGTGGAGATCAATATGCAACGAGTTGCATATTGACGAAACACCACATTTAATTATTTAGATGACTCTCATTATTTACAAGACAAGATTAAAAGGGTTTTAACATGGCAAGAGGTGAAACAAAAATAAACTACCTACTTAGACATTTTAAATGAGGCCGGAAAATAACAACAACATGTCCGGAAAATCCCCATGAGCATGTTTAAAAAATTATTAAAGCAACAACAATTAAACATTCAAAGGTTGTTAACATGATGCGGATGATATGATCAAGTTTTATGCAATTTATTAAAAGGGTTGACATTAAGAGATATGAAGGAGTATTTGTCACCGTGGTGGAAAGAAAGGTGCCACGACAACGATAACCAAAATGATGCAACGCAACATCTCGGTTCCGGTAACTCGTTGAGAGTCCGGTGCAAAAGATAGATGGCGTGAGCGAGTGAAACAAGATGAAAGAGGTGGGGTGATCCCGTTGCCGGGTTCCCACGAGTCGGCGACGAGGCAACCGAGGAACATGACAAAAGGGCGAAACGGGCACGAAGCACACGCGGGAAACATTTCATACAACACACAAGCACAAGCGTTCATCCACGGGGTCGTCTCGGGGTTATACCTTCGAAGCGTGCGTTTCGGGGCGGTTCGAGACGTAGAGGAAGAAGGCGTTCACGTGGCGGTAGTTGTACTCGGGCGACGGTAGCGGAAGTAGACGTTCTCGTAGAGGGAAGAAGTTGTTCACGGGGTCTTCGATGGTCGACGGTAGTCGTTCGGGCGTCGAGTTCGTAGATGTACCCGTCATCGTAGCCGTTCGGTCGTCGTGGTACTTGGTCGTTCTCGGTCTTGTCGACGGTAGACGTTCTCGTTACGTAGTTGTTCAAGCCATCGGAGGGGTATTTGGTGTTTCCGGGCGTCGGTAGTGGTACTTGCACATGTAGTAGTCGGACTTGATGGAACCGAGGCTCCGAGCATGCGTCGTGGTACTTTTCAACATCGCATCGGAAGTAGTCGTACAAGCGTCGGGCGGTCTTGCCGGTCTCGTTCTCACGTCGATCTTGCCAAAAGTCTGCTGGACCAAAACAACAACACGAGCAGACGGAAAAACACAGCAGCAGTACAGCGAGGAGGAGCAGGGAACTCCTATTCCATCAGCGAGGAAGAGAGGCACGGCACGACGCGGCCTTGCTGCTGGAGTCGTCCACGGACGGAGGAAGGCGCAGCCGCTGCGGCTCTGGCCTTGGGCGAAGCGGAGAGGAAGGGCAGCAGCTCCGGCCGGCTTGGCAGGGCAGCTGCACCTGGCGCGCGACGGAGGGGGAACGAGGCAGGGGCGGCATCGAAGGCAGGAGGCAGGGCGATTCCTGGCCGGCCGAGGCAGGGCATCGGTACCTGGGGCCCCTGGCCGGCGCTAGAGGCACGGAGGAGGGAGGCCGGAGGCGCGCCAGTGCTGCAGGTGAGGAGAAGGGCGCGGCTTCAGGGCTCCTGGCGCAGAGGGATGAAGCCGCAGGGCGCTGGCGACCCTGGAGGACGGGGAGGGAGCCGCGCAGCTCGGGGAAACCGAAGGGAGATGAGGGCTGCGGGAGATCGGGGCGAAGGGAGATCGGGTCGAGCGAGCGGGGCAGAAGGGTGGGGCTCGCTCGAGGGAAGAGGGACAGAGAGGTGAGCGAGGGAGAGGGAGAGGGAATCGGGATCGGGGGGAATGGGGTCGAGGGTTGCGGCGCTACGGCGCAGGAGAGAAAGAGCGATGGGATCGGTGGCTAGGGGAATCGCTAGCTAGGGTTAGGCCTGGCTGGGCCAATGGGCCGGCTGGAGAGGGGGCTGATGGTGGGCCAGCTGCGGCTGGCTGGGGAAATTGGGCCAGGGAGGAGAGGAGAATGGGGCCGGCTGGCCTAGAAGGCTTGCTAGACTCTCTCCTTTAAAAAAAAACAAGGAAGAGATAGAAAGAAACAATAGAGGTTAGGGATGGAATCTGGGGCAAGAGGATAAAATTTCCCGGCTCGCAAAAATGTCAGGAATTTAAATAAAATAGATGGGGGGTTTTGGAGGAACCTCGAAACAACGGAAAGAATTATAGGCAAGGTTTAGAAGTAGAAACTTGAATTAAGAGGCATGAGGAATAAATGCAAGTGTGTTGGGTTATTCCGAAGCAAATGGAATATTATTATATAGCTCCCTAAATATTGAGAGGCTTTTATATGTTATAAAGAGAAGACACCTTCCCTCAATTTAAATGGACCGAAGGTCCACACAATTTATTTGGTTGAGATGCAAAAATTAAAGACATGATGGCATGATGACATGATGCAATGCAAAAATAAATAACACAAGCAGAACTGAAACACACGGGCAACCCGGAACATCTGGAACTTCGGGAATCTTCTGGAATCTTCTGGGACGTCGGTCTCGGGCGTCACACAGCCATCACTCCCTCATCACCAGTTCCAAGGAGTTGTCAAGTCGCACTATCGCCAAGGTTGCGTGAGAAGTGGAGCCGCCACGTCCCATACAACAAACCACGCGCCGGCCTGGTCTGCAGCCTTTTTGGGCCCGCGGTGCTTCGTCCTCGACTAAGGCTTCGCCCGAAGCCAACTCCGCGAGTGCCTTGGGCCCGGGGGCTACTGTCGGCGTCCTAGGAACCAGGGTACCCAGACTTGCCTGTCTGCGGGCCGCGACGTGCTCCTTCAAGAAGACCTGGTACGGCCCAGATGATCGACCAGCTGCTCAAGACCCTCGTGTGGGGCCAAGCCTGCAAGGAGAACAACGCCAAGACCCCCTCGGGAGCGGCCTCGGCGAGGCGTTCCGGAGGGGCAAAGAATCCAAGGCCAAGCCTGCCTCACGAGGAGGCAGTGACGTCAGCAGTGATGCACCGTGCCAGCGAGTGCCAGCGTCCGCCAACGGCACAGTTGCCATTTCAGTGCAAAGGAGACAGCGCAGCCGTTAGTTCCCAAGGAGCAGGGCAAAGGTTTCCTCTTTGGTGCAACAAGACCGAAGACCGCAAGGACGATAAGGAGGATGTCACCGTCGAGCCCACCACCGTGTCGAGCCCACCACCGTGTCACTACCTACAAAAGGACCACTTTGAGCGGGAAAACAATGGCCATTTTTGTAGGCGAAGACTGCTTTTGTCAGGGTAGGAACGTCCTTGTTTTCCCGCTCAAAAATGGCCGTTGTGGAATCCCTTCCTGCCTAAACATTTCGGGGGAAGAGGACCGTGGCCGCCTATATAAGTAGCTAGGATTCCCACTGAGAAGAGGGATCGACTCATACACTTGACCACCACAGAAGGAGCAAGAACACTAGCCTCCTGACCCTCCTGAGGTTGCCTCCTGAGCTCAGGAACCCTTGTACCATTTCATACTCTAGCTCACCCGGAGCCAATCCACCAAAGCGAGAAGTTGGGTATTACACCTCGCTGTGGCCAGAACCTGGATAAACTCTTGTGTGTTTGTTCATTGTTTTCTTGAATCCTTCCACCGAGACGAGATCGAGGCGCTAGGTAGACATGAGTGGGAGAGATCTTCGTTCACGCCCTTGTGTTTCAACTTAACGGGTTTTGCGGAGCCCTGAATCCGACACTTGCCATGCAAACACGTCGACATTCTCCCGTGGGAAGGTGACGAGCACACCTTCCTATTTGTTGTCAAGGGTGGAGCTTATGGTAAAAGCTCCACCCGTGTCGTCCTCCCTGACAGGGACCTTCTTGGTGTCTGGCGGGTCCGCCTTGGACCTCTTGCTCTCGCTGGAGGAGCTCTCCGGCACATCCTCAATGGGAACGCGGTGCTCCGAGGAGGCGCGTTTGTCGGAGGGGGTGCATGAGCTCTTGCCAGGGTCCGAAACCTTGCCGGGAGGGGCCTTGCCGGCAGAGGCAAATGTCTTGCCGGTTTACCTCTCCCTCGGAGTCACAGTGGTAGGAGCAAGTGCCTTGGCGGCGTCTGCTGCAACTGCCTCTCGGTAGAGTTGGTCGGCGCAAACGAGTGCGTCTTTCTTATGGGAGGGGACGGTGATGATGTTTATTGGGTCGGGCATCTTCAATGTGTTGTAGGCGTAGTGTGAGGCCACCATGAACTTGGCCAGCGCTGGGCGGCCAAGGATCCCATTATAGGGCAATGGGATCTTGGCAACGTCGAAGACAACCTTCTTCGTCCTATAATTCAGCTCTCCCCCGAACATAACGAGCAAAGCGATATTTCCCATCGACTGACTCCTCCCCGGGTTGACCCCTTGAAACGTGCCCGTCTCTTCGAGATGTCTATCAGGGATTTGTAGCCTCTCGATCATAGCGGGCGAGATTAGGTTTAGACCAGCCCCGCCATCAACTAGCACTTTTGTCACCTTGAGGTTGCGTATCATTGGTGAAACAAACAATGGAAAACACCCGACCGCAGTTGTACGGTGAGGGTGATCCTCGGCGTAAAAAATGATAGGCGTGCTCGACCACTTCAGTGGCTTCTGCGCGTCAAACAATGGCTCCACCGCAATGACATCACGCGCCCACTGTTTTAGTTGGCGGTGAGAGGTATGCAGCGAGGCGCCACCGTCAACGCACATGGCCTCTGTAGCTTTCTGGAACTCGTGCTCGCTGGCATCGTCATCTTCATCGTGATCATCATCTTCCTCTCTGTTGTTGCGGCCCCGAGCGGGCCATTCTGGTTGGTTGTCTTGGCCGCGGCAACCACCTCGTCCACCACGCCTCTTGCCTGGTGCCTCGGCACCGTCTGGGCATTTCTCCTTGTCAAGCCACTCATACTCAGCCTTCTGCTTCTCTGCGAGCAGCTCGACCTGCCGGCAATTCTGGAGGTCATGGCCCTTGGTGCGATGAATCTTGTAGTACTACTTGCCCATGCCCCCTGGCTTGTCGGCGGCCGCCAAGGCCCGACAAGTGGTGCATCCGGCAACTTCCTTGCCGGAGTCGTCAGCCTTAGCCCTTTTGGCGATGCCGGGGTCGTCGGATCCCTCTACGGCAAGCACAACCTTGCCCTTTCGCTTCCGGTTGCGGCGTCAGCCCTTCGTTGCCGGGGCGACAGCGTCTCCGTCTGAGGAGTCGGTTTCCGCGCTGGCATCTTCGCCGGGGTACTTCCTTCCCTCTTCAGCCCAAGCACATCTATTAGCAAGAACATAGAGCTCGGCTACATCTTTAGGCTTGTTCATTGCCAGCTCCTCGCGCATCTTGTGGCTACGCACATTCTGATGGAATGTACTAATGACGGTGGCGGGGTGAACATTTGGGATGTTGTACTGCACACGGCTGAACCTTTCTATGTACTTGCGTAAGGTTTCGCCATTGTTCTGGGAGATGACATGAAAATCGCTTTCCTGGCCAGGAGCTTGGTGGCCTCTGGTAAAGGTGCCAACAAACTCGTGGCACAAGTCCGACGAGGAAGAAACGGAACCCACAGGCAGGTGCATCAACCACGACATAAAGTTGGGCTTGAGCATCAATGGAAAGTCGTTGGCGAGCACCTTGTAGTCGCGAGCCTCAGCAGCCTACATCGCGATGGTGTAGATGCTGAGGAACTCCGGCCGGTGAGTCTTGCTGTTGTACTTTTCTCCGACCTCAGGCTTGAACGTGCTGTGTGAGGGCCACTAGAACTGCCATAGTTCACGGGTAAAGGCCGGGCACCCCGCCTCGTAAGGTAAGTCACCAGGGTCTCCCGGTACCGGGTGGTCCATAGTAGGCCCTACATGCCTATCAGATTGATGGCGCACTTCCCGCCATTACTCGATAGTGGTCCGAGCGTCTTCCCGGGCTCGCTCCCGAAGGACTTGACATTGGTCGCAGCGGGCTCGCGGGTTGGACGACCCCGTGGAAAAGTTGTCACGAGCGTTGGCCCGACGAGATGGTGGCTGCTGTTGCTGGCGTGGGAGGAGAGTGCATCGTGGTCGCAGTAGCTCCCGTCCTCCCACTACTAGCGTGTGTCTGCTCACCAGAGCGCCGATGCAAGGGTTCTGCCTCTGCCGATCGCGGTACGTCTCTATTGGCGAAGCTGATGAGGCTCCGGATAGTGGCTCTCCACTCATCGAGCTTCTCTACGGCGGGAGGAAAGTCGAGCAGCAGTTGCGCGCGCGCCAACGCTTCTGCTGGTGTGGGTGACAGTGAAAGCCGCATGGATCACGACGCGCTCTGACTTCTAACCGCGTTAGAAGGAGCTCTATCATGGTCCTGCCGCCAGCCGCCACTACCGCCAGCGTCCGCACGTGCATGCTGGCCCGGTGCGTCTTGAGAGTGACGCAAAAGGCTCTTCCCGTGGTGGTGCCCGAAGGCACCAACGTTGCGGTGTTGCTCGCCACGTACGAGCTGGGAAGATCGCGGAGCGGGCGCCGACGGGGGTGTCCTGGAGGTCACCACACCGCTCGTGGGCAGCACAGCGACGCTCTTAGACCCAGCGGCGTGAGGCTCGTCGTCTTGGGCACGAACGACACCGCTCGCCTGGCTCCGATGGCCAAAGTGTCGTGGAAGCTCGTGGGTCGCACCTCCGCCAGCATCCGCAGCCGCTCCATCGCTCGTCCGCGCCGGCACGGGCGGTGCAGCCCCAGAGGAGCCAATCGCCACGATCCCCTTCTTCTTGGGAGCCATCGCGATGAAGGAGAAGATGTGCTAACTCCTATACCAGATTTTCACAAACTAGCGTGGCGCGCCAAAGATGTTGGGGAAACGACACCTATGGGATCCCGGGGACCCCTACTACGGTTTGTGGGGGCGTAGAGCTGTCCAAAGAGCAGGTCTAGACGATCAACGCGTGGGAATTTTTACCCAAGTTTGGGCCGCAAGATGATGCGTAAAACCTTGGTCCTAATTGTTTGTGTATATTTGGTGTTCTTGAGCTCCTGAACTGGCCTCTCTGCATGCCTGTCCAAAAAGTCCGAATCCTCTCTCAGTATGCCTCGAGCCTCCTTTTATATGTCAAAGGGGTTGCCATAGTGACACACAAGAGGTGTAAAGTTACTACAGTGTACAAGGTTATCCCCTGACGTCTTAGGACAAACGCATTTAATGCGCCGCCTATGTGTCCCCTAGCTTTATCGGGGACGGCAGGAAAGCTTGTCCCGCCCATTGCCGCCTCGCCTTGCTCCGACACGCGTCTAGGATGACGAGGCATGCGGCGCCACGCTGGCTGCTAGCTGCTGTGGTGGCAGGGTCTTCACGAAGATCTGCAGGCCAACACGCAGGTGCTTGTAGTTGCCTTAGGGGCCTTATGCTGCCACACATGTGCTTGTCCAGTTGGCGAGTCGATCTTCTCATAGGAGTGGCCGCAGGGCGGCAAAACCTTGGCAGGCACAGGCCTGGCTGTGGGCCTGTAGACGCTCCCGGCAAGGTGTCTTGTCGGGGTCTTGTGGCCGTCCCCGGGAAGGATCCTGCCAGGGGTCTTCGGTCGTCCCCGGCAAGGCTCTTGTCAGGGGTCTCCGTCTTCAGGCCCCTTGTCTAGGTTTTCAGGCCCCTTGGCCCCACAAGGATCAGCATGCCACTGCGCAGGTGCCCCTTGAATCTTGGCCTCGACGTTGTCGATGGTGTTAGAGCTCTCAGACCCAAGGGTGGTGGCTTTGCTGGTGTTTGGGGAAGATGCCCCGGCAAGGCTCTTGCTGAGGTCATGTAGGCCGCCCCGGCAAGGGCGTTGCCGGGGGGGGGGGAGTCCACCTTGCCCCTCTGTCCTTCATGTCTCTGGCTTGAGAGTTGCCTTGGCAGTCCCGTGCTTTCCTTCTCTGTCTCCTGCTCCGCCAAGCGTGGCCGTAGGCGCGGCTACAACTGCCCATGCACAAGTAAAGGCATGCAAAAGGACCCCTACTTTTGTACATCGACAGATCGGTATTGGCTAAATGACTATTCCAATGCAGCATATTCATATCCATATTTTGGGCCACCAATGCCAATGTCATGGATACCTACCTATGCTAATTATTATCCATATTCATCATGGGACAGGTATGATTCAAGTGCACATTTTCCATCTTATTTTAGACCATGTCACAAACATTATGCAGATCCAAGAGGATCAACATTTGATGAACAATCACATGTTAAAGACCGTTTCAATCATAAAGAATCGGTCCAGAGCTCAAGGAAGAATAAAGAGGTGGTCAAGCAAGTTTATCGCATTAAAAGAGATGGTCATAAGAGTGCTACATCAGATTTGATCTCAAATGAACAAGAGCCAGTTAAAGTGTTCACATTGGCTACAAAAGGCAACCAGGCAATTAAATCAAGTGCTAAATTGAAAGAGAAGAAGTTGAGAGTGCACAAGATAAAACGAGAATTGTCATTGAATCAAAAATCACAGCCAGGATGCCAACTCGGCTCATCATATTGGAAAATGAAGAAATTGCAAAACTTTAGTGCACAAGAGCTAGAAAAGAAGAACATGGCATGGGTTCCCAAAGGAAGTGTTCAAAATAAGAATTATATGAAAGCTTCCATTGCAAGAAGTGCGGTAAAGGTGAAGAAAGGAAAAAAGAAGTGAGAACTATGAACAATCAAGCCAAAGGTTTGTGAGGGAGTCCTAGATTTAGGGGTCCTCAGGCGTCCGGGCCATTGATCCTGGGCCGAATTGATGGGCCATGAAGATAGAAGCAGAAGGCCTCCCCCTTATTCGGTTAGGACTCCTATGTATGTGGAAAGGCAAGAAAGATGTCCGGATGTAACGATTCCTTCATCCCCAAGTCACCTTTGTAACCCTAGGCCCACTCCGGCGTGCATATAAGCCGAGTGGTTTAGTCCGTAGAGGCTAACACAAATACAACTACATAGGCTAGACTTTTAGGGTTTAGCCATTACGATCTCGAGCTAGATCAACTCTTGTAACACCATATCCATCAAGATCAATCAAGCAGGAACTAGGGTATTACCTCTATCGAGAGGGCCTGAACCTGGGTAAATATCAGGTCTCCAGTCTCCTGTTACCATGGTTCCTTAGACACACATCTTGGGCACCCCTACCCGAGATCTGCCGGCTTTGACATCGACAATGGTGCTTTCATTCAGAGCTCTGATGTGCGCTCGTGAAAAGCGATCGATGCACGTCTCGTCATCATCAACGATATCTCCCTTAGAAACAACCTGGCCATGGGCCAGGTCCTCCAGCTCGGCGGATTTGCTGTATGCGCCCGTGTGGCCTCCAGGCCGACTGCGCTCCTCGCGGTGATTGAGCACCACTCCTATATTGGCTTCGACCACTCCGATGACGCAATTTCGGCGGATTCCTCATCTTTAAACGAGCTGCTAGATCGCATCGTCGCCTTGGGGCTTTCATTGTCAGATGATAGATCAGACCTAAATACGGTCAGAAGCAAATCAATTCCACCCCAATCTCTCACCTGGTGACATCAATCGAGGACCGAACCGAAAATACTTCTCCTCTTAAAATGGAGACCGGCGCTATCTGGATCTCCGAACACATCAAGCCGAACACACCTCTGTCAGGTGGCACTATGTGCCTTTCGGGCTCTGGGATAGACGCCAGGCCCATAGAACGTTCAGATCCCGCTGGGCCCAAATCGTCCACACCGAAGGTTGTACAAACCCCGAACACTACGTTGGGTCGGGACTCAAATTTATCCACATCCACCGACCACAGTACACACTCTCCAAGTAACTCCGGACTACCGGACATATGTGATCTCACGTATATACAATAGCAGCCCCAAGAGACGGTCCATCATTTCTTGGCCAGATTCCTACTTGTTAAAAACAAGATTAAGGACTACTGCGATGACGACACGGTGCCCATATTTTACCGCATTTGCATGGATGAGGGAGTCTTGAACACCCTCAACCGCCATCGAATGCGGAACTTTGCAGAACTATCACATTTGGTATGAAAGTACTATGCGATGGAAAACACTTGGAAAGCCCAGAGTACACCTCTGGACTAGTCCATCTTCGGACGATACACCGCTAAAGCAAAATAGACATAACCTAGCGGGCCATCCGGTAAAATACACAATGGCAAGAAAATCAGACCTTTCACAGGATACAGGTCCATTCTGGATGTACTGTTGGAAAAACCTTGCCAAATACATGCCACCACGGACAATATCCCAAACCACTGCCTTAGAGCATGTTGGATACTCCGGCAGGTAGCAAAGAGCGGTGAAGCAATCCTCGTCACCACAACACTAGGGGAGAAAGCCCTTGATGTCTACACTGTCTTCGAGACATTTTCTTGAAACAACCGGTGCAAGAGGGAAAATTGTGAACTTGCCGAGGTTCATCAAATCAGCACTACAAGACCTTGGAACGACTCGACAATCACCTTTTCTACCAAAGAAGAACCACGAGTCTGGCTGGTCTGAGCCACAACCGCTCTTGTACTAAACCCAATAGTAGACGGCTTCCACGTCACTAAAGTACTCATGGACGGGGGGCGGCGGACTCAACCACATATACGAGGACACGCTTGAAAAAATGCAGGTTGATAAATCGCGCATTGAACAAAGTAAAACAACCTTTCGAGGTATTATCCCCAGCCAGGAAGCCCGGTGTTCGGGAAGCATTAAGTTTGACATTATATTCGATACACCCTAGAACTACAGGTCAGAAGAACTGCTCTTCCACACTGTTCTCTTCAACGGTGGATACCACGCCCATCTAGGGCAAGATGCTTTCTCACACTTTCAAGCTATACCCCATAATGGGTACATGAAGCTCAAAATGCCAGGGCCCAATGGAATAATCACAATTGCAAGTGATCTGGATAGAGCACTCCGTGCCGAGAACAAAACCACATCCTTAGCCCTAGAGGCACTATCCGAAGCCCTCGCGGCCAAAAAATTTATCACCTTACGATCTACGGTGGACAGGGACGATGTAGTCCTTGACAAAAGATCGAAATCTACCTCTTTTAAGCTACCATACAAAATTGTAAAATTCCAAGTACACCCAGCGGACCCCAATAAGACGGCATCCATTGGGGCACAACTGGACCAGACGGTAGACAGCGCTTTGTGCGCCTTCCTTCGCAAAAATTGGGACATATTCGCTTGGCATCCTTCAGATATGTCGGGAATCCCATGCAGGTTGGCCGAGCACAGCCTCAACATCATTAAAGGGTTCAAGCCAGTCAAGCAGTCACTACGACGATTTTCCGAACCCAAATGACAAGCTATGGGGGAAGAGCTGGCCAAGTTACTAGAAGTCGGATTCATAAGGGAAATCAAACACCCGGACTTGCTAGCCAACTTAGTCATGGTACCAAAGAACGACAAATCATGGAGCCTTTGTGTCGACTTCACAGACTTAAACAAGGCTTTCCCTAATGATTCCTTTCTACTGCCCCGCATCGATCAAATTATCAATGCAACCGCAAGACATGACTCGTTGTGTTTCCTAAATACTTACTCCGGATACCATCAAATAAAAATGAAGGAATCCGATCTGGCCGCTATGGCATTCATCACTCCATGCGGCCCCTTTGTTTTAACACTATGCCATTCGGACTCAAAAACATTGGTGCCACGTATCAACGCCATGATTCAAACATGCTTAGCGAAACAAACTGGCAAGACAGTGGAGGCATACGTTGACGATGTAGTCATCAAGACTAAACACGTCGAAACATTGGTGGATGATCTATGCCTTACGTTCGATAATCTACGAACATATGACATACAGCACAATCCAGAAAAATGCGTCTTCGGTGTTCCGGTCGGAAAGCTATTAGGGTTCATCGTATCCCATAGAGGAATTGAAGAGAACCCAGCTAAAATCCGGGCCTTGTCACAGCTAACTACGCCAACCAATCTAAAACAAGTGCAAAAGCTAGCGGGCTACGTAGCGGCCTTGAGCCGCTTTATCTCCAGATTAGGAGAGAAAGCACTACCGCTTTATAGACTGCTGAGGCGCGGAGACAACTTTGAATGGACGGATGCAGCCACGGTCGGACTAGAGGAAATAAAAACCCTATTAGAGGGTAACCCAATCCTAGCCGCTCCTGGTGTTGGCGAGCCAATGCTGCTTTATATCTCAGCCACTCATCAGGTAGTGAGTGCGGTGCTCGTCGTCGAACGAGACAAAGAGGGACATAAATTCCCCATTCAAAAACCCATATACTATGTATCCAAGGTTCTCGCACTGTATAAATCACGATACCCCCATTACCGAAAAATTGCCTATGCGGTATTCATGGCATCCTAGAAGCTCCAACACTACTTTCAAGAGTGTTCAATCACAGTGGCATCCGAAGTACCACTCAACGATATCATAAACAATAAATACACCGCTGGACGCATAGACAAATGGGCCATCGAGCTCCTATCGTTCGAAATAACATACAAGCTACGCCGGACTATTAAGTTCCAGGTGTTGGCTGACTTCATCGTGGAATGGACTAAAGTTGAACACCCTAAAGAGTACGAATCATACTCCCACTGGACCATGTATTTAGACGGCTCCAAAATGCTAGCCAGATTGGGGCCCGGTGTCATCTTGATATCTCTAACAGGGGATACATTCCGCTATGTACTACAGATCATGTACACGGACTCAAATAACACAACCGAATACGAGGCACTACTGCACGGTCTCCGGATGGCCATATCCATGGGTATACAACGCCTCGAGGTGCGCGGAGACTCGAACCTCGCCATATCTCAGGTAAACGGAGAATATGATGCAAAGGATTCAAAGATGGCAGCTTATTGAAATGCCATATTAAAAATATCGGCTCGATTTGAAGGGCTGGAATTTCACCATGTAGCTCGGGGTAGTAACTAGGCAGCGGATATACTTGCTCGTATGGGTGCTAAACGCGACCCAGTCCCGCCTAACACATTCATGGAAAGGTTGTTCAAGCCATCAGTAGCATGGCATGATGAGAGCAGAAATGCTAATCCGGACCCGAACACGCCCGAAGCCGAACTCAATACAGACATCATCAGGCACTCATACATGGAAATAACATCTTCGGCTCATGAGCACATGGCTGTTATAGTCCCCTGGACCGAGCCTTTCCTAGCCTGCTTTATTAGGCAAGAGCTCCACGATGACAAAAATGAGGCCCGCCGCATAATTCGACGCTCTAAAGCCTATAAGGTGCACGAAGGTGAACTATACAAGAAAAGCACTACTAGTATTCTCCAACGGTGCATCTCCGAAGAGGAGGGATGACAACTTTTAGCCGAAATACACGCTGGCATGGGCGGCCATCACGCCGCGGCCTGAGCTCTTGTAAGCAAGGCTTTCCGAACTGGTTTCTTCTGGCCAACTGCGTGCGCAGATGCACAGACCCTAGTCCAACATTGTGTTGGATGCCAGCTTTTCACAAATCAAAGTCATATGCCTCCCACCGCTCTCAGAACCATCCCCATTACCTGGCCTTTTGTGGTCTGGGTGCTGGATATGGTCGGACTTCTTAAAGGGGGAAGCCATAAAAAGAAATATTTAATGGTCATGGTGGAAAAATTCACTAAATGGATTGAAGCCAAGCTAGTCCGAACAGCTGAGGCAGGGCCAGTGATAGATTTTATATCCAGTGTAATACACCGTTATGGTGTCCTGCACAGTATTATCACAGATACTGAATCCAAATTCACAGCTGACAAGGAGAAAAACGGATGCGCTAAGTTAGACATTAAACTTGATTACGCCTCTGTGTACCATCCTCAAACAAAGGTCAGATCGAAGGAGACAATGGCTTGATAATGAGCGGCATTAAACCCCGACTAGTGCGCTCCCTATAGGAGTCGGATAAGCGCTGGGTGGACGAGCTCGACTCCGTACTCTGGGGGCTACGGACCACACCTAACCGGACAACCGGATACACGCCTTTTTTCATGGTGTACGGCATAGAGGCTATTTTGCCCTGCGATATTATTCATGACTCACCTCGAGTGCGCATGTATGAAGAGCGAGAGGCCAAGCTCAATCGGCTAAACGACATAGACGGCCTTGAAGAGGAGCGCGATATCACGCATGCCCGTTCCGCATTTTATCAACAACAGGCCAGGCGATACCAAAGCAGAGAAGTGCGGGCTAAGACATACAATGTTGGCGAACTCATCTTATGCCTCCCGGAGAAGAAAAAGGACAAGCTCAAACAAAGATGCGAGGGCCCCTTCTGTCACACCCTGATTTTCATGTCACTTTTCTTAAGCTATTTATCATGTTAAAAATGTGGATTTACAAAAACTTTTGAGTGTTTTTGACTTTGCTTGATTTGACTTTTGTCTGCTGTTTGCTAGTGCTCTAAAAATCAAATAAATCCTCCAACTCTTATACTTCATCTCCTTGATCCAAAACGTTTTCCCAATGATCATGCCATGTGTATAGACCAGTATAGAATTTTTTATAAAAATATTTTGGCCAAATTGTATTTTCTAAAATTAGTTTTCCAAAAACCCCTGAATTGAGGTTTGCACTGCAAGTACCTTATTTAGGGTGTGAAAAATCTTTCAAAAAGTTTATTTGAATCCTATTAGGTATAGGACTCCCAGAAACCACAAAAGTATAATTTTAAAAGTTATTTTTATATTTTATTTAAAAGCTTTTTCTTAAGGCCAGAAATGGTCTTTAATAGGGAAAAATTATTTAATTATTTCAAAAATATTTGCCAAAATTCAGAGAGACTCATAGGGCATATATTGTCCATATATAAGAATTTCAACACATGGTCATGTTCAAAATATTGGAAAAATCCTTCCAAAACCCTTTCTGGATATTTCAAGCTTTTGAAATATTTACAAAGGAAATATTCTCCAAAAATTCCAGGGAAGTTCTATCATGTCAAATATGACATATTTGATGATCTTGCAAAGCGTCATGCCTTGAAGATCAAGGAATCATCATCTAATCCCCTCAAAACCCTTCTGTCCATATTTGAAGTTTGAGCAACTCTACATTGCCAAACTTGTCCAAATGCTCTCAAACTTGGTGCACATGCTAAAATGATGTAATTATTCATCTATGCCAAATGGCACAAGTTTTGGAGAAGCATAACTTGATCAAAGTGCCCCAAAACCATTTCTGTTCAAATACAAATTTGAACAACTTTACATTGTCAACTTTTTACCTGGGGCCTCAAACTTTGTGGGCATGATCATTACCCCAAATTATGATGCTACACCAAGTGGTGCATCAAGGGGAGATGATTAGATTGAATCAAACATGGTGAAACCATTTCTGTTGATTTCTAGGGTTCACCAAAGTTACATTGGCAATTTTGCCCAAATGAGCTCAAATTTGGTGGAAGGCCGTAATTATATGTGGCATTCCATCCTGTTAAGTCCCATGCCAATTGGAAGTCATTTGCCTCCCCAAAACCTGATCAAACACCTTCTGCCAATTTACCAAAACCATTGGAATGACCCCTTTTACTATTTCCCTTTACCTCAAATTCTTACCACAGCTTCTCCTATTCCTATTCTACCTCCAGTAACTCTCCTCTGCCTCAGCTCAATTATTGGAGGGGGTAAAACCCCAATTCACTCTTCTGGACAGCAGTTTTCACCTTCTTCTTCACCTCCCTCCTCATTCCAGTGGCTCCCCAGCATCCAAGACCACCTCCCCATAGTTTACTACTCCCTAGCACTGCTGGACACTGGGGGACACGGCCAGGAAGCAAGGGCGTGACCATGCCGGCCAAAGGCATGCTACAGTGCGCCGAGGCACTGTAGCTC
>LR738715.1:524395227-524424382 GCA_902687465.1 Secale cereale | reverse complement strand
AGGCTTCCAGGCGGCCTTGGGCAGAGCGAGCATGTCCATCGAGGTCGCCTCGACGTCCACGACACGCCTCGCTGTCGTCCCTATCCTCCCCTGCCCTCATTCGCCCTCCACGAGCTCGCCCGAGCGCGTCCATGGACGTCGCTCACGGTGCACCGCGGCTGCACCTATATAAAGCCTCCCCCCGAGCACCCCTTGCCACTTCTGGACCCTCCTCCCTCCCGTGCATCTCCTAGACACATCCCCTCTCCCTCTCATGCGCTCCTGCTCCCTCCATGGCCGGAGTGCCGCCGCCGACCGCCGCTCGGGATCGGGCACCTTGGCCACTCTCTCCTTCCCCTTCTTCGTTTCGAGGTCCGGTCCCTCTTCGGGGAGTCCCCAGGGACGGGCCGGTCCTCCCCTTGGCCTGGGAGTCCTTCCTGGCGCAGTGCCGTCGAAGACCCCGCGGCCGCCGCGGCCTCCCTGTGGAGGTGAGGTTGTGGCCCTCCTTGGGCGGGCTAGCAGCCACCCTCAGGTGCGGGGAGGAGAGCCGGAGCTCCTGGGCACCTCGGCCGGCCCTCCCGCATCCCCAGGCGATGACTGCACCGGCGGCCGAAGCTCTCCCCGCCCGGCGTCGGGCCGGAGAAGAAGGCCAGGGGCGACGAGCGACCTGCGGCTGGGCCCCGCAGGTCAGCGACCTCGCCTGCTGCCACGTAGGATAAGTGGAGGTGGGGCAGCTGGAAGGCGCCTTCCCAGCGCGAAGGCGTACTCCAAGAGGGCGCCTCCGACGTCACACCCTCTCCTGTGCACGCGGCCAAACTGTTGGGCCGGCCCAGTTGCTGTGCAGCTATCCCTCGCCCTGCGCGCAGTATAGGGGTATAAGCCCTTCCTCCTTCCCTTTTCTCTTTCTGTATAATTCAAAAACCCATAAATAATTCATTTGAACTCCAAACTTGATGATTCAAATTTCCAGTGACTCCATAAATCATTCTCTATCACCTGGTGCAACATGCACATTATTCCAGAGACTTTCCCTTCACAAATATTTATCAAATGCCAATATTTCATTTTTTGTGATGAACTTTAGAAAATCACAGAGAGCTCAATTTTGATCCAAATGCAGTGGTTCAAAGTCCTAGATGCTTGTCATATCCAAACTTAGTTTTGGAACATTTTTATTAATACTTTCTGTACCCCACCAAATATTGAGCCATTTCTTCATATCAGCTTTGCAAAATCCTAGGAAATTCATTTGAATTCCAAATCCAGTGAAACCAACTCCTAGATGCTTCTAAAATCATGACTTGTTGATGGGTGCCCTTGCTCATCATTCAAAAATATATTTCTGTACACTTCTTTCAAATCCATAAACCCCTTGATTCTATCACATTGAAATGTCCCAAGTCATCAATTGATCCAATACCTATGAAACCACCTTGGTTATTTTTCATATGACCAGAGGTATCCTAGAAAAGTCCAACTTCTATTTTTAGAGCACTTTTATTTTTGCTTTGATTGTGTTGCTTATTATGATTGCTTCCATCGTTAGTTGACGAAATAAACGAAGTACTCGGAGATGGACCAGAAGGTTTGAAGACTCGGCAGAATAAGGCAAGCAGCCCTTTGACCATGTTCGAGAAACTTTTTATGCATGTCTCATAGCACCTTATTATCAATGCATCGGAATCATGTAGAAGAGGTGACCACTTTGGTTGGTACCTTTGTTACTTTACTATTGAAACTTGCATCAAACATGACCCTACCTTCCTATGAGGGTTATGTAGGTGGGAGTAGATAGATGTATGCTATAGTAGTTGGCTACGCAAAAATGGGTCAGGGTTATGCATTGAGTGAAACAAGTGTGGTCTGACATACTTGCAAACGACCCAGAGGGTGCCATTAATGCCCCTGGGAGACGATGAGGAGCTAGGGCACTACTTGGTGAAGAAGTAGTGTGCCGAGGCTTGATGAGAGTGTTGTTTACAGAGATGGATTAGATTTATGTGTGACTACCGTCCCAACCAAACATGCGCAACCACTCTACCCTTATATGGGAAAGGGCATTATTGATTACCTAGGTCGATACTAGCATGGTGCCCGCATTACTAGTGACGGGGGTGACATGAGGTCACTCTCGGGACGGGGTCATGCTTGGATAGGCGGCCATGACTGTTTTCACAGGGCACCGAACACACCGTTGGTACCCCGTGTCAGTGGTATGTGATGAATATGGGAGCGAGTCTCCCCAATTATTAAGATGTGAAATGTGGGCACGGGGGTTACTACCAATCGAGTGGACTCTATGTTAGTGTCGTCTAGGGAAAGATAGTGATCGGGTGCTTACCCCGGGTACTTGAGGTACCGCGGGTCGTGGATGATACGGAAGTTCTCCGGATCTTGTGGGTAAAGTGTGCAACCTCTGCAGAGTGTCAAACTATTCGAATAGCCGTGTCCGCGGTCAAGGACAGTTGGGTGGTGCTACTTAGACTATGTCCATAAGTTTCTGGGAAACAACGCGATTCAGAGATATTGTTGATGTGGTTGTGAGAAAGTCACAATGAGCTTGAGCATGAGTTGATTACAACTCTTTCTCGATAATGATGTCTGTGACCTCCTGATACTTGTTGCAGACACATGCATGCCCATGTTATGTTGATCATACTTGCATATGAAAAACTAGCTTTCTGCAAAACTGCCAACCTAGCAGTAGAGCCTTGCATAATTATTCTGTTATCACACTTTGGTTGCTTGCGAGTATATTCAATGTACTCATTGGCTTGCCACTGGTTATTTTATTGGCCAGGCATGAGAGAACAGGTTAAGATGAAGATTTCTTGGTGACGAGCATGCGAGCTAGGACGCTTCCCAGTCAGAATGCCTGTAGGGTTAAGGCAGATGGCATGGGTCCAAGTTGATATTGAAGATTTCCGCTGCGATGATATATTCAAGACTTGACCATTATGGTCCTATTTGTGTAATACGGTATGTATGGATGTAAGACTCTTGTTATTCAGCTTCTGTGTGTTCAGTGAGCATTGATCTCTGGGATCACTGTACACGTGCATTCTGTGATCTCGACTTATGAGTCGGGGTCCCCACACCTTCATTATTGACAAAGTACGCACTGCTGGAGCCTATCACCTTCGAAACGCATCATACAATCGCCTTGAGCCGAACCCATGGAACGCTGTCAGGCTCCGACGATTCAACGGATAGTTCAGTAGCACATTTTTCCTTTTCATTCTAGGTCTTATCCCTTGTGTTTATTTTTAAGTTCTCCTCTTCTTCTTCTTATTTTTCTTACCGATAAGTATTCAGCTAAATCGAACTATCACAGGGTAGAACATCCTCAAATGTATATACCCCAAAAACACTTGGGGGCTTCTATAAAGAAGCCCATTATTAAAAAGCATATTGCTCACAATATTTATGTCGTCTGTTTCATACAGCCTCCTTGACATTATATGCACCTTTATGACTTAAGTTTTTGCCAAGCTGGGTTGCCTGGCTCCTGTGTGTATACCCTACATTCCCGATTGATCGGCTAGGGTGTAAAGGGAGCACCTCTGCGATTGTTACGACCGGGTAATCCGGACCTGTACCTCAGACGGGTGAAGCCGAAAACTAGCGCTCTTAAGGGAATCATTGGTCGGCGGATAAACGATGTACCAGTTTTAAGCGAACGAACTTTAAAATCCCATAGGATAATGCTTCCGATAATCTTTTTAAAATGATCAAAGCCTAGGCATGCGTACATATGCATTCCGACCCAGGGAAAGGAACCCTTAATGGAACTATTCTCTCTGGAAGATATTTCTTACGTTAAAAAGTAATATAACATAACTCCCCAAATATAGTTTGTCTAGTTAAGAAAATATGAACGGATTGCGTGGTTACCGAACATACCACGTGTTTACCAGGTTAAAGCGGAAGGTCTGCCTTGACAATCTTTTAATAAAATTTGGCAGGAGATAAGTTTGATGATAAAGTACATCATTAGATAGAATCAAATGCCTATTCTTCATCTAGACCATCTATAAGACTATCTAATTTACAATCTTGTTGAGAATACTTGGCGGCTGTCTGCACTTGGTCGTATACCAAGCTTACATGGATTTCTAGTCCGTCAGGCCCTCGAGGTCCAACCCGGGCCATATGGTTCAGATCAAGTCCGGTATAGCATGTCTTCACCATAGCCCAAGCTTATCGAGCACCTTCTCGACATGTTGATGCTTTCCATAACTCAAAGCAGCACCAATCCCCTTTGAATAAATTCGCCAGTTCCTCCATAATTTCTGGAGGAGAATCGGCTGGCCATAAAGCCTTGGCCATATTCTTCATGGCTTACCGAGCTCGCTCTTGTACCCTGGAGAGCTCTTGCAACAGGTCACCTTGAAATCCAGAAACCTCTCCTTCGGGCTGCCCAGTTAACAAGTCTGCAGGAACAGTTTCGTAAAAAACTTTGAATCAAGGGACTATATATGATAGCTAGGTTCAAGGTCATACTGAATATGCTTCATTTAAGCTTCTTGTTCTCCTTCAAGGCATCTGAGAGTTGGGCTCGTACGTCCTTTAGCTCCTCGGCTATCTTGATATTTGTATCTTGCAGCTTGTTTTTCTCATTTATGGTCCATGTTAGTACACATTGACCAGTAGTTGTTTTCCCTTCGGCTTGTTCCTTCGCCGCCAGAGCAGCCCTTAGCTTTTCCTCTAGTTGGTTTGTTGGTCCTGTTGCCGCAGTTCAAACAATGTATACTTAAAGATCAATGATCGACACATGACCATACCGTCTAGACATTATTGTTCTTACCATCAGAGCCCTTCTGGGACTTCTTTGAACCTCCTAAATTGGTGGTGACAGTGGTAAGCTAAGTCCGGCATTCTTCCAACTCCTTGGATAATACGTTACTTTTCCTCGAGTACCTAAAAATATAGCGATCCTCAAATCAGTTGGCCCAACTGCTTTAAGTCTCGGCGCTGCGGGGACACCAGTTGAAATGCTTATTTAAAGGGGCGCTGGAGTATTCTGGAAGACCTTGCCGGATTGGGTCCGGCAAGACAACGTCATCAATATAAAACAACTCCGAGGGCCACTCTCCGGTTGCCTTATTCGAAGTGCCGGACATATAACATGTCCTTTCTATACGCCACACTTCAGCACCGCCTACCTCGCATATAGATCCATTTTGGGAGCGAGGGGAAAGACAGAAGAATTTTCACCATAGCTCGAAATGAGCCTCGCATCCTAGGAACAACTCACAAAGAGCGATGAAGCCAGCAATGTGCAAAATAGACCCCAGCGTAAGGTCTTGCAGTTGGAGGCCATAGAACTCCAGAAACCCCCTAAGGAAATGGTGGATAGGAAATCCTACTCTTCTTAGGAGGAAGGAGACAAAGCACACCCGCATATTCCACCAGTTGGAGGCCGGCAGGGAATCAACAGGATATAATATTAAAAATGGAGCCGAACTATCATCTATTCCAAAGGAGGACTCACCTTTCAAGACCAAAGACACGAAGCCGGGTACAACCTCGTCCTTGAAGGCAAGTCCGGGGGCTACTAAGGGAGTCCTAGATTTAGGGGTCCTTAGGCATCCGGGCCATTGATGCTAGGCCGAATTGATGGTCCATGAAGAAAGAAGCAGAAGGGCCTCCCACGTAATCGATTAGGACTCCTATGTATGTAGAAAGGCAAGAAAGATGTCTGGATGTAATGATTTCTTCCTCCCCAAGTCACCTTTGTAACCCTAGGCCCTCTCCGGTGTGTATATAAGCCGAGGGGTTTAGTCCATAGAGGCTAACAGAAATACAACTACATAAGCTAGACTTCTAGGGTTTAGCCATTACGATATCGAGGTAGATCAACTCTTGTAACCCCAAATGCATCAAGATCAATCAAGCAGGAAGTAGGGTATTACCTCCATCAAGAGGGCCTGAACCTAGGTAAATATCGTGTCCCCAGTCTCCTGTTGCCATCATTCCTTAGACGCACAACTTGGGCACACCTACCCGAGATCTGCTCGTTTTGACACCGACAATTTGCTCATCAAAATCTTCGGTCTAGACATTATCCACATTCTTCAGTTATGCCATTGATGGTGATCCCATGGAATTCACCCTCAGGTATGATTGGTTACCCTCCATGGGCTTATTTCAATCCATGGGTGCAATATAATTTTTTACATCATGCATGGGTATTACCACATCATCATACGTTCGATTAGCAGCACTTTACTTGCTAATGGCCCACATAGATTTGTCTCGCTAAGCACATATAAATGGCTGATGGAGTGTTGACATCGGCCTTAGTACAAATATGTTACAAGTTATTTTTTGGCATGCTAGCTTTGTCGAAAAATGGGTGAGCATTGTTAACGCTCAAAA
Source organism: Secale cereale (assembly GCA_902687465.1). NCBI lineage: Eukaryota > Viridiplantae > Streptophyta > Magnoliopsida > Poales > Poaceae > Secale > Secale cereale. The sequence goes on along the minus strand of LR738715.1, from coordinate 524,418,022 downwards.
GTGGCATAGTCATAAAATTAGCTTAGGCTATATCAAGACTAATTCAAACTTATGGTTGGATGTCACCTCCGGATGGTTTTCTTTAAGAAGATCAAGATGGATATGAAGGTAGTCTAGAATGGAACTCGGATGCAATAGTTATGATGAGTTCAGAGATGTTTTTGTTGACATCAAATTAAATAATGGCTTGAAACTCAATTAAGATGCCTCTCATGGAAAATGTTTCAACACGAAAGTTGTGTGTCTCATCAAAACGGTTGATTTTATTATAAATGTTATCTTAATTTGAGGTTGTATGCAACCTGTGGAGGCAAAACAAGGTTACAAACAGATGCTACAGGGTCATTTCGGACCGGCCGAGTTGATTTGACTCGGTGAGACCGAGTTGATCCGGAAAATTACAGAAAGTTACAGAGAGTTGGCTACATTCACTTGGTGGGACCGAAGCAAACCAATCGGTGTGACCAAGTTGATCCGGAAAATTACAGAAAGTTACAGAGAGTTGGCCACGTTCATTCGGTGGGACCTAAGCAAACCAATCAGTGAGACCGAGTTGATCCGGAAAATAGATGTTTTGGACAGAATTTTTAGTCCTTTTCTTGTACGGGAAATCCAGCCGCCTCATAAATAGATGAGAGGTGAAGGTCGATTGAACAACACACAATCGAACAATCATCTACTAGTTTTTTATATTTACTTTTATCTTCTCCCTTGTTCTTCTTCTTTATTGTTCTTCATTCGTTCTTCTTGTTGCAGGGTGGCAAACCTCGAGGCCCTATGTGTGGCACCCCGGTTCAGAGAAACCGGAACGCCCCATATTCCAGCCCAGAGATCAAGGAGAAGTCTTCTGGAATACGGCACTGCTTAGCATAGAACAGATCAGCTCTTTATTGCAGCCTATACGGGTACAAGGGGATTACATCGGCACGGTGACACTACGCCTGCCACGTTTGCTCCATGCAAGCAGCGGAACAACACGATGCAGCGGAAAGACTACTAGCAGCGGAACATCAACGACGGTGGTGAACTCCACTCTGCAGGGACTCTAGCTGGAACGCCTATCCTAGCTCACAAACAAAGAATCCACGGCAAACAGGCAATCAAATCCGGCTTGACCTGCAAGCTGGCATGACACGCCAGGTCAGTACATGAAATGTACTTGCAAGCTCATAATAACCAAAGCAATCAAGGCAAACAAAAGCACGGCAATTAAAAGTTAGCAAGGATTAACATGATACTATCAGATCAATCATAGCATGAACAAGATAATACAGCTAGAACAATACGAGCATGACATGAACATATAAATCTGACGATACCAGCATGCAACCTGATGACACTATATGCAACACTTATACTGCTCGGGTTACCTCATAACCATCACATGCATCACTTACCAACCTCGGCCATAACACGATCATCTCAGGATCAAATCAAGCTTGGTATAAACAATACCATAGTAATCATTAAATGACCACAAGGAGCTTGATCTTTACCCACGATTCTCGCACAACATCACGAATATCCAACAACTCGGTATCCTTGATACCACAATGATCATCTCACGATCACATCCAACAACTCGGTATCCTCAATACCACAATGATCATCTCACGATCACATCCAACATCTTTCACATCATTGAACCGGGGTTGTTATTATTAAGCACATTATTATTACTGTTGACTCATAGTCTGACCGACACGAACTGGGCCCTTATCCGCGGGCACGGCTATCGATAGATTAAACACACACTCTACAGAGGTTAGCACACTGTACCCACACCACAGAACCCATGGCCTCGCACTCCCATTCAGGTGGACCAAAGGTGTTCCGACAAAATCGTCCTACTGTCATGACACTCTCCCGGCCACTCCAACTCACTCCCCACTGGGCTAGTCCTGGGTGGCCCTGGTGTCTACCAAAGACACCACCGACCATCGTCGTGGCCAAACATAAACTATACCAAACAAGGACACGAGCTCAAAATAACAACAATGGGCACACAAGGTTATGTCTGCTTACCGGGCCAGGGTACCGCATGCCCATAACCTTCCCTCGTTGGAGGCATCGGCGAGAGGCATGATAATAGACCCAGTTAGGACCTTCCCATAAAGGTAAGTGTGGCTGCACTGGTCAGCTCGATATGGTGACACCATGACTCAGCCAACAGTTGTTCAAGTTCATTATTATCCGGTTAAACATGAATGCAATAAGCTGAGTCATAGTAAAATAACATGATGCAACTATTAGGCATCAGCATGATACTAACATGAGCATGGATGTGCAACCATAATCAACGAGCATAACAACCACACTTAATAATTTATTCAGATGAGCATAGCATACTGACGAGCATGAATATTACGAGTATAACACTTCAACAACATATCATGACCACTAGCATCAACAATAAATATCTTGCAAGAACATATTAACAATGCTACCATGCAAGCATTTAACCAACTGGATGCAAAGGAACATGTATAATAATGATACTCGGAACAGACGACAGTCATGCACCGAAGACCATCACCAACATCAACATATACTACTACCAAGCATAGCATACGACATAAATACTAGCAACTAGTACATGAGAACCAGGTGCATAAAGCCATACCATGAAAGAGAACACAAATTCATAAGCATCACCGAAACATGCAGATATTTATTGAATGTTCAAGTTGAAACCATAGCTACTTGATATGTCCATTTTGCATCATGCTTATATGTTGATATTTATTGCATTATGGGCTATTATTACACGTTATGTCACAATACTTATGCCTTTTTTCTCTTATTTTACAAGGTTTACATGAAGAGGGAGAATGCCAGCAACTGGAATTCTGGGCTACTAAAGAAGCAAACTCTGGAAACCTGTTCTGCACAACTCAAAAAGCCCCGAAACTTTACAGGACACCGTTTTAGAAAATATAAAAAATACCTGGCGAAAGAAGATCACCAGGGGGCCACCACCTATCCACGAGGGTGGGGGGCGCGCCCCCCTCTCTGGGCGCGCCCCCTGCCTCGTGGGCCAGCCGGTGACCCCCCGATGCCCATCTTCTCCTATATGAGGTGTTTTGACCTGGAAAAAATCATGAGGAGGCTTTCAGGACCAGACGCCGCCGTCTCGAGGTGAAACCTTGGCGGAAACCAATCCAGAGCTCCGACAGAGCTGTTCTGCCGGGGATACTTCCCTCCGGGAGGGGGAAATCGTCACCGGCATCATCACCAACAACTCTCCCATCTTGGGGAGGGCTATCTTCATCAACATCTTCACCAGCACCATCTCCTCTCAAACCCTAGTTCATCTCTTGTATCCAATCTTTGTACCCAAACCTCAGAATTGTACCTGTGGGTTGCTAGTGGTGTTGATTACTCCTTGTAGTTGATGCTAGTTGGTTTATTTGGTGGAAGATCATATGTTCAGATCCATTATGCATATTAATACCCCTCTGATCATGAACAATATTATGTCTTGTGAGTAGTTACTTTTGTTCCTGAGGACATGGGAGAAGTCTTGCTACAAGTAGTGATGTGAATTTAGTATTCATTCGATATTTTGATGAGATGTATGTTGTTTGTCCTCTGGTGGTGTCATGTGAACGTCGACTACATGACACTTCACCATTATTTGGGCCTAGAGGAAGGCATTGGGAAGTAATAAGTAGATGATGGGTTGCTAGAGTGACAGAATCTTAAACCCTAGTTTATGTGTTGCTTCATAAGGGGCTCATTTGGATCCACTTGTTTCATGATATGGTTAGGTTTACCTTAATACTTCTTTTGTAGTTGCGGATGCTTGCATTAGAGGTTAATCGTAAGTGGGAGGCTTGTCCAAGTAAGGACAGCACCCAAGCACCGGTCCACCCACATACCAAATTATCAAAGTACCAAACGCGAATCAGATGATCGTGATGAAAACTAGCTTGACTATAATTCCCATGTGTCCTCGGGAGCGCTTTCCTTCATATAAGAGTTTGTTCAGCCTTGTCCTTTGCTACAAAAAGGATTGGGCCACCTTGCTGCACCTTATTTACTTTTGCCATTTGTCACTTGCTACCAATTACCTTATCACAAAACTATCTGTTACCTATGATTTCAGTGCTTGCAGAAAATACCTTACTGAAAACTGCCTATCATTTCCTTCTGCTCCTCGCTGGGTTCGACACTCTTACTTATCGAAAGGACTACGATAGATCCCCTACACTTGTGGGTCATCAAGACTCTTTTCTGGCGCAGTTGCCGGGGAGTGAAGCGCCTTTGGTAAGGAAAATTTTATATAGTGTGCTGAAATTTACTGTCACTTGTTACTATGACTCATAATCCTTTGATGGGCTTGCTCGAGGTATCTTCACCATGACCAGAAGAGAAAAGAGTTGCTCCTCAACCTACTGCACCTATGCAAAATGTTTGCTTTGAAATACCTTCGGGTATGATAGAGAAACTGCTAGATAATCCTTTTATAGGAGACAGAACGCTGCATCCCGATTTATATCTAATCTATGTGGATGAAGTTTGTGGATTAAGCTTGATCGTTCGAAGTTAGAATTTCATCAGAAGTTCTACCCTATGCACCAGGTTCATCATGATCGTAATTATATCTATAATTTTTTTCCTCGCGAAGGAGAAAGCATCGCTCAAGCTTGGGGGGGGGGCTTAAGTCAATGTTATATTCATGCCCCAATCATGAGCTCTCAAGATAAATGATCATTGAAATTTTTTATTCTCGGCTTTCTCTTAATAATCGCTCCATGCTCGATACTTCTTGTTCTGGCTCTTTTATGATGAAGACTATTGAATTCAAATGGGATTTATTGGAAAGAATTAAACGCAACTCCGAAGATTGGGATCTCGACAAAGGTAAGGAGTCAGGTATGACCCCTAAGTTTGATTGTGTTAAAGCTTTTATGGAGACCGATGTTTTTTGTGAGTTTAGCACTAAATATGGACTTAACTCTGAGATAGTAGCTTCTTTCTGTGAATCATTTGCTACTGATGTTGATCTTCCTAAGGAGAAGTGGTTTAAATACCATCCCCCTATTGAAGTAAAAATAGTTGAACCTGTTAAAGCTGAAAAAAAGACTATCACTTATAATGTTGATCCTATTGTTCCTACTGCTTATATTGAGAAACCACCTTTCCCTATTAGAATAAAGGATCATGCTAAAGCTTCAACTATAGTTCGTAAGAGTAATACTAGAACACCTACACCCTCTGAGCAAATTAAAGTTGAACCTATTGTTGCTATGGTTAAATATCTCTTGGTAGAAGATTTAGATGGACATGTTATTTACCTCCAAGAGGAATCTGCTAGAATAGCCAAACCCGATGTTAGGAATAAACATAGACCTATTGTAGGCTTGCATGTTATCTCTGTTAAAATAGGAGATCATTGCTATCATGGTTTATGTGATGTGGGTGCTAGTGTGAGTATTATCCCTCGTACCTTATATCAATAAATTATGCATGACATTGCACCTGTTGAGTTAGAAGGGATTGATGTTACTATTAAGCTCGCTAATAGAGACACTATTTCACCAGTTGGGATTGTTAGAGATGTTGAAGTTTTGTGTGGGAAAGTTAAATACCCTACGGATTTCCTTATTCTTAGTTCCCCACAAGATGACTTTTGTCCCATTATATTTGGTAGACCCTTCTTGAATACTGTTAATGCTAAGATAGACTGCCTGAAAGACAACGTTACTATTGGTTTAGGGGATATGTCTCATGATTTAAACTTTGCTAAATTTCGTAGACAACCCCTTGATAAAGAATTACCTAGTAAGGATGAAATTATTGGTCTTGCTCCTATTGTTGTGCCTCCTAATGATCCTTTAGAACAATATTTGCTAGACCATGAAAATGATATGCATATGAATGAGAGAAGGGAAATAGATGAAATATTCTCTAATCAGGGACCTGTATTGAAAAACAACTTGCCTATTGAAATCCTAGGGGATCCTCCTCCACCCAAGGGTGATCCCGTGTTTGAACTTAAACCTTTACCTGATAATCTTAAGTGTGTTTATCTTGATGAAAAGAAGATATATCCTGTTATAATTAGTGCTAACATTTCAGAGCAGGAAGAAGAAAAATTATTGAAAACTCTGAAGAAGCATCGTGATACTATTGGATATACTCTGGATGATCTTAAGGGCATTAGTCCCACTTTATTCCAACACAAGATAAAATTGGAAGAAAATGTTAAACCAGTTATTGATCATCAACGACGGTTAAATCCTAAGATGAAAGAAGTGGTAAGGAAGGAAATACTAAAGCTTCTAGAGGCAGGTATCATCTATCCAGTTGCTGATAGCCAGTGGGTAAGTCATGTCCATTGTGTCCCTAAGAAGGGAGGTATGACTGTTGTTCCTAATGATAAAGATGAATTGATCCTGCAAAGAATAGTTACATGTTATAGGATGGTAATTGATTTCCGTAAATTAAATAAAGCTACTAATAAAGATCATTAACCCTTGCCATTAATTGATCAAATGCTAGAAATGTTATCCAAAAATACTCACTTTTGCTTTCAAAATGGTTATTCTGTTTTCTCCCAAATACCTGTGTCAAAACGGGATCAAGAAAAGACCACTTTTACTTGTCCTTTCGATACCTTTGCTTATAGACGTATGCCTTTCAGTTTATGTAATGCACCTGCTACCTTTCAAAGATGCATGATGGCTATATTCTCTGATTTTTGTGAAAAGATTGTTGAGGTTTTCATGGATGATTTCTCCGTTTATGGAACTTCTTTTGATGATTGCTTGAGCAACCTTGATCGAGTTTTGCAGAGATGTGAAGACACTAATCTTGTCTTGAATTGGGAGAAGTGCCAATTTATGGTTAATGAAGGCATTGTCTTGGGACATAAAATTTCTGAAAGATGTATTGAAGTTGACAAGGCTAAAGTTGATGTTCTTGAAAATATGTCGTGCCCCAAGGACATCAAAGTTATACGAAGTTTCCTTGGTCATGTCAGGTTTTATAGGAGGTTCATAAAGGACTTTGCCAAAATCTCCAGGCCTCTGACTAATCTCTTACAAAAATATATTCCTTTTGTCTTTGATGATGATTGTCTAGAAGCATTTGAAATACTTAAGAAAGCATTGATCTCTGCACCTATTGTCGAGCCTCCTGATTGGAATTTACCTTTTGAGATTATGTGTGATGCCAGTGATTATGCTGTAGGTGTTGCTCTAGGGCAAAGAGTTGATAAGAAATTGAATGTTATTTAATGTGCTAGTAAAACCATGGACAGTGCCCAAAGAAATTATGCTACTGCTAAAAAAGAATTTTTAGCAGTTGTATAAGCTTGTGCTAAGTTTAGACCTTATATTGTTGATTCTAAAGTAACTATTCAAACTGATCATGCTGCTATCAAATACCTTATGGAAAATAAAGATGCAAAACCTAGAATTATTAGATGGGTTCTCTTGCTGCAAGAATTTGACTTGCATATTATTGATAGAAAGGGAGCTGAGAACCCCGTTGCAGATAACTTGTCTAGGTTGGGGAATATACTTGATGACCCACAACCTATTGATGATAGCTTTCCTGATGAACAATTAGCTATCATAAATACTTCTCGTACTGCTCTATGGTGTGCTGATTATGCTAATTATATTGTTGCTAAGTTTATACCTCCTAGCTTCACATACCAGCAAAAGAAAAAGTTCTTATATGATTTGAGACATTACTTCTGGGATGACCCACATCTTTATAAAGAAGGAGTAGATGGTATTATTAGACCTTGTGTACCTGAGCATGAACAGGAATAGATCCTACGCAAGTGCCACTTCGAAGCTTATGGAGGACACCATGCTGGAGATAGAACTGCACATAAGGTATTGCAATCCGGTTTTTATTGGCCTACTCTCTTCAAGGATGCATGTAAGTTTGTCTTATCTTGTGATGAATGTTAAAGAATTGCTAATATTAGTAGACATCAAGAAATGCCTACGAATTATTCACTTGTTATTGAACCATTTGATGTTTGGGGCTTTGATTATATGGGACCGTTTCCTGCCTCCAATGGGTACACACATATTCTAGTTGCTGTTGATTACGTTACTCAGTGGGTAGAAGCTATTCCAACTAGTAGTGCTGATCATAACACCTCTATTAAGATGCTTAAAGAAGTTATTTTTCTGAAGTTTGGAGTCCCTAGATACCTAATGACTGATGGTGGTACACACTTTATTCATGGTGCTTTCCATAAAATGCTCGCAAAGTATGATGTAAACAATAGAATTGCATCCCCTTATCACCAACAGACTAGTGGTCAAGTAGAACTAAGTTGTAGAGAGTTGAACTTAATTTTGCAAAAGACAGTTAATAGGTCTATAAAGAATTGGTCCAAGAAACTTGATGATGCATTATGGTCCTATAGAACTGCATACAAAAATCCTATGGTATGTCTCCATATAAGATGGTTTATGGAAAAGCTTGTCACCTACCTCTTGAGCTAGAACATAAGGCATATTGGGCCATTAAAGAGCTCAATTATGATTTCAAACTTGCCGGTGAGAATAGGTTATTTGACATTAGCTCTCTTGATGAATGGAGGACCTTGGCCTATGAGAATGCCAAGTTGTTTAAAGAAAAAGTTAAAAGGTGGCACAACAAAAGGATACAAAAGCGTGAGTTTAATGTAGGTTATTATGTCTTGCTATACAACTCTCATTTAAGATTTTTTGCAGGAAAACTTCTCTCTAAGTGGGAAGGACCTTACGTTATCAAGGAGGTCTATCGTTTCGGTGCCATAAAAATCAATAACTTTGAAGGCACAAATCCGAAGGTGGTGAACGGTCAAAGAATCAAACATTATATCTCAGGTAATCCTATAAATGTTGAAACCAATGTTATTGAAACTGTAACCCCGAAGGGATACATAAGGGACACTTTCTGGAACGATTCAGACTCCGAAAAGGAAGAGGTACGTGGTACGGTAAGTAAACCGACTCCAAAATAGTTCTAAAGGCAATTTTTCACCGTTTTGGAATATTTAGAAAAAATAGAAAAATAAGTGGCAGTCCGGAAGAGACAAGAGGCGTCCACGAGGGTGGAGGGCGCGCCCCCTTCCCCTGGGCGCGCCTCCGCCTCGTGGGCACCTCGTGTGCCTCTCGGACTCCGATTTCTTGTATGTTACTCCTTTTGGTCGGTAAAAATTCATTATATATACTCTCGAAGGTTTTGACCTCTGTATCACGCAAAAATCTTCCGTTCTTGTTTCAAGCTATTTTCACCTAGGGTTGATGGCTAGGCACCATGTCGTCTCCTTCCTCCAACAATGAAGGCAATGAAGCTTGGCTAAGGAAGGCATATCTGAAGAGGGAAGGACCCGAGGAGACTAACAAGGAGAAGAGGATCAAGAAGGAGGTGGAAGATCAGGCTCCGGCACTGGGAGAAGAAGACATCCATCAACCTCTTCCCAACCTCTTTACTTCAACTGAGATTGAAGCTTTCAAGATGATTGAGTTAGCTCAAATTCAAAACAAGTATCTCACAAGTGAAAATATTTTGTTGAAGGAGTATATAGCTGCACTCAAAGGTATTATCCGCAAGTTGGAGGATCTCCTATGCTCGATATATGATGATCCGGCGTCAATACTTTCAACTCCACATCAGCACCACCGAAGAAGGAGACATAATCACATGGGTATGGGCACTCCCCTTGGCAACTGCCAAGCTTGGGGAGTGACCCCGGTATCGTATCACCATCACTCCTATCTTTACCGTTTTCCTTAGTTCGATCCTTCTGGTAGTATCTTGATCTAGTAGAATAAAGTTAGTATGATCTAGTTGTGAGCTTTTGCTTTATGACCTTTACCCTTTGTAATTGAGTTCGTGAGCTATATAATAAACATTAGTGTTGAGTCAAGGGCTTGATTTCCTCACTTCGGTCATGATAGAATAAAAGAAAACATAAAGAGTATCCAAGAGATCATATTGATCTTATGGGAAGTAATGACTTCACATATAAAGGGTATGATGAATAGAAGTTGTTGGGAGTTGACAAACATAGTTTTGGTCATCGTTGCAATTAATAGGAAGTAATAAAGAAAGAGAGGCATCACATACAAATATACTATCTTCGACATCTTTTATGATTGTGAGCACTCATTAAAATATGACATGCTAAAGAGTTGATGTTAGACAAGGAAGACAACATAATGGGTTATGTTTTCTTATATCTAAAATAAAGTATATTGTCATGGATCATCCAACAGGTTGAGCTTGAGTTTCCCCCTCATGTTAGCCAAAACTCTTCGCACTAAGTAGAGATACTACTTGTGCTTCCATACATCCTTAAACCCAGTTTTGCCATGAGAGTCCACCATACCTACCTATGGATTGAGTAAGATCCTTCCAAGTAAGTTGTCATGTTGCAAACTTGTTAAAATATGTATGATTTATTAGTGTGGAGGAAATAAGCTTTATACGATCTTGTGATATAGAAGTAATAAAAGCGACGGAATGCATAATAAAGGTCCTTATCACAAGTGGCAATATAAAGTGACGTTCTTTTGCGCTAAGACTTTGTGCATCCAACCATAAAAGCACATGACAACCTGTGCTTCCCTCTGCGAAGGGCCTATCTACTATTCTTGCCTTATAAGAGTCAAGGTGAAATTCACCTTTCTTTTTTACATATTATCCTTTGGCAAGCACGTTGTGTTGGAAAGATCCTGACATATATACCCACTTGGATGTAAGTTTTCATGGTCTATTACAGTTGACATTACCCTTGAGTTAAAAGGTTGGAAGGCAACACCATAAGCCCCTATCTTTCTCTGTGTCCGATTAAAACTCCATAAACATAAGTATTGCATGAGTGGGAGCAATTGTGAAAGACTATATGATAGTTGAGTATGTAGGCTTGCTAAAAAGCTCATATATTGACTCTTTCTGAAGTTATGATAAATTGCAATTGCTTCAATGAGTGAGATCATAGTTTGTTGGTTTTCAATGAAGTTTATGATTCATGCTCGATATTGTAAATGAATTGTTACTTTAGCATAAGAATCATATGACAATATAAATATGTGTTGTTGTTATGAGAATGATCATGATGCCCTGATGTCCGTATTTTATTTTTATCGTCACCTCCATCTCTAAACATGTGGACATATTTTTCGATATCGGCTTTTGCTTGAGGACAAGTAAGGTCTAAGCTTGGGGGAGTTGATACGTCCATTTTGCATCATGCGTATATGTTGATATTTATTGCATTATGGGCTATTATTACAGGTTATGTCACAATACTTATGCCTTTCTTCTCTTATTTTACAAGGTTTACATGAAGAGGAGAATGCCTTCAACTGGAATTCTGGGTTGGGAAAGAAGCGAACTCTGGAAACCTATTATGTACAACTCAAAAAGCCTCGAAACTTCACATGACACCGTTTCAGAAAATATAAAAAATATCTGGCGAAAGAAGATCACCAGGGGGGCCACCACCTGTCCTCGAGGGTGGGGGGCGCGCCCCTCCTCTCTGGGCGCGCCCCCCGCTTCTTGGGCTAGCCGGTGACCCCCCCGATACCCATCTTCTCCTATATGAGGTGTTTTGACCTGGAAAAAATCATGAGGAGGCTTTCGGGACTAGACACCGCCGTCTCGAGGCGGAACCTTGGCGGAATCCAATCTAGGGCTCTGGCAGAGCTGTTCTGCCGGGGATACTTCCCTCCGGGAGGGGGAAATCATCATCGCCGTCATCACCATCAACTCTCCCATCTTGGGGAGGGCTATCTTCATCAACATCTTCACTAGCACCATCTCCTCTCAAACCCTAGTTCATCTCTTGTATCTAATCTTTGTACCCAAACCTCAGATTGGTACATGTGGGTTGCTAGTAGTGTTGATTACTCCTTGTAGTTGATGCTAGTTGGTTTATTTGGTGGAAGATCATATGTTCAGATCCATTATGCATATTAATACCCCTCCGATCATGAACAATATTATGTCTTGTGAGTAGTTACTTTTGTTCCTGAGTACATGGGAGAAGTCTTGCTACAAGTAGTCATGTGAATTTGGTATTCGTTTGATATTTTGATGAGATGTATGTTGTCTCTCCTCTAGTGGTATCATGTGAACGTCGACTACATGACACTTCACCATTATTTGGGCCTAGAGGAAGGCATTAGGAATTAATAAGTATATGATGGGCTGCTACGGTGACAGAAGCTTAAACCCTACTTTATGCGTTACTTCATAAGGGGCTGATTTGGATCCACTTGTTTCATGCTATGGTTAGGTTTACCTTAATACTTCTTTTGTAGTTGCGGATGCTTGCATTAGATGTTAATCATAAGTGGGAGGCTTGTCCAAGTAAGTACAGCACCCAAGCACCGGTCCACCCACATACCAAATTATCAAAGTGCCGAACGTGAATCAGATGATCGTGATGAAAACTAGCTTGACGATAATTCCCATGTGTCCTCGGGAGCGCTTTCCTTCATATAAGAGTTTGTTCAGGCTTGTCCTTTGCTAAAAAAAGGATTGTGCCACCTTGCTGCACCTTATTTACTTTTGCCTTTTGTCACTTGCTACCAATTACCTTATCACAAAACTATATGTTACCTATAATTTCAGTGCTTGCAGAAAATACCTTACTGAAAACTACCTATCATTTCCTTCTGCTCCTCGTTGGGTTCGACACTCTTACTTATCGAAAGGACTACGATAGATCCCCTACACTTGTGGGTCATCACTATTGCATGCAATCATGCAAATGGTGATTGTGGCTTGCCTCGGAAAGAATAATACTCCGGAAAGAAGTGCGGAAAGCACGCATAGAGATTCACTGAAAATAGTACTCTCTCGGAGGGGGCTGATTAAGGGCAAGGGCAAACTGGTCATTTCCAGTATGTCAAACCATTATGAAAATGTTACCAACAACACGGGCTCGACGATTCGAAGACGTGGGCTTTGGAATCACCTGATTCGGAGTTGGCATCAAAATGATATAGGGGTTTGAAGATGAGTGACTATTCTGTAAATAAAGTATTCACAGACAGGCCCCTGGCAGCTCGGCGGGTCACGCACTCCAGGAAAATGTGCTTTCCCACGGGGAAAGCATAAAGCGCAGAATGTACTTCCACTTATCCCGCGTGGCAGTGGGGGCCCGTGGCGCTCTGTGGCTGACGAGTGGGGCCCGCCTTATCCATCTCTCTCCTCCCGACTCCTTCCTCCTCCCGATGGCAGCGATAGGAGAGGCGAGGTCGACGGCCCCGACGGTGATTCCCGGCGACTCTAGCCACCACTCGGGCCGTGCGACCTACGGGCGAGCTCAGGGAAACGAGCCACACCCGTTACTAGCTGTGGAAGAAGCCGAGGAGCTAGGTGATGGCCGCAGTCGAGCTCGCGGTGGAGGAGGTCTTCGGTCGTGGAGAAAAACGGGGGCTACGGTGTGCCGATGATTAATGGGAGGCGATGGGGGCTGAAGGAAATATGTTCTAGAGGCAATAATAAAGATGTCATTTGTATTTCCTTATATCATGATAAATGTCTCTTATTCATGCTAGAATTGTATTAACCGGAAACTTAGTACAGGTGTCCATACATAGACAAAACAGTATGTCCCTAGTATGCCTCTACTAGACTAGCTCATTGATCAAAGATGGTTATGTTTCCTAGCCATAGACATGAGTTGTCATTTGATCAATGGGATCACATCATTAGGAGAATGATGTGATGGACAAGACCCATCCATTAGCTTAGCACTATGATCGTTTAGTTTTACTGCTATTGCTTTCTTCATGACTTATACATGTTCCTATGACTATGAGATTATGCAACTCCCGTATACCGAAGGAACACCTTGTGTTCTATCAAACGTCACAATGTAACTGGGTGATTATAAAGATGCTCTACAGGTGCATCCGAAGGTGTTCGTGGTGTTGGCATAGATCATGAATAGGATTTGTCACTCAGAGTGTCGGAGAGGTATCTCTGGGCCCTCTCGGTAATAAACATTATAATAAGCCTTGCAAGCTAATGACTAATGAGTTAGTCATGGGATGATGTATTATGGAACGAGTAAGGAGACTTGCCGATAACGAGATTGAACTAGGTATTGAGATACCGACGATCGAATCTTGGGCAAGTAACATACCGATGACAAAGGGAACAATGTATGTTGTTATGCGGTTTGACCGATAAAGATCTTCGTAGAATATGTAGGAGCCAATATGAGCATCCAGGTTCCGCTATTGGTTATTAACTGGAGATGAGTCTCGGTCATGTCTACATAGTTCTCGAACCCATAGGATCCGCACGCTAAACGTTTGATGACGATAGGTATTATGAGTTAATGAATTTTGATGTACCGAAGGTAGTTCGGAGTACCGGATAAGATCACAGACATGACGAGGAGTCTCGGAATGTCCGAGACGTAAGGATTGATATATTGGACGACTACATTCGGACACCGGAAGTGTTCCGGAAAGTTTCCGAATAAATCGGAGTGCCGGGGGGGTTACCGGAACCCCCCGGGGAAACTATGGGCCCTAATGGGCTTTAGTGGAAAGAAAGAGGGCCGGCCAGGGCTGGGCCGCGCGCCCCTCCCCGTTGGTCCGCATTGTACAAGGAAAGGAGGGGGCGCCCCTTTCCTTCTCCCTCTCCCTCTCCTTCCTTCCCCATCTCTCCCTCTTGGTGATTCCTACTAGGAATAGGATTGCGATCCTATTCCTAGTAGGATTGCTCCTTTAGGGGTGCCATAGTGGGCTGGCCGGCCTCCCCCCTTGCTCCTTTATATACAGGGGCAGGGGGGCACCCTAGAACACACAAGCTGATCTCTCCAGCCGTGTGCGGTGCCCCCCTCCACAGAAACACACCTCGGTCATACCGTTGCAGTGCTTAGGCGAAGCCCCGCGCCGGTAACTTCATCATATCCATCACCACGCCGTCGTGCTGATGAAACTCTCCCGTGAGGGTCAACTGGATCAAGAGCTCGTGGGACATCATCAAGTTGAACGTGTGCTGAACGCGGAGGTGCCGTACGTTCGGTGTTTGATCGGTTGAATCGCGAAGAAGATCGACTACATCAACCGCGTCACTTGACGCTTCCGCTTTCGGTCTACGAGGGTACGTAGACACACTCTCCCCTCTCGTTGCTATGCATCTGGTAGTTAGATCTTGCGTGATCGTAGGAAAATTTTAAAATACTATGTTCCCCAACAGTGGCATCATGAGCTAGGTCTATGCGTAGATGATATGCACGAGTAGAACACAATGAGTTCTGGACGATACTAGTCATACTGCTTACCAGCATGTCATACTTTGGTTCGGCGGTATTGTGAGATGAAGCGGCCCGGACCGACATTACGCGTACGCTTAAGCGAGACTGGTTTCACCGTTATGAGCACTTGTTGCTTAAAGGTGACTGGCGAGTGTCTGTCTCTCTCACTTTAGCAGAATCAAGTGTGGCTACACTCGGTCCTTGTGAAGGTTAAAACAACACATACTTGACGAAAAATCGTTGTGGTTTTTGTATGCGTAGGTAAGAACGGTTCTTGCTATGCCCGTAGCAGACACGTAAAACTTGCAAAAACAAAGTAGAGGACGTCTAACTTGTTTTTGCAGGGCATGTTGTGATGTGATATGGTCAAGACACACTACAAGAAATATGTCAACTTGTGACCTTCTGTCAGTGACCCTCGAAAAATTGGTCATAAATTTACGACCATTTGAGACCAATTGGTCAAAAACTGTTCGGGGGGCTACAAACCCTAAACCATAGCGACCATTTTGGTCGGAAAGGTCGTAATTTCCTTACACAAAATGGTCATAGCATAGACAACCCTGGTCAACGCCTGACTCCTAGTCGATTAGGACCAGTCTGGATGGTCACAATTGCTAATTTGTGATGCATTTAGATGACGGGGCGGCCACCTCTACAATGTTCGTCTATGTGTCACAATTGCTAATAGGTGAGACCCACACACTGACCTATTGACCATGCACTGTCTATCTAATGACACATGGGTCCCACCGACCAGACAGGTAGGCCCAACGAAATGGACATATGGGACCCACTGCCCTGCGAGCGGGACCTACCACTGACCTGACATGTAGGCCCCATCAAATTGACAGGACTCACCACATATCTCATAGGAGACCCCACCGAACTGACATGCGGACCAACCACCCGTAAGAGCCACCGAGCTGAATGGCTGAAAACCAACAAAAATATGCCCAACGCGGAATCGAACTCACGACCTGACCTTCCCTCTCGCCCCACGCTAACCACCAAGCCACCACCCGCTCAGTGATACACTACCGAACCAGCTCTATTTCAACATTACAACACCTTGCTGGGCTTGGGACTTCGTTGGACAAGGCCTTTATTTTTCTTCCGCCGAATAGGCCAGCCTATATGGCTACTGAACGTCCATCTAATGAAAAATGTGGGCTTGACAGGACTTTAACTTCATATAAATAAAGGCAGTTCAAATTTTAATCAAGCATTTAAAAATGTTAAAGTTTGTATAAAAAATGTTGATCATGTATTAAAAAATGTTCATCTTGTATTTGATTTTTTAATAAAGCATTTGATAAATGTTAAAAATATGTATAGAAAAAATGTTGACAGTGTATTAAAAAACCTTCTTTTTGAAAATGTGAATCAAGCATTTAAAACTGTTAAAATGTGTATACAAAATGGTGACCATGTATTAAAAAATTAATCTTATATTTAAAAAATGTTAATCAATCATTTGATAATTATTAAAAATGTGTATTTAAAAATGTTGACCAAGTATAAAAAAACATTAAACTTGTATTTTAAAACTATTAAACATGTATATTAAAAAAGGTTCTTCATGTATATGAAAAATGTAGAATAAAAACAAAAGGAGATAAAGACAAACAAAAAACAAAAACTGAAAAAAGAAACAATATAAAGCAAAGAAAAATGGAAATGAAAAAGGAAACTGAAGAAACTACTGCAAAAGGAAATGAGAACACTTTTTAAAGACATTTGACATAGTCAAAGTTTGTAGTTTTTCCTAGAAACTAGGTAACATAATGACATAGTCCAACTTTTTTTTTTTTGAATTTTTTGAATCTTGGAATTTTTTTGCTGTTTCTCTGATTAAATATATATACTTATGTACCTAGAAATGATTTTTGGAAAAAATAAAGAGCAAACTACGAGGCAGCCGCAGTTCAAATTTGACCCGCTTCCAGCTGAATCGGCGGGAATTTGTCTTTTTCACGAGAGGTGGATCAAATTTTTTTACACCCAACCATTTGGTCAATTGTGCATCAAATATGTCCTAGTTTTTTCACCGGGGGTCATGTCCAGCTCCCTGACCATCTTCAACATTCTTATTTATATGCAGTGTGGTACTTTACAAAGCAAGTACCACCTAGACTCCTCCTTTTGAGCTGAAAATTTGTGAAGACGGTCTTCTTAGTAACTGATCATCCTCAACCAAAACTCACGCCCATTAGCCATGTGCATTTCCCGTACTGCTAATCAAACACTTGGCTGCTAATTCATGTTTGAGCATCGATCGGTCTCCTCGTGAGAATCTTATGTTGTAATTTTCTTCCTAGCACCTACCTGGGGAGTGACCAACCCACTAGACATGCCTAAGCCGCCCAGAACACATGGCAACGCCACAGTCACGCGGTGACCACGCGGCGGGCATGCGAGTTTACGCGCTCTAGAGTTGGGGCCCTCGACCACCGCCCAAACCTCGATGTATCACCACCAAACCATGTATTTATGATTAAATAGGTACTTATGTACCTAGAAATGATTTTTGGAAAAAATAAATAGCAAACTATGTGGCAGCCGCAGTTCAAATTTGACCCGCTTCCAGCTGAATCGGCGGGAATTTGTCTTTTTCACGAGAGGTGGATCAAAACTTTTTACACCCAACCATTTTGTCAGTTGTGCATTAAATATGTCCTAGTATTTTAGAAAATTTATTTGGTCAAATTTTGCAACGATTATTTGGGAGGTCCTTCACAAAAAAACCTCCTTTTGGGCACTCGAAAAATGGAAAATGATTTTTTCGTCCAAAGAAAATGAAAACTTCCTTAACCAATATTGTTTGCCATTCCAAGATGCACCTTTGTGCACAATATGAGATCATTTGAACAAACTATGCTATGAATGTGGCCATAGGATTGATCATTTGGCTTGCAAGCCATGAATCTTCACGCATGATAGCTCATTTCTGAGAACACTTTTTTAAAAGAATTGCCGTATTACAAGTTTAATATTTTTCCTGGTAACTTGGTCATATATAATGACACAATGCGCAGGTTTTCCAATTTTTTGATTTTTTTGAATTTTTTTATGCCCGTTTCCAAATGCGGTCAAAACGGCGGGAATGACCGTTCCTAGCTAGTGGTTGAATCTTGGTATTTTTTGGTGTTTCTCTGATTAAATAGATACTTATGTAACTAGAAATGATTTTTGTAAAAAATAAAGAGCAAACTACAAGGCAGCTACAGTTCAAATTTGACCCGCTTCCAGCTGAATCGGCCGAAATTTGTCTTTTTCACGAGAGGTGGATCAAAACTTTTTACAAACAACTATTTTGTCAATTGTGCATTAAATATGGCCTAGTATTTTATAAAAATGATTTGGTCCTATTTTGCAACAATTATTTGGGAGGTCCTTCACAAAAAAACCTCCTTTTGGGCACTCGAAAAATGGAAAATGAATTTTTCGTCCAAAGAAAATGAAAACTTCCTTAGGCAATATTGTTTGCCATTCCAAGATGCACCCTTGTGCACAATATGAGATCATTTGAACAAACTATGCCATGAATGTGGCCACAGGATTGATCATTTGGCTTGAAAGCCATGAATCTTCACGTGTGATAGCTCATTTCTGAGAACACTTTTTTAAAAGAATTGTCGTATTACAAGTTTATCATTTTTCCTTGTAACTTGGTCATTTATAATGATACAATGCGAAGGTGTTCCAATTTTTTGATTTGTTTTGAATTTTTTATTCCCATTTCAAAATGCGGCCAAAACGGCGGGAATGACCGTTCCTAGCTAGTGGTTAAATCTTGGTATTTTTTTGGTGTTTCTCTGATTAAATAGATACTTATGTACCTAGAAATGATTTTTGTAAAAAATAAAGAGCAAACTACAAGGTAGCTGCAGTTCAAATTTGACCCGCTTCCAGCTGAATCGGCGGAAATTTGTCTTTTTCACGAGAGGTGGATCAAAACTTTTTACACCCAACTATTTGGTCAATTGTGCATTAAATAGGGCCTAGTATTTTATAAAATTGATTTGTTCCAATTTTGCAACAATTCTATTATAGGTCATTCACAAAAAATCTCATTTTGGGCACTCGAAAAATGGAAAATGATTTTTTCGTCCAAAGAAAATGAGTATAAACCGTTTGGTTGTCATCCATAAAATGTGGTATAACTTGAGTGAAAATTTTAGTGGTTCCATTTTGCGAAATATTATTGATAGTTGCTTCATAAACCCCATTTGTTTTTAGCACTTAGAGACTATATTTTAAATTACACCTGTAATCTCCAACCAATCAGGACGTCTCCCCCGGATCACCCTACCATAGGCGATCTAAACCGTTCGATCGTCCCGCATCCAACGACAGACTTGACCCCCTCACCGTCTCACCCAACTAACCCTAACACAACCCGCACCACTCGTCCCCTCACCCCCTCTCTCCTACGCACCCACAGCCGCCACCCTCTCCCTTCCCCAGGTCTCGATCTCGATCTACGGCCCGAACCAACCCACCTCACCGCCGTCCCCGGCCGCCGCGCCCTTCGACGATGACCCCTTCCTCAGCTTCGCAGATGACCGGGCCCCGGTGGCCGACGAAACCCACAAGAGAAGAAAAGGACTGTCATCTGCTGCCATCGACTTGCCAGGAGGAGGAAATCCAACCCCGCCGCCGCCGCCATGAGCGCCATGAAGTTCTACCGCGAGTGGTAAGCATGCACGCACCTCCCCCTCCCTTCATCCCATCCCTAATGGCGGCCGGAGCTGATTGACCGATCGATTGAATTGGTGGCCGGCAGCAACAACATCCTGTACCCCAAGGAGGAGAAGGAGCGGAAACTCCTCCTCTTCGCCTGCCGCAACTGCGAGCACCAGGTACCCTCCCCCATCTCCTCTCTCGCCGGCCCGCCGCCCCCTTCCGCAATGCCATGCCGCGGTTTCTCTCTTCCCGGCCCCCAAATCCTAGGGTTTTCGTCCGGCCCCGATCCGCCACGGCCTCGATCGATCGTACCCATCTCGCAAAGCCAAGTCGCGGCTCGATCGATACATCACACCGACCAGGCACTAACTCATTAGCCCTCCTGTGCAGCAACTGTCTGTCCACGTTTTCTTTCCGGTCAGAATTGGTAGCCAGTGCAGTCATTTAGTCACGTGTGCATCTCCTCTATAATTAACCTCGAGTGCAGTATGCTCCACAGTGGTAAATATAAGTCCTCTGTTTCTAATCTGTAAAGACTTGGAAACATAGCAAGATTTTTTCACCAATTCCGTTTCACCAGTCTGCGAAAACTTGATAAATAGAAGAAACATGATAGGAGCGATTGCCATACAAATTGGTCACAAAAGTTGTGTTTTCGCAGGGCTGGCGTGGGAGCAGCGCACGGAGGAGTCCTCTGGAGGAGAAGCGGGAGGACTTTCGAGGCGGGCATCTGCTTCGGCGACTTCGTCTTTGGCATTCTACCGGCCACGCTCGTCGGCGTCGTCATAGCGCCCCCTGCCGAGTTGTGTTTTGCTATCCAGTACAGTACATGAACACATTTACATATTTCTTGAACTTCTCAATGCATGTACTTGATATTAGATGTAATTTTTGTTATGATTATTAAGGAATACTATCAACTATTATCAAATAGCACAACTAGTGATCTGTGTGGTTCTAGTGAATGTGCAGCTGCAGATGTAGACTACGGTGATGTGCATTGTCTGGTGTATCAATTTGTTGTTAATGGAAATGTTAAGAAAGCATGAAATTTCTGTACATGGAGAATGCTTCATATGTAGTCTGAGATTTTTCTCCACCAATTTACTTTAAGCCACTATATAATTTTTTGTTTTGGTGTACGCCTTGTAATTGTATCTCTGTGGTTTCTAATATGATTGTTGTAGGCTACAAGATATATCTTTGTCGGTTCATCTTGCTGTAGAATATGCCCCTGTTCATTCATTTATGTGTATAACTATTTGCCTCTAGTGACATGTGGCGGTAACCCATGTGATGGCGATTCACTCCGTCCACTCCGGTTCCGGCGGCTGTGGTGGTGGCTATGCGCTGGTAGGCTTGGTTGCCTCCCCTGGCCGCCATCATGGTGATGAAGCTGAGCCTAGGCTACAACCCCTTCCAGCGAGATCCTCAGCTCCCCTTCTACCCCTCCTACTTGCTCTATGATTCTATGATCTGCCTTTATGAGGTGTAATTGTTCAATTTTTGTCATAGTCGAGCATTGGATGATATTGTATCTGTCATGATGTACATGGTTCATGAAGTATGCAAACCTACAGCTTGTTGTGCTAGTGATAGTAGGATAATGCAGCTTGTTGTACTAATGATACTGCTATGGCTTTCTGAATCCTGTACTGTTAATGCACTTGGTAGATGGGCTGAGCTATGCTTGACCAATTTTGTGTTGGTGCTTCCAATCACTTTGGATTGCTGGTGCAATTTAACGTCTCGTATAACTGGCATAAAAATCACACAGCAAAACAAGTCTTCTTTATTTTGAATAAACAATTTATGAGCTTAGAAAGAAATTATATGGTTTGAAGTATTTTGGCGCTCATTTCTTTCTCAATTATCTTGTAGACTGCTTTCTCAATTATATGGTTTGAAGTATTTTGGCGCTCATTTCTTTATAATGCCTGCTGTTTTATTGGCTTGACTGTTACAGTATCTGATTATTAAACCCATCGACTTTGCATCTATAAGGGCATTTCATTTGTTAAGCTTGATGGGGTTCTGTGTAGACTTGTCCATACACAGAATGAGTTATATGGAGTAGTGTAGGATGTTTTTGTTTCTCTTGACCATCTTGTTGATGTTATCTTCATACACTACAATGTACTTTCTGGTTAACTAAGTGTCTACATGTTTTTTTGCACCACTCTTGTCATGTTGCTTGTTCGAGCTAACGTATGTTATTTCTGCTACAACCATGGCAGGAATGACATCGGAAGGTTCCCAGTTTGACGCTAAGAACTATGATTCTGAGATGCAGAAGCTGTTGTAAGTAGTCTTAAACTTTTTGCTCTTTCATTTTATAGTTGCTCATGGACATCAGCTGGTTGCCATTTAATCCGCCTTGTGACATGGTAAGAACAGAGCTTCACTCTCTGTTGTGCATGTATTGAAATGCCCAAATGTCAAATACTTGTTCGCTCTCAGCTTGGATATTGGATTGTACTTAGTTATGTGATTTATTCATGTTCGCGCTGCTTGTTAAGTGATTACCTTTATGTCCTTGCTGCTAGTAGGATGGTCAATACATGCTTGTTTTGTATCTATTCCAGAACAGTTTGGTTGGTGGTCTGATTCTTGATGCATGTATAATATGACACAGTTTGGTTTTGTATCTATAGTACTACTGTATAGTGCTGACAAACTCCTTCACTTGTCAGGAGCGCCAGGACAAATTTGAAGTGCAAAGCCATGAAGCCAAGTGCAAAGCCGCGATGCCAGAGATTTGTTTGTTCTGTTTGACTGTAATAGGCTGTAGAGATTGTGACATTGTAACAGATTTAGTGTTATTTGATAAATTATGTTTGTTTTGTTTTGTTTGAAATA
>LR738715.1:524374252-524387023 GCA_902687465.1 Secale cereale | reverse complement strand
AAAAATCGGCGGCTGAACAGCAGGTGGCTGGTACACAGCAAGGGCATGACTGTCACTGTCAGAGCTTTGACCTGGCCCAGAATTGTCCATCACCACAGATTCCTGCGAGACCTCATGCGGATTGTCATCTTGGACCCAGTCATCAACTACAACCTCATCATTGTTCTGTTGCTGAACTGGTGGCTCGTTCCAAGCAAGCTGGGGCTCATTCCATCCAAGCTGAGGAAATTCAGGCATAACAAAGTTGAAATTGTCAAACTGAAGATGCCCTGGCAAAGGATGCGGATTGCCATTCACCGGCATAGGATCTTCATCCGCAGGGAGAATGTCAGCAAACTCCGCGGAGAGGACATAAACAGGAGCAGTCCATGAGATTCTTAAGGCCCCGAAATCACCATACTCTCGATAGACAATATCACGCGGAACTTGCTCAGGACAGGGAAAAGAAGCATAAACCAGGGTGCGAACCATGCGAGGATCATCTTGATGCCACTGATGATAGCGACCAAAGGTACTCACCGCATCAGAAATATATTTGGTGTTGCGGTAGTCCAATGGTATCCCCAAGATCATGAGCCAGCCTCTGCGAAAACCTTGGGTGGCTCTATAATTGATGCCGTAGTTGTGCGGGATGAAACGAACAAAGTGCCCATTGCCAAGGTCATAAGGAGGATGATCCATGATGGCATGTCTAGAAGCAGCACTTCTAAACTCAAATAACCCAACACCCTCGATCCACTGCTGGTCGCTAAGAACATCTCGATGAAGATGATTCATAACAAAGTCACTAACCAGCTGTTGGAATTGCAGATTCTGACCAGGCGGCGGAGGGGGCTCCACAATGCCGATTGCGTACTGTTCGTGATGTTGATCTGGAGCGACCGCCGGAGAAAGAAACGTCCGCGGCAACCTCGTTGGCCCACCATCAATGACTTCAAAGCCCGGCGGTAGGAATTCCTCAGGGTTAATGGCGAAGTTGGCCATGGTTGATGGAGGCAGCAAGGTGGTGGGTGGTGGAGGAGATGAAGATTGGACAATGGCGGAGGACGGCAGCGATGGGACAGGACTCTGCTGGTGCGCGTGGGAGGTCGTCTCTAAAACCGAGGAGACGCGAGGAGTTAGAATAGGAATAGGACTCGTGGCAGGAACTGATTCCACCTCCTTCGATTTACCAAGATTTTGTGGCACCTTATTTTTGACTTTCCAAACTAGACCGTTATCCAAAGCCCATTGCTTGCATTGAGAGCTGCGGTGACCAGAACGATTGCAAGCCAGACAAACAGGGCATGAAGCAGACATGTGGCCCTGTTGCAAGCATTTAGAGCACGTTAACACCCGGGCCACCATGTCATCCACCATATTGTTAAACTGATCACGCGCCTCCTGCGAAGATGGCAACTCAACAGGCAGAGGGCCGGGTGCAATCGGCTCAGGTGCAGAAGGCCCAGATGCAGAAGGCCCAACATGGGTAGCCGGAGATTCCGGGGTGGACGTGGAAGGAACTATCAACGTATCGCAGGCATGCAGATCCTGTGGTTGCGAAGAAGCCGGCGCAGTATTAGGAATGAGATCTTTCGATTGAACCGTACCAAAAATGATCGGCGGCGCCGCCACCGTCCAACGTAGATTCACCGGCGGCGAGGGATGAATGATAAACCTCTCATGGGCTGAAACATCATAGCCCGCTTCGATAATGGTGTCAATCTCAGCCTGTGTTGCGGGGTATCTATAGCCTTTACAAGCATCATATTTTTGCATGGTAGCAAATGAAATCCTCTTCTGAACTTTTGCACCTGATCGAAGAGAGGACTTACGCGGTGGATTATGCATGGCTAGCATGCCAAGAGCAGCTCGTCGTTTGGACGGACTAATGAGTATCCACTCAGCATCACATTCTATAGTCCAACGACGGAACTCGCGTTCCCAATTAGGGCCACCACGACCCCAAAGATTGAAATAACATTTGAAGTTTAGGCAAGTAAAAGAACGGAGATTAAGAACCAGGAAACCAACTTGCTTAGAGGAGACATTAAAAGAATAGACCTTGTCATGTATGTATGAAACTCCAAATTCAATAGCAGAACCTCCAATGGCCGCTTCCAAAGCCGCCGCAACAGAATCTTCTGTGAGACGAAAATCATGTCTCCCAAAAGAAACAACCATCATGAAATGTCCAGAATCATCCGTAGGATGAATGGTGAGACCAGTAGATCTGAAAACCTTATCCGCAAACTCCAAACCCTTGGAGAAATCGCCGAAGAGATTGATCGGAGAGAAACCTCAGATTAGAGGTGGTGGGGAGAGATCGCCGGAGGTGGTGGGTGAGAGGTGGGAGTCGCCATGGAGACATCATTCATCAGCCCATGTGGTACATATTGTTTCGTACGAATGCCTTTCGGGTTGAAGAGTGCTGGCTCAATGTTTACAAGGGCAGTCCAGATTGGTTTTGAACCCCAGCTCCATAGAAATATGGAGGCTTATATGGACGATATAGTGGTCAAAACCAAGAACAGAGCAACCCTTATACCGGTGAAGCACAAGTCTGAAACACTTGAAAAGTTCATAGAATTTCAGAGTGAAGTAGAGAATCATCGTAACAAGAAAATAAAGTTTCAACGATCTGATCGTGGAGGTGAATATTTGAGTTACGAGTTTGGTCTTCATTTGAATCAATGTCGAATAGTTTCACAACTCACGCCACCCGGTGTCGGTGTACTAAAGTAGGGGTACCTTAGTATCCCGAACTTGTGCACGGGCAGTAGCAGCGTCCCGTGGCAGGGCTTGCCGCGCGTTCGCCAAGGCCCACTGTGGTTCCTTTGGAGCCATTCAAGAACAAAGTATTCAAGTTAAAGAAACAAGGCCCCGGTAAAAGGAGCTTGCCGGGAAGGCCATTCAAGGCTCAAGGCCACCTCTTTGGTACAAGACCCTGGCAAGAGGAGCTTGTCGGGAAGGCCAAACACGGCATTTCTAGAAACCCGCCGCGACGCGCCACGCGTCCCGGCAAGGCCCGGAGAGCGACAAGCTCCCAGGCGCGACAAGATGGCGGCCGCGGCAAGGCACCTGCCGCGGCAAGCTTCCACTATGTACCCGCGCTCCAGCTCATCCGCCCATGCGTCGCCCTGGGGCCCTTCCAAGCACACGTGGCGGAAGACTGTGCAGCCTGGAGTACACGGTGGCAAGCTGCGATGATGAGGCCACCTTCGTGGAGGACAGAGACGCCTTGACGGACGCTTTTTGCACTGTTTGGGGCGACGGCAACGGGCATTCAATGCCCTTGTCCCCCGCCGTCAGGGTTAGGTATAGAGCACTATGCATACACTATTCCAACTACCACTGTTTTTACGTTTTTACCTTCACCTGCGTTGCCACTTGTCGGTGACCCCTTTGATCTATAAAAGGAGGCCCATGCGCAACGTAGAGGGGGTTCCGATCTTCGATCATTCTCACGCTCGGTGTTGCTAGCTATAAGCACTGTAGCTCTTCTTGCTCCCGAGCCAAGTACGCAATACAAACCAAGGCAGGAGTAGGGTTTTACGCATCCGTGCGGCCCGAACCTGGGTAAACTGCTCGCGTGTTCGTCTCGATCCGCTCTTCGTGCACCCTCCGCTCCCTTGCCGTACCGAAAAGGGGCTCCGGTCCCATAGGTGTTCGTGGGCGATCGGTTTCCCCGACATCTTTGGCGCGCCAGGTAGGGGGCGTCGAGGTTGTGTGAACCCGATCCGGCATTCACGCGGGCGACATCTCCACCAACCTCATCAACTTCATCGACTTCATCAACATGCCGCCGAAGAAGAAGGCTTCGGAGGCAGCAGGCCCGTCCGCGTCAATCCCACCACCGCCGGAGCCAACGGCTGGTGGGGTAGACGCCGGCGGAAGGACGGACGCTGGCGAGGAAACTCACGGCACCGCCAAGTCCAAGGATAAGACGGATGACCGAGCGCACTCCAAGACCTCGGCGTCCGTGCATGCTCCGCGCCCGTCTCAGGAGGCGCCGGACCGGCAGCGACGTGGTACACAAGGTACCATACGCTTGCTGGGCCAAGGTCAAGCTGGCGGTACGCGGGACGCTCAAGGCCAACGTGCTGGCACGAGCAAGGCGCGGTCGCCGGGACGAGACGCTGCTCCTTCTAACGCTGTTAGAAGTCCGAGCATATCTCGCTCCTCGCACCGCTCGCCACCGCTCCCCGCCACTCCAGCAGAAGCTCTAGCTCGAGCTCAGCTACTCCTCGACTTCCCTCCAGCGGCCGACAAGGCCGACGACTGGAGGGCCACCATCCAAAGCCTCATCGCCTTCGCCAATAACGACACTCCGCAGCAGCCGACGACGTCGTGGCCGTGGCAAGTTAGCCACGCGCGGGCTGATGGCGACAAGACCGCCGGGGGTGCAATTACCGTGCACTCCCCACCCCGAAGGCCGAAATCGCCGACTCGCCGGATCAACATCGACGACGACTCCACGGCGTCGTCGGATCCGCGAGCTCGCTGCGATCAACGCCAAGTCCTTGACGACAGACGACAAGAAGACGCTCAAACTCGCATCGAGCGTCGAAGAGAAGCGCAGCGACAATCCGACCAGCGCGCTGGGCCCGCTGTCGACATGCACGCGCCCGGAGAACCAGGCGACTTGCCGTACGCGGCGGGTTGCCCTGCGTTCACCCGTGAGCTGCGGTAAGTCCAGTGGCCCAGCATGAAGAACTTCAAGCCCGACGTACCCGAGAAGTACGACGGCAAGACTCATCCGTCAGAGTTTCTCAGCATCTACACCATCGCGGTGCAGGCTGCCAGGGGACGAGATGAGAAGATACTCGCGAACTACTTCCCGCTAGTGCTCAAGCCAAACGTCAGATCTTGGCTCACGCACTTGCCGGAAAACTCCATCTCTTCTTGGGCCGACCTGTGCCATCAGTTTGTCGGTGCCTTCACGGGCGGCCACAAGCCCCATGGCCAGGAGAGTGATCTTCATATACTCTCCCAGAAGGAAGGAGAGTACCTGCAAAAGTACATCCAAAGATTCAGCCGCGTCCAGCACAACATCCCGGATGTCCACCCTGCCGCGGTTATTAGCGCGTTCCACCAGAACGTGCGTAACCGCAGGATGAGGGAGGAAATGGCGATGTGCAAGATCCGAGACGTCAGTGAGCTCTATGCCCTGGCCGACAAGTGCGCACACGCTGAGGAAGGGAGGAGACTCCCCGGAGAGGATACTGGAGCAGGGGGAACAGATAGTGAGGATGCCGCCCCGGCAAGGAAGAACCGGCGGCGGAACAACAGGAAAAAGAAGAGCAAAGAAGTACTGGTCGTTGAGCAATCCGGCAAGGAGGTTGGCGCCAAGAAAGCCCAGGCTGGAAGCTCCGGTAAGGAGGCTGTGGCGGCCGCCGACAAGCAGGACCGCACCAAGGGCCACGACCTCCAGAACTGCAAAAGGGTCGAGTACCTCGTCGAGCAGCAAAAAGCTGAGTACAAGCGATGCGACAAGGAGAAGGCCCAGGGAGGTGGAGGAGAGTCCGGCAAGAAGCGGCCATTCAATGGCCGGGGAGGACGCCGCGGCAAGGCCAAGCAGCGGCAAGGAGATAGACCTCCATGCGGCCGCGACAAGGACGAAGACGAGGACGACGACGAAGACATGGACGACGGAGATAACAGCGAGCAGGAGTTCCAGAAGGCAACAAAGGTCTTGTGCGTAGACGGTGGAGCTTCTCTGCATACTTCCCACCGCCAACTCAAACAATGGGTACGGGAAGTCAATGCGACAGAGCTACCCGTCGAGTCGCGCAAACTTCTGAAGTGGTCCAGCACGCCCATCGTTTTTGACATTGAGGACCACCATGATCGCACAATTGCGGTCGGGTGCTTGTCGATGTTGGTTTCACCAACTATCCGCAACCTTAAGGTCACCAAGATGTTGGTTGACGGCGGGGGCGGCCTGAACCTGATCTCCTCTGTTGTGGTCCGGAAACTCCAGATCCCCGACAGCGAGCTCGAGGAAACCGGCACATTCCAAGGGATCAACCCGGGAAGGAGCAAGCCGAAGGGGAAAATCACACTGCCAGTGACTTTTGGCGGAGAGCTGAACTTCAGGACTGAGAGGATCACCTTTGACGTTGCCGATATCCCACTGCCTTACAATGGGATACTTGGCCGTCCGGCGCTCGCCAAGTTCATGGCAGCCTCTCATTATGCCTACAACATGCTCAAGATGCCAGGCCCGATAAGCGTCATCTCTGTCCCCGGAGACAAGAAGGACGCGCTTATCTGTGCCGACAAGATCTACCAGGACGCAGCAGCTGCAACAGATAGCAAGACACTTGCCGCTGAAGCTCCCGGGGGGAAGAACAAGACCAAGTCCGGCAAGAGCTCTGGGGCCCACTCCGGCAAACGCACCTCCTCGGAGTGCTGCGCTACCGTCGAGGACGCACCATCGAGCTCCACCGGCAAGTGCAAGAAGGCGATGGCAGCTCCACCCACAACCAAGAAGGTGTCCGCCAAGGAGGACGGCACTGGTGGTACTTTCACCATCAGTGCCACGCTCGATCCTAAATAGGAAAGCGCGCTCGTTGCTTTCCTGCGGGCGAACGTCGACGTGTTTGCATGGCAACCGTCTGACATCCCTGGTGTTCCCAGGAAAGTGATTGAGCACAAGCTTGCCGTTTGTCCTCACGCTCGGCCCGTCAAGCAAAAGGTTAGAAAGCAAGCGGTGGAACGCCAAGAGTTTATTGCAGAAGAAATCAAGAAGCTGGAAGCGGCAGGCCTTGTCAGAGGTGTACTTCATCCCACGTGGCTGGCCAACCCTGTTGTCGTGCGCAAAGCAAATGGGAAGTGGAGGCTTTGTATAGACTTCACCGATGTGAATAAAGCTTGTCCCAAAAATCCATTTCCCTTGCCGCGCATTGACCAGATTGTTGACTCCACGGCTGGATGTGAGTTGCTTTCATTTCATGATGCCTATTCAGGATACCACCAGATATTTATGGCTGAAGAAGATGAAGAGAAGACCGCATTCATTACTCCATGTGTCACTTATTGCTTCATACGCATGTCGTTTGGATTGAAGAATGCCGGTTCAACATTTGCGGGGGTAGTCCACGCTGCTTTTGAGCCACAGATACACAGGAATGTAGAAGCTTACATGGATGATATAGTGGTCAAGAGCAAGGACAGGGCTACCCTGATTCAAGTTCTAGATGAAACCTTCGCGAATCTGTGCAAGATACAACTCAAGCTTAACCCCGAGAAGTGCGTCTTCGGAGTCCCCTCCGGCAAACTTCTCGGGTTCTTTGTGTCCCAGAGGGGGATTGAAGCCAATCCAGACAAGATTAAAGCCATTGAGCAGATCGAAGCACCGAAGCGCGTCAAGGATGTATGAAGGCTTGCCGGCTGTGTGGCTGCTCTCAGTAGGTTCATTTCTAAGTCCGCAGAACGCGCCCTGCCATTTTTCAAAATCTTGAAAAAGGCAGGTCCAATGAAATGGACTCCGGAAGCAGAGGCAGCGCTACAAGACTTGAAAAGGTACCTGTCCTCCACTCCAATACTTGTCGCACCTAAGCCACAAGAGAAGTTGATGTTGTACTTAGCAGCAACCAATCAAGTGGTTAGTGCTGCGTTGGTAGCGGAGAGGGAGGCAGATGAGGAGCCCACAGCCCCGGTAAGCACATCCAGCAACAAGCAGGGGGCTTCCCCGTCAAGCTCTGGTCCCGACAAGGATGGGTCTGTGCAGATGCAGGAAGAGGTGCGGAAGAAGATGGTGCAGCGCCCAGTTTATTTTGTCAGTTCCCTCTTGCAGGGGGCTAGATCAAGATACTCTGGGGTGCAGAAGTTGCTTTTCGGCCTCCTCATGGCCTCGAGAAAGCTACGCCATTACTTCCAAGCACATGAGATAACAGTGGTCACTCACTTTCCGCTGAAGAGGATACTGCAAAATCCAGAAGCGACAGGCAGGATTGTCGAGTGGGCACTGGAGCTGTCAAGCTTTGGCCTCAAGTTTGAAAGTACTTCAACTATCCAGAGCAGAGCATTGGCAGAATTCATAGCAGAATGGACGCCAACGCCAGATGAAGAGAAACCAGAGACAAGCATCCCCGTCAAAGAAGCAAGCAAGGAATGGATAATGTACTTTGATGGTGCCTTCTCGCTGCAAGGCGCCGGTGCCGGCGTGCTGTTTGTAGCACCCACCGGAGAGCACCTCAAGTACGTCGTCCCAATGCACTTCCCCAAGGAACAAGCAACGAACAATACTGCAGAGTATGAAGGTTTGCTTGCCGGCCTCAGAATCGCAGCGGAGCTTGGGATCAAGAAGCTTGTTGTGCGGGGTGACTCGCAGTTGGTCGTCCGACAAGTGAACAAGAGCTACCAGAGTCCATTGATGGAAGCATACGTCGACGAAGTGAGAAAGCTTGAAGAACACTTTGAAGGCTTGCTAATGGAGCATGTTCCAAGAGCTCAAAACGACATTGCAGACGGCCTGTCAAAGTGTGCTGCACTAAAGCTACCCGTGGAACCAGGGATCTTTGTTCTCAAGTTAACTCAACCGTCCGTTACACCATCGGTTGGACAAAGTAAGAAGAGAAAGTTGGTTTCTGGTGACTACTTGCCGGCAGAGCTTCCTGAAGCCACCGCCAACAAGGTCCCCAAGGTCAACGACAAGATCGCTGAGGAACAGTCTGCTCCTGCGAACCCAAGGGTTTGTACAGTTGAAGTAGGCGTTCCCGACAAGCTTTGCTTCGGCAAGCTTGCCGGGGAGCGTCAAGCTCCGGCCGAGCCGCAGGTTCTTGCCGTAGAAGCTGACGTTCCCACAGTAGCACTGATGCCTTTAGTCCTTGTTGTTGAGCCTCAGGCTCCAGCATGGGCACAGCAGATTGTCAGTTTCCTTCAAACAGGAGAACTTCCCGAAGAGCCGGAAGAAGCAGAAAGAATAACCCGGCAGTCAAGTATGTATCAGTTTGTCGGCGATGAACTATACAGAAGAAGACTCAACGGTGTCAAATTGAAGTGCATACCCAGGGAAGATGGACAAAGGCTGTTGGCAGAGATACATGGAGGCATATGTGGTCACCACATTGGCGCAAGAGCTCTTGCCGGCAAGGCGTTCCGGCAAGGTTTCTTTTGGCCAGAAGCCCTCCAGGATGCAACTGCACAAGTAACCAAGTGCGAAGGATGCCAGTTCCATTCCAAGCAGATACATCAGCCAGCTCAAGCTCTCCAGACGATCCCTTTGTCCTGGCCATTTTTGGTCTGGGGGCTCGACATCCTCGGCCCCTTTCCCCGCGCAGCCGAGGGCTTTGAGTACTTGTACGTCGCCATCGACAAGTTCACAAAGTGGCCGGAAGTGGAACAAGTGAGAAAGGTGACCGCACAGTCAGCAGTCAAGTTCTTCAGGTCGATTGTTTGCCGTTTCGGGATCCCTAACAGGATCATCACCGACAATGGCACACAACTCACAAGTCGCACCTTCATGCAATACGTCCAAGACCTTGGCGCCAAGGTCTGCTTCGCTTCTGTTGCTCACCCGAGGAGCAATGGTCAAGCGGAGAGAGCGAACGCTGAAGTGTTGCGCGGACTCAAGACAAGAACTTTCGACAGGCTGCACAAATGCGGAAGAAACTGGATTGAAGAGTTACCGGTGGCTCTTTGGTCAATCAGGACGACACCAAATCGAGCCACTGGACAGACACCCTTTGCTCTTGTCTATGGAGCAGAGGCAGTTCTCCCCACGGAACTCGTATACGGGTCACCTCGAGTGCTCGCTTACGATGAGCTTGAGCAAGAGCAGCTGCGGCAAGATGACGCACTGCTCCTTGAGGAGGACCGTCTTCAGGCTGCTGTGCGAGCTGCTCGATACCAGCAAGCTTTGCGCCGCTACCATAGCCGCAAAGTTAAAGCTAGAAGTCTCGAGGAAGGTGACCTTGTTCTTCGGCGCGTTCAGTTCGCCAAGAATTCCAACAAGTTGACGCCGAAGTGGGAAGGCCCTTATCGGGTGAGACAAGTCACAAGGCCCGGCGCTGTCCGCCTTGAGACCGAAGAGGGCTTACCGGTGAGCAACTCCTGGAACATTGAGCACCTTCGCCATTTTACCCATGAGGCGCGGTTGCTGTGATCCGCTCCGGCAACCACCTTTTGTACAAGTCTTGCCGCTGTTGCATGTAAACCTTTGTACAAAGCCGGGCACAGACCCCGTGCATCAGTAAAACTTATATGCCTCGCACAACTCGTCATTTCATGCCTTTTCATTTTTCTTGCATGTACTATCTGACACCTTGTTCAGCACGCATCCCCAGTAAGCAATAACGAGCCGCAAGGCTCCATATCTATGTTTCCTCCCTTTTCTTTTCTCTCAAGCAGAAGAAGTTTTCCTCGCGCACAAGTTTATTGAGGGGGAAGGAGACAGTGGTATGGACCAAGTGCCGTTCAAGAAAGCCTTGCCTTTGCCGGGAAGCAGACGACACAAAAGCTAAGTCGCCAATGTTTGAGCAATCAAATTTTTAAATTTTAAAGTTATCTTCCTTGAACGACCGCACATTGTATGGAAAACCTGTGCGCGGAGGAACCAACTCGTGGCTAGCCGCGCCCTTACTTTATTTCGAGCACGCTCAACGGCTTAAGCGTGCTGCGACAAGTGTCGCGCCCTTACTTCGTTTTCGAGTTCGCTCAACAACCTAAGTGCGCTGCGACTAGCTGCGACGAGGTTCCTTGTCGGCAACGGCACTGCCAGCAGGCTGCTGAAGTTCCGCACTCAGCGCTCGCGGCAAGGGTCCCTTCGCCGGCAAGTTCCCTAAAAGCGTAGGGTAAAAGCATACAAAGCAAAGAAGTCAAGTAAAGGAAATAACATTGCATTAACTACCCAAAATAAAGTTATGTTACAAAATGACTTGTCGCTGTTCTAATAGACTATTGTTCATAACATGATTGGCAGCGACAAAGGAAGCAGAACGAAAAATAGCTTAATCTGCGCGGTCGCCCTCGACTCTCTTGATCTTGCCCACCTTGGCCACGATAGTTGCGACAAGGGCCTTGAGCGTCTCCTGGTCAGCGTCGGGCGGCAAGGTCCTGAGGACGTTATTGAGATTGAGTCATGGGTTGCGGAAGACTATCTTCATCAGCACCTTCTCCAAGACGCCCGTGCAAAGCCTGCGCGCCTCGTTCGCCAGCTGCGTGGGAATCTTTTCCCGGAGCTGCTGAAGGGACGTCCCCACGCCCTGGAGGAACAAGGTAAGCTTGGCGCTGTGGTGGAGATTCTCGTCGGTGGAGTACCCGATATACTCCGCCCCCAGCAGTTCCAGCTCCTTGTCAATGTTGGTGGCAGCAAGGACAAGACCCTCCGTCCAGAGCTCGACGGTTTGCCTAAAGTTGTTTTGGGAGATAGCGGCGCTCTCCAACAGGGCCCTCTCGCCCCTGAGATCCTCTTTCAGTTTCGTCTCCCGCTCTCTGGCGCCGTCAAGTGATGCGGTGAGGGTGGAAAGCTTCAACTCCAGATCGGTGATGGAGTCCTTGGCGACGGCAAGCTCCTTGCCCTTGTCGGAGAGGCGGACCTGCAGCTCGGAGTGGCTGTGGGCGTCCCTCTCCCTCTCCGACAGAAGCGCGGCAACCTTCTCTTCGCTCGTCTTCAAGTGGGCCTGCAATTGCGCCACCCTCGCCTCCAAGTCTCTCTTGGCGGTCTCAGCAGCTGCAGCGGCGTCCTTCGCTTCCTGCAAAGCCCCGCCAAGAGACTGTTCGCGC
Organism: Secale cereale; assembly: GCA_902687465.1. NCBI lineage: Eukaryota > Viridiplantae > Streptophyta > Magnoliopsida > Poales > Poaceae > Secale > Secale cereale. The sequence goes on along the minus strand of LR738715.1, from coordinate 524,375,314 downwards.
GCGGCAAGCTCGTCCTCGTGGCTATCGAGGTCAACCTTCCGCTGCGTCAGTTCACCTTCTCGCCGGGACAACTCCTCGGCGGCGAGCCGTTGCTGCTCCTCTGCTTCGGCCTTCTCAAGAGTAAACGCCTGATGCGCCTCAGCCAGCTGCTCCCGCTCCTCCGCCAAGGATCGGAGAGTCGCCTGGTTGGCGGCCCGGAGCTCTTCAGTGCGCTTCTCCAAGTCAGTACCCGCCTTGGAGGCCAGAGCCTCTCGGGACTCCAACTTGGCATGCCTGCGTGGTACAAGGCCAGAAGCCTCCGCAGAAGCCGCTCCTCCTCGGGCTCGCTACTGCTGCCGGGCACGTCGACGAACTTCAGCCCGGCAGAGGCGAGGACCTCCCCATCGAAGACCTCTCCCTCCGCGGGCGCCCTTGACGTGGACGCCCACGGGAGCTGGATGAAGACTCCGTTGCCGGCCTCCAGGTAGGCGCCTGTTTCGGCCGCGGCAACAGCGGGGTCGACAGTCGGCGCAGCGTCTGACGCTCCTGCGGCCTCAGGGCCGTCAGTGCGACTGCCGGTACCCTCCTCGGCTGCCGTGCCGGCGGCCTTGGCTGCCTCTTCAATGGCGGGCTCGTCAGCACCGACCGCCCTTTCAGTGGCTGCGGCGTCGCCGGTGCCGCCGCGCGCGTCCTCCTCGACGGCGACTTCCGTCTCCATTGGCTCGGCTACGGACGGGTCTGAAGACAAGAAAAAAAGAAGAAAGAAGAAAATAATGGTCAAGACGGCGTTTGGGGTGAAATCAAGGAGATGAAACCCGTAGGTATTCATGATATCGCAGAAGAACTCCGAGTAGGGCGGGCAGAGCCCGTAGTAGAAGAACAGAGCAAAAAAGGCGTAGCCTCCCGGAAACATCTCGCAGGCCACGGCGGGGAGTACCTTGGTGCGCGGATGCGCCTTTGTCTCCCTCGACCAGAAGAGGTAGGAGCTGTCCTTCAGCTCCTCCGCGCTGAGCCTCGGCGGGAAGACCGCCATCTTCTTCCGCATTGCTGCTAGCTTCAGCGCCTTGGTGGTCTTCGCGACCT
>LR738715.1:524329672-524374242 GCA_902687465.1 Secale cereale | reverse complement strand
CTTGTCGGCAACGGCACTGCCAGCAGGCTGCTGAAGTTCCGCACTCAGCGCTCGCGGCAAGGGTCCCTTCGCCGGCAAGTTCCCTAAAAGCGTAGGGTAAAAGCATACAAAGCAAAGAAGTCAAGTAAAGGAAATAACATTGCATTAACTACCCAAAATAAAGTTATGTTACAAAATGACTTGTCGCTGTTCTAATAGACTATTGTTCATAACATGATTGGCAGCGACAAAGGAAGCAGAACGAAAAATAGCTTAATCTGCGCGGTCGCCCTCGACTCTCTTGATCTAGCCCACCTTGGCCACGATAGGTGCAACAAGGGCCTTGAGCGTCTCCTGGTCAGCGTCGGGCGGCAAGGTCCTGAGGACGTTATTGAGATTGAGTCATGGGTTGCGGAAGACTATCTTCATCAGCACCTTCTCCAAGACGCTCGTGCAAAGCCTGCGCGCCTCGTTCGCCAGCTGCGTGGGAATCTTTTCCCGGAGCTGCCGAAGGGCCGTCCCCACGCCCTGGAGGAACAAGGTAAGCTTGGCGCTGTGGTGGAGATTCTCGTCGGTGGAGTACCCGAGATACTCCGCCCCCAGCAGTTCCAGCTCCTTGTCAATGTTGGTGGCAGCAAGGACAAGACCCTCCGTCCAGAGCTCGACGGTTTGCCTAAAGTTGTTTTGGGAGATAGCGGCGCTCTCCAACAGGGCCCTCTCGCCCCTGAGATCCTCTTTCAGTTTCGTCTCCCGCTCTCTGGCGCCGTCAAGTGATGCGGTGAGGGTGGAAAGCTTCAACTCCAGATCGGCGATGGAGTCCTTGGCGACGAAAAGCTCCTTGCCCTTGTCGGAGAGGCGGACCTGCAGCTCGGAGTGGCTGTGGGCGTCCCTCTCCCTCTCCGACACAAGCGCGGCAACCTTCTCTTCGCTCGTCTTCAAGTGGGCCTGCAATTGCGCCACCCTCGCCTCCAAGTCTCTCTTGGCGGTCTCAGCAGCTGCAGCGGCGTCCTTCGCTTCCTGCAGAGCCCCGCCAAGAGACTGTTCGCGCGCGGCAAGCTCGTCCTCGTGGCTATCGAGGTCAACCTTCCGCTGCGTCAGTTCACCTTCTCGCTGGGACAACTCCTCGGCGGCGAGCCGTTGCTGCTCCTCTGCTTCGGCCTTCTCAAGAGTAAACGCCTGATGCGCCTCGGCCAGCTGCTCCCGCTCCTCCGCCAAGGATCGGAGAGCCGCCTGGTTGGCGGCCCGGAGCTCTTCAGCGCGCTTCTCCAAGTCAGTACCCGCCTTGGAGGCCAGAGCCTCTCGGGACTCCAACATGGCATGCATGCGTGGTACAAGGCCAGAAGCCTCCGCAGAAGCCGCTCCTCCTCGGGCTCGCTACTGCTGCCGGGCGCGTCGACGAACTTCAGCCCGGCAGAGGCGAGGACCTCCCCATCGAAGACCTCTCCCTCCGCGGGCGCCCTTGACGTGGACGCCCACGGGAGCTGGATGAAGACTCCGTTGCCGGCCTCCAGGTAGGCGCCTGTTTCGGCCGCGGCAACAGCGGGGTCGACAGTCGGCGCAGCGTCTGACGCTCCTGCGGCCTCAGGGCCGTCAGTGCGACTGCCGGTACCCTCCTCGGCTGCCGTGCCGGCGGCCTTGGCTGCCTCTTCAATGGCGGGCTCGTCAGCACCGACCGCCCCTTCAGTGGCTGTGGCGTCGCCGGTGCCGCCGCGCGTGTCCTCCTCGACGGCGACTTCCGTCTCCATTGGCTCGGCTACGGACGGGTCTGAAGACAAGAAAAGAAGAAGAAAGAAGAAAATAATGGTCAAGACGGCATTTGGGGTGAAATCAAGGAGACGAAACCCGTAGGTATTCATGATATCGCAGAAGAACTCCGAGTAGGGCGGGCAGAGCCCGTAGTAGAAGAACAGAGCAAAAAAGGCGTAGCCTCCCGGAAACATCTCGCAGGCCACGACGGGGAGTACCTTGGTGCGCGGATGCGCCTTTGTCTCCCTCGACCAGAAGAGGTAGGAGCTGTCCTTCAGCTCCTCCGCGCTGAGCCTCGGCGGGAAGACCGCCATCTTCTTCCGCATTGCTGCTAGCTTCAGCGCCTTGGTGGTCTTCGCGACCTTCGCCTTGTCGCCCTTCGGGGCCATGGCGGGGACGGCAAGGGAAGTCGACGGCGCTGGGGAATGCTGGCGGCGGCGGAGGAAGGGCGGAGCACTGCTCTCTTTCAACCTTCGGGGAGGAGGGGAGCAGTGGGGGTTTCTGGAGGATGAGGAAGCAGCGGACGAATGGAAGGAACTTCCCTTGTTTCCCCCTGCTTTTAAGGGGGGAGAGGGGGGCGTTCCGCATTTCTCTATTGAAGAAACACGCCACGATCTCTCCCACGACGCCGCAATCGACGCGTGCCGTTAGGGAGGGACGCGGTGGATACGTAGTGGGATACAGCGCGCCGTGGGCCGCGTGTGCCCATGCACTGTTTTGAGCCTGGCCCAACAGCGCTCGGCATCGTGTGTGGCCCAGGCCCGGGGGCTCCAGTCGGTGTACTAAAGTAGGGGTACCTTAGTATCCCGAACTTGTGCACGGGCAGTAGCAGCGTCCCGTGGCAGGCCTTGCCGCGCGTCCGCCAAGGCCCACTGTGGTTCCTTTGGAGCCATTCAAGAACAAAGTATTCAAGTTAAAGAAACAAGGCCCCGGTAAAAGGAGCTTGCCGGGAAGGCCATTCAGGGCTCAAGACCACCTCTTTGGTACAAGACCCTGGCAAGAGGAGCTTGCCGGGAAGGCCAAACACGTCATTTCAAGAAACCCGCCGCGACGCACCACGCGTCCCGGCAAGGCCCGGAGAGCGACAAGCTCCCAGGCGCGACAAGATGGCGGCTGCGGCAAGCGTCCACTAAGTACCCGCGCTCCAGCTCATCCGCCCACGCGTCGCCCTGGGGCCCTTCCAGGCACACGTGGCGGAAGGCTGTGCAACCTGGGGTACACGGTGGCGAGCTGCGATGCTGAGGCCACCTTCGTGGCGCACGGAGACGCCCTGACGGACGCTTTTTGCACTGTTTGGAGTGACGGCGACGGGCATTTAATGCCCTTGTCCCCCGCCGTCAGGGTTAGGTATAGAGCACTATGCATACACTATTCCAACTACCACCATTTTTACGTTTTTACCCTCACCTACGTTGCCACCTGTCGGTGACCCCTTTGATCTATAAAAGGAGGCCCATGCGCAACGTAGAGGGGGTTCCGATCTTCGATCATTCTCACGCTCGGTGTTGCTAGCTATAAGCACTGTAGCTCTTCTTGCTCCTGAGCCAAGAACCCAATACAAACCAAGGCAGGAGTAGGGTTTTACGCATCCGTGCGGCCCGAACCTGGGTAAAATGCTCGCGTGTTCGTCTCGATCCGCTCTTCGTGCACCCTCCGCTCCCTTGCCGTACCGAAAAGGGGCTCCGGTCCCATAGGAGTTCGTGGGCGATCAGTTTCCCCGACACCCGGAACACCACAGTGTAATGGTGTGTCCGAACGTCGTAACCGTACTTTATTGGATATGGTGCGGTCTATGATCTCTCTTACCGATTTACCACTATCGTTTTGGGGTTATGCTTTAGAGACATCTGCATTCACGTTAAATAGGGCACCATCTAAATCCGTTGAGACGACACCTTATGAACTGTGGTTTGGCAAGAAACCAAAGTTGTCATTTCTTAAAGTTTGGGGCTACGATGCTTATGTGAAAAAGCTTCAACCTGATAAGCTCGAACCCAAGTCAGAGAAATGTGTCTTCATAGGATACCCAAAAGAGACTATTGGGTACACCTTCTATCACAGATCCAAAGGCAAGATATTCGTTGCTAAGAATGGATCCTTTCTAGAGAAGGAGTTTCTCTCAAAAAAAGTGAGTGGGAGGAAAGTAGAACTTGATGAGGTAATTGTACCTTCTCCCGAATTGGAAAGTAGTACATCACAGAAACTAGTTCTAGTGATTCCTACACCAATTAGTGAGGAAGCTAATGATGATGATCATGAAACTTCAGATCAAGTTTCTGCTGAACTTCGTAGATCAACCAGAGTTCGTTCTGCACCAGAGTGGTATGGCAACCTGGAAGTCATGTTACAAGACCATGATGAACCTACGAACTATGAGGAAGCGATGATGAGCCCAGATTCCATGAAATGGCTTGAGGCCATGAAATCTGAGATGGGATACATGTATGAAAACTAAGAGTGGACTTCGGTTGACTTGCCCGATGATCGGCAAGCCATCGAAAATAAATGGATCTTCAAGAGGAAGACCGACACAGACGGTAATGTTACTGTCTATGAAGCTCGACTTGTTGCGAAAGGGTTTCGACAAGTTCAAGGAGTTGACTATGATGAGACTTTCTCACCCGTAGCGATGCTTAAGTCTGTCCGAATCATGTTAGCAACTGCCGCATTTTATGATTATGAAATCTGGCAAATGGATGTCAAAACTGCATTCCCGAATGGATATATCAAATAAGAGTTGTATATGATGCAACTAGAAGGTTTTGTCGATCCTAAAGGTGCTAACAAAGTGTGCAAGCTCCAGTGATCCATCTATGGACTAGTGCAAGCATCTCGAAGTTGGAATATATGCTTTGATGAGGTGATCAAAGCATATGGTTTTATACAGACTTTTGGAGAAGACTGTATTTACAAGAAAGTGAGTGGGAGCTCTGTAGCATTTCTGATATTATATGTGGATGACATAATGTTGATTGGAAATGATATAGAATTTCTAGATAGCATAAAAGGATACTTGAACAAGAATTTTTCCATGAAAGACACCGGTGAAGCTGCTTACATATTAGGCATCAAGATCTATAGAGATAGATCAAGACGCTTAATTGGACTTTCACAAAGGACATACCTTGATAAATTTTTAAAGAAGTTCAAAATGGATCAGTCAAAGAAAGGGTTCTTGCCTGTGTTACAAGGTGTGAAGTTGAGTAAGACTCAATGCCCGACCACTATAGAAGATAGAGAGAAAATGAAAGTCATTCCCTATTCCTCAGCCATAGGATCTATCATGTATGCAATGCTGTGTACCAGATCTGATGTGTGCCTTGCTATAAGTCTAGCAGGGAGGTACCAAAGTAATCCAGGAGTGGATCACTGGACAGCGGTCAAGAACATCCTGAAATACCTGAAAAGGACAAAGGATATGTTTCTCGTGTATGGAGGTGACAAAGAGCTCGTCGTAAACGGTTACGTCGATTCAAGCTTTGACACTGATCCGGATGACTCTAAGTCACAAACCGAATATGTATTTTTATTAAACGGTGGAGCTGTAAGTTGGTGTAGTTCCAAGCAGAGCGTCGTGGCAGGATCTACGTGTGAAGCGGAATACATAGTTGCTTCGGAAGCAGCAAATGAAGGAGTCTGGATGAAGGAGTTCATATCCGATCTAGGTGTAATACCTAGTGCATCGGGTCCAATGAAAATCTTTTGTGACAACACTGGAGCAATAGCCTTGGCGAAGGAATCAGGTTTCACAAGGGAACAAAGCACATCAAAAGACGCTTCAATTCCATCCGCGATCTAGTCAAGGAGGGAGACATAGAGATTTGCAGGATAAATACGGATCTGAATGTTGTAGACCCGTTGACTAAGCCTCTTCCACAGGCAAAACATGATCAGCACCAAGACTCCATGGGTGTTAGGATCATTACTTTGTAATATAGATTATTGACTCTAGTTCAAGTGGGAGACTGAAGGAAATATGCCCTAGAGGCAATAATAAAGATGTTATTTGTATTTCCTTATATCATGATAAATTTCTTTTATTCATGCTAGAATTGTATTAACCGGAAACTTAGTACATAGACAAAACAGTATGTCCCTAGTATGCCTCTACTAGACTAGCTCATTGATCAAAGATGGTTATGTTTCCTGGCCATAGACATGAGTTGTCATTTGATCAACGGGATCACATCATTAGGAGAATGATGTGATGGACAAGACCCATCCGTTAGCTTAGCACTATGATCGTTTAGTTTTACTGCTATTGCTTTCTTCATGACTTATACATGTTCCTATGACTATGAGATTATGCAACTCCCGTATACCGGAGGAACACCTTGTGTGCTATCAAACATCACAACGTAACTCGGTGATTATAAAGATGGTCTACAGGTGTATCCGAAGGTGTTACTGGTGTTGGCATAGATCAAGAATATGATTTGTCACTCCGAGTGTCGGAGAGGTATCTCTGGGCCCTCTCGGTATCATAATAAGCCTTGCAAGCAAATGACTAATGAGGTAGTCACGGGATGATGTATTACGGAACAAGTAAAGAAACTTGCCGGTAACGAGATTGAACTAGGTATTGAGACACCGACGATCGAATCTGGGGCAAGTAACATACCGATGACAAAGGGAACAATGTATGTTGTTATGCGGTTTGACCGATAAAGATCTTCGTAGAATATGTAGGAGCCAATATGAGCATCCAGGTTCCGCTATTGCTTATTAAGCGGAGATGAGTCTCGGTCATGTCTACATAGTTCCCGAACCCGTAGAGTCCGCACGCTTAACGTTTGATGACGATCGGTATTATGAGTTTATGAGTTTTGATGTACCAAAGGTAGTTCGGAGTCCCGGATAAGATCACGGACATGAAGAGGAGTTTCGAAATGTCCGATACATAAGGATTGATATATTGGACGACTATATTCGGACACCGGAAGTGTTCCGGAAAGTTTCGGAATAAACCGGAGTGCCGGGGGGTTACCGGAACTCCCCGGTGAAACAATGGGCCCTAATGGGCTTTAGTGGAAAGAAAGAGGGATGGCCAGGGCTGGGCCGCGCGCCCCTCCCCCTTGGTCCGAATTGGACAAGGAAAGGAGGGGGGCGGCGCCCCTTTCCTTCTCCCTCTCCCTCTCCTTCCTTCCCCCTCTCTCCCTCTTGGTGATTCCTACTAGGAATAGGATTGCAATCCTATTCCTAGTAGGATTGCTCCTCTAGGCGCGCCATAGGGGGCCGGCCGGCCTCCCCCCTTGCTCCTTTATATACAGGGGCAGAGGGCACCCTAGAACACACAAGTTGATCTCTACAGCCATGTCCGGTGCCCCTCCACAGAAACACACCTCGGTCATACCGTTGCAGTGCTTAGGCGAAGCCCTGCGCTAGTAACTTCATCATATCCGTCACCACGCCGTCGTGTTGATGAAACTCTCCCATAAAGGTCAACTGGATTAAGAGCTCGTGGGACGTCATCAAGCTGAACGTGTGCTGAACGCAGAGGCGCCGTATGTTCGGTGCTTGATCGGTGGAATCGCAAAGAAGTTCGACTACATCAACCGCGTCCCTTGACGCTTCCGCTTTCGGTCTACGAGGGTACGTAGACACACTCTCCCCTCTTGTTGCTATGCATCTGGTACATAGATCGTGCGTGATCGTAGGAAAATTTTAAAATACTACATTCCCCAACAGGGGCATCACCGGAGTTCTGTGGTTATCCTGGGGTTGGTGGAACGGAGGGAGGAGGCTCGGCTGGCTGTAATCTAAGGGGACATAGCCGGTGGCCATAGTGGCGATGGTGGAGCTAGAGAGGCTCCGGCGATAGGTTGAAAGGCTCGAGAGGGAGCTGGGAGTGTGCGGCGGCCGGTGGTGAGTTCTAACGGGATCGGGAGCCACTTATATAGGCGGGAGGCGGGAGTGTCGCACTGCGTCACCGCGGACGCGTGTGCGTGCGCTCGAGCTCGAGGTTAGGTGATGAGAGGGAACAGGAGGGAGAGCTCACGGGGAAGAGGCGGCCAAGGGAGCGCAGGGAGGAAGAAGACAGTGAGCCCCGAGCCAAAACTGCCACGTCGGTGAGGAAGCAGACGGAGGGGGAGAGGGGTCCAGGAGGACGCTGACGACGAGAGGAAGACAAGGGACATGGTCACGCGCGCGAAGACAACGATAGGGGGAGGGGACCGAGCAAGAAGCCATGCAGCTCGAATCCATGGCATGCCAGAGAGGTGGTCACCGCTTGAGCTGGAGAGGAGAAGGTGCCACAGGCTGTAAAATGTTGTCTAGTGGTAAGTTCATGCAAGGGAGGTTCAAACTGCGTTGGTAACTCGGTTAAAGACTGTGTGGTTAAACGGTAGGTGAGCTCTAAAGTTTACTGCAGTAAACTTGACCGTGCACTGGTGATCAACATGGAAATGATTGGGCCAAATTGATTTTTCTGTGGTGATTAGTTTAGGAAGGACTATAATCCTGGAGAGTTTGAGGAGATTTGGATCAGGATTTAATATAGGTTCTATGCAACTGCCAAATCTGGTCCAGAAACAAGATGATGAAGTAGCACTTACTTGGAGTAACCACTTGAGCTGAAATTTGGCAAGGCATGGTTATTTGGTCATATGAAGGTGTTGTAAAAGTTTCATACCAATTGGACAAGCCAAAATAGTACTTGCTTCACAAACATCCCCACTCACCAGAAATTTGGAAAATACCATAGGGAAATTGGCTGCATGAATTGAGTCTAAAATTTGTGAAGATTGGTTATATGGATAGGGGAAGGTCCTGGAAAATGTTCAGCCCTAATGAAGCAATATAAAGTATACTTGCTTCACAGACTGAAAATTTGGACAAAAACAAAGATTTTAAGTTGTGCTCACATGGAGCTCAAATTTGGTATAGAGTCATGATTTGATGATATAGAGGTCATGCAAAAATTTCAACTCATTTTGATATGCCTAGCTTGTACCTCCTTCACAAAGTTTCTTTCTGGACAGAAACTTTGGAAATTAGCTGAAAAATATTTACTAGGCAAATGAGTATGAAAATTTGCATGAGGCAATGATATGGACATGAAAAGGAGTCCAAAAAGTTTGGGGGCAAATGGGCAAAGATAAATAGCGCTTGCTTCACAAAGTGCCATTTAGGGTAGAATAGGAAAAGGAATATTGGAGGATTATTTTTGAACATGGCAATGAAGTGTTTTACCATATTTGATGAAGATATGACCCAAACAATTTATGAGAATTATTTGGGAATTTTAGGAGTGATGGAAATATAGGTTGCTTCACAACCTATAGCAGACAGGGTTATTCCTTTAATAGAAAAAGGAATATTCCTAATAAAAGAATATTGGGATTTGGGCTAGGATGAAAATGGCAAGGTCTAGGGAAGGAATTGAGGATGACAAGCCACTCTGGAAAGAAAGAAGAGGGCATCTTCTTAAGTTTGCATACCACAAAGCCACTGAAAAAGAAAACTCAAGCAAAAACAAAAGACAAAGAAAAGGGCCAAAAATCAGGCTGTGACACTATGTGACGCCCAGAGACTGATGCGTCAGGTGTCAGCCAGTTATTCGCCGTCGTTGCCATGTCATATGCTTGCGTGTTGCATTTTTCCATGTCATCATGTGCATTGTCATCAGCATGTTTTCAAAAATTGCATCCAACCGAACCCCCCTCGTCCTGTCTGTTGTCCGTTCTGAGCCCACACACACTCGCACGCGCCCGTGGCACCTCCGAATATTTATTTTATAAGTGGCCTAAAAATGTTCTCGGAATGGGTTGAAACTTGGCATGTGGTCTGGTTATAGTGTAGGTAGACCGCCTATCAAATTTCATCGCATTCAGAGTCCGTTTGATAGCCCAACGGATAAGTATAGCGACATCATTGCCGGCATATTCGTCAGGCGTTTCAGTCTCCGCAACGCGTGTCGGGCTGCACTTCCCTCCTATGGTCTCAACCAAACCCATCTACATAGCCCACTAAGCCCACCTACATCACCCCTCTGCTCGGAGCCGCACGATCGCGATCGTACGGTCCAGAAAACCCCCTAGATCAAACCCTAGCCAAAAACTGCTATATATGGACACCCCCACATTAAAAAATGGCCTAAAACCCACCCCTAACCTCTCTCTCTCTCCCTCACATTCCGCGCCAGCCAACTCCCCCCTCGCCACTTGTCACCTCCAGATTCCCCTGCGCCACCGCCACGGCCCATCGCCCGCAGCCAACGAGACGGCGCCACGTCGCCCCTGCCAGCCTCCCCGCCACCGCGGCCCTATGGGCCCAGGCGCGGCCCGCCCGGGGCCCGAACCCCGCCGCCGCTGGGCCCGAGTGCGCCCGAGCCGCTCTGCGCGCTCCTCCGCCCTGCTGCTCCCGAGCTTGCCGTCCGGCCTCCCGCTGGCCTCCTCCGCGCTGCCGCTTGTCGGAACTCCGCCGGGATCTCGCTGGAGATCCATCCCGCGCGCGCCTCGCCGTCTCGCGCCTGTGCCTCACCCCGCCGCCAATCGTCGCCAGCGCCGCCAGCCGCCACCCCGCACCGCCTGAGTCGACCCGCCCCGCAGCCATTTCTCCGCCACACTGCACCAACCCTGCCGCCGGCAAGATCCGGTCCTCCCCGACCGGATCCGGGCCTCTGTCGCCCCTCTGTTCGTCGGAGCCAGCGCCGCCACCGGAGTTGACTTCTGCCGCCGGCGAGATCCCTCCGTCCCGAATCGGCGTCGTCCAAAAATCCAAGCACCAGACCTGGATCTCTCCATCCTGCACCGACGGACATGTCCGGCCAGCCCGGACAGTGTCCGCCCAGTTCTGCCCCGAGGGTATAAAAATTCGTCTAAGTCCCTGAGGTTTTTAACATTTTGTTGCATTGTTGTGTGGGCCCTAACTTTGTGAATGATGCTCCGTTTTGAGTGAATGATATATCAAAATGTTCGCCTCGAAGTGCTCTACATGTTAGTTGCATTCCCATGCATGTTACTGTTCATCTTGTTGTCTTAATGTTCGCTGCAAAACTGCTATGTGATGTTACTGTCAAGTCCTCTTTTTCTGTCAACAATATGTATGCATGTTTAACATGGTGTAACTTTGTGCATGTTGGTCCAAATGGAGTGTATGATATGTCAAGAAGTTCATTGTGAAGTGCTCTACATGATGGTGGCTGTTGCATTCATGTTAGGTGCCATATTACCATGTTTATCTCTATTGCAAAAGTGCATGTGGCTGTTAAGTGCTGAAACTTGTTATAAGATGCTGATTTGTCTTTTCATATCTTTATGTGTGATTTTTGTTTGAGCTACATGTCAATATGTTTTAGAATCACAATCATGTCATATTTGCTGTGGTGTAATTACTTTTTCATGTTATGCCTTGTGGTGAGTGCAACAAGCTTGCAAAGTGGCCTACTCGCTGTTGGCTGATTTCTTACACTTGTTGAAAACTGCGAAGTCTGAAACTGTTATATCCTGATGGCATGTTTGCTTGATGCCCCACTCAATCCATGCATGTTTTGTATTGCCAAATGGCCAGTCCTTGAAGTCCATGTTATGCTCTATCCATCCATGCCCTTGTTTGCATTTATGACCTGCTGTAGCTTGTTGTTTTCATGCTCTCAAGTTGCCATAAAATGTTTATGTCATCCTGTTATCAGTAAGTTCAGTTTTGCCATGTGACTAGCTAGTGTTCTGTGTATCCTATGACCTTGTTCTTGCCATGAGTAGCTTCATAAACATGTCTGCTTGCTGTTGGTTATATTCACATGCCATGATATACTTTGAGATGAGTTGCACAAGCTTGCAAACATGCCTACTTGTTGTTGTTGCTGCCACGTTTAGTTTATTTCACTAAGTATGTGAATCTGTTATCTTTCGCAATCTTGCCATGATGTTTTGAGCATGTTCTAGTGGTGTTTGGTAGTAGTTCAGTGTTCAAGCTTGTAGTGCCTGACATGTACATGCTTGCCAAGCCCTTTGATGCCATGAAATGTTATTGTATCATGTTGTTTTGATGTCAACTATATACCTACTTACTGTTTTGGGTTGATTGTGTTTCAAACTTGCCTCGTGTGTATGTGATGAACCGTTGCTCCGTTTTGAGCGTGTCCTATATGAAACCTGTCTATTATTGCATGTAGATGCATAATAACATGTTGTATACATGTTTGGAGTGTGTTTGGATGTGTTTTGCATCAATGACATGCTTGACTTGTTTTGCTCATAACTTCTAGGCCGTAGCTCAGAATTAAATGAACTTCATATGAAACTTGACTAGAATTTCAGTAGATCATCATGGTGCATGTTAACTTGCTGTTTAATAACTTTAACTTAAGTTTTTTTTAGATCTGGGCCAATTTCAAAATTTGCATACGATGACTTACCGGAATTGTTATATGTTGTTTCCGTCCTCATTTAATCTTGTTTGGTTGTGTTGTTCTTGTATGCATCATCCCTTGCCATGTCTTGCATCATGTAGCCTTGTCATGCCTCATACTTCGTTGAGAATCATGTCTTGTTATGTGTTGGGTCTTTACCGTGTTGCTTGCTTCTTCTCGTTAGTGCTTGCTTCGTTGCGATCGTGAGGATTCGTTCGACTACGCTTGGTTGGTCTTCGTGGCTTATACTTCATATTTTTCATGGACTCGTTCTTCTTTCCTTGCGGGATATCAGGCAAGATGACAGTCACCTTGGATCTCATTCTATCATTGCTATGCTAGTTGTGTCGATGCTGTCGCTATATGTCGCGCTACCCACCTTTTGTTGCCAGCCTCTCCTTGTTGCCATGAAACCTCTAACCTTTGACACAATCTCAGCAAACCGTTGTTTGGCTATGTTACCGCTTGCTCAGCCCCACTTATAGCGTTGTTAGTTGCAGGTGAAGATGAAGATTGCTCCATGTTGGATCTTGGTTGTTGGAATATCACAATATCTATTACTATAATTAACACACCTATATACTTGGCAATGGGTGGAAGGCTTGGCACTTTGCTCGGTGTTTTGTTCCACTCATGTCGCCTTAAGAACCGATTAACCAGTGTTATGTTCCTTGATTTTGCGTTCCTATCGCGGTTGGGTATATGGGGACCCCTTGACAGTTCTCTTTGAATAAAAATCCTCCAGCAAGGCCCAACTTTGGTTTTACCATTTGACTCATAATAAAAACTTAATTAATAAATTAATTGCATAGGGGGTCATGTCCTCGGGTTCTTAATTCTACATAACAGGGGGGCCAGTGCTGTTGGTGTTGGTCCCAAACTAGAGCCACTTGCGGTGCCACCCAGTTACTGGGGCTTCTCATTGTTGTACATAGTGCTCATCCGGTCGTGGCCTGAGACGAGATACGCGTGGCTACTATCAGGGCGTCGGCCCACCGGGAGGTCTTGCTGGACTTGTTTTACCATTGTCGAAATGTCTTGTGCATCGGGATTCCGAGTCTGATCGGGTTGTCCCAAAGATATGGGGTTTTTACCTCTGCTGATCGTGAGAGCTTGTGATGGGCTAAGTTGGGGCACCCCTGCAGGGTTATGATCTTTTAAAAGCCGTGCCCGCAGTTATGTGGCAGATTGGAATTTGTTAATGTCCGGTTGTAGAAAACTTGACAGAGGATCCGAAATAAAACACACAACCGCATGAGTAACTATGACCGTCTCTTTTCGCTTGAGAAGAGAACAGGGTGGGGTTATGTCTGACTCGTAGGTAGTCTAGGATCGCTCAGCGACCGTTTGCGTAGATGCTCATATTATTCTTGTACTCGAAAGTTAGCCACCATACATATGCTTAGTCGCTGCTGCAACGTCACCACTTAACCTCTGCATACCCTTTATGCTTGGCTAGTCTTGATACCCATGGTTATGGGATTGCTGAGTCCTCGTGGCTCACAGATACTACAACCACAGTTGCAGGTGCAGGTCTCCGATGACTTGACGTGAGCGCGATGTTCTTTGTGTTGGAGTTCCTTCTTCTTCATCAGTCTCAGGTTAAGTTCTGGGTCGGCAGCCTGGGATAGCAGGATGGATGTCGTAGTGTTTTTCATATTTTCTACCGTAGTCGGATGTCTTGTATATGATGTGTTGTATTCATGTGGAGTTGTATGACTTGTTTGTATCCCCAACTATGTATGTACTGGTACGATGTAATGATATCCATCTTGCTAAGCGTCCGAAATGCGGTTGTGCCTCAGTCACAAGTTTTATCTAGAGATTGAGATGGAATCGCATCTTGGGCGTTACAAGTTGGTATCAGAGCCTCGACCGACCATAGGAGCCCCCTTGATTGATCGTAGTTTGGCCGTTGTCGAGTCTAGTAAAAAACATTTTTGGAGTCTAGTTATATCAGAGAGTAGGAATTCTATTTACTCCCCAACCCCTTCGTCGCTCTGGTGAGGAATCTTGACGTAGGTGTTTTGAATTACCTCTCTTCTCCTTCAATTTTTTTTAGGATCACGTGACTAGTTTTCGTTCGTTGCGATGCCAGTTCTTTTCATCCGGTGCAATTCTTGTCAAGTTGATTCGATCCTCTTCAAGTTCAATCCTCAGTTCTTTCCAACCGATGTCTTTTTCACCGTCCGATGTGGTCTTTCTTTTTCCCACCCGCCCAACCCTTTTTCTTCTCAGAGCTGGAGTCCTTAATCGAGTTTCCATCATATTCGTGCGAAGTTTCTTCATTCTTTCCTTAATTATTCCAATTGGTGAATTCTCGTCTAGTTCGTCCTTCTTCATCTCTTTTCTTTTCCGATGGATTCAATTCAAGTTTTCGGTGTTTGTCATATTCCTTTTTTTCCTCGGCTCAATTGCTTCACCTTGCTCGTTCGTCTCTCGCCATTTAATTGTTCCGGAGTTCTAAAGAAATCTCAGGATATGTGTCTGTGTTCCAATTAATTCGAGGTTGTCACTTCATTGGAGTTTTTTCAATCGTTCTGGTGCATTATCTCCGTTTCAATCCTTTCCAATGGTGTTTTCTCTTCGGTGGGCTCATAACCCATAGGTTTTTCCCCAGGATCTTACCTGACTCTTCTAATTATTTCCGGAGGTATTCTCAATTCTTTTCAAGTGTGACATAAGTATGGATTCCATCAGTCATATGCCTTCTCCAAGATTGCTTTCAAATTCTTTCACGTTCGGTTGAACTTATCCTCTCTTTTAATTCTTCTGGAGTATCTCAACAATTTTGGTGGCATTTCTGGAAGTCATTTTCATCATTTCAACACCTAAGTAGAGTTCCTCTAAATCTTGTCCGTTGTCTTGGCTATTCGTTGTTCAAGTTTTATGCCATCCCCTCAAATTGTTCCGATCGTGATAAATTATTTTCCTTAACCATCCGGAGTATTTCATGAATTCTTTCCATTGCGATCCTTCGAAGGCCATCATTTCTGAAGATTTCTTCGTTCTCAGTTTTCAACTTTGTCCTAAAAATATTCTTCATTGATGCCTCTTCGTTCGTCTCACATTCTTCCGGTGCTTCGTTCAAGCATTCTTTAAACCGTTCGCGATCTCATCGTTCTCTTCTATCTATTTTCCTCAAGCTCTTTAATTATTTTCTAATTCTCCCGGTGATTCATTCTCTTTTCTTTGTCCAGTTTCAATTCTTTCATTGGATTATTCTCCTTCATCACTTGGTTTCAACTCTTATGGTGGTTCGTTCAAGATCCTTTTTATTTATCATCATGTTAATTCATTCGTTCTTTCCAATCCTACCGATGGTCCAGGAAGACTTTCTCAAGTTTTGCACTATATCCCTCTCTAATCTTTTGCAACGCGGATAAGTGGTATGCAAATCCATTGCTTCTCATCAATTTAATTGGTGGAGGATAAGCATAACATAATTCTTATTCCTTTTTCATCAAGTTGTTTAATCACATCCTTCAGAGTTTGTTCATGATGAATAAATTATAGTCCCAAGTGTTTGTGTCTTTTCTTTTTCGGAGTTCAAGTTTTTCTCGGCCATCTCATCGGACCTTTATCTAAATCATCGGAAGGCCCTAGTCTTATTCTTTTACAACTTCAATTCGATCTCATCATCCTTTTTTACGGAGTTCTTCATGGTGGTTCTTTATGATATAATTCATTCTTCAAGTGTTCATCAAATACTCGTGGAGCAGCTCAAGCCTTATTCTTTTGCCTCTCAAGTGCAAATAATTCTCCCTATTCTTTTGAAGTGGAGTTTTGCATCTCTTCCTTCAGCTCATCTATTCAATCTTTTGGTTGTGGCATAATTTCACCTAAAGTGTTGGGATGATTTCCATAAGCCCACAACAAACTTAATTCTTTTGTTGTTGGTTTTCTCAACAACTCTGTTCAAGCCTTGTCCTAAATGCTCCTTCGAATTCTTTTGTGGTAGAAGTTGTCATCTTCTTCTTCGTTCTCTTCTTTCAAATCTTTCAATTTTTTTCCGGAGGCATTGTGTTGTTCATTCCGTCAAGTATTATTCCTTCTTTTCAAGTTCTTGTTCTATTTCACTCATATTCAATCGAAGTGATGTCTAGAGTTTCTTGTTATTATCCCTTTCTCTATCTCGTGTTAATCGGAGTGGTTTCGAATTCATTCTTGTTCCTTCAGCTCTTATTTCATGACTTTCAACCATCAAGATTCTCTTTTATTCCCCGTTCCTCTGTTGTAATAGAGCTTCTCAAAACCTCGTTCATCTCCGTTGTATTCTTCCTCTCAAGTGGCACAACCTCTCAATATTATTTTGTTTCACTCCTTTGTTCTTCCTATTCCTCCTCCGTCTCGTTCCTAAGATCTCGGGACGAGATCTCTTGTTAGTAGGGGAGTGTTGTGACTTCCCGAGACCGATGCGCCAGGAGTCAGCCAGTTATTCGTCGTCGTTGCCATGCCATTTGCTTGCGTGTTTCATTTTGCGATGTCATCATGTACATTGTCATCAGCATATTTTCAAAACTTGCATCTGGCCGAACCCCCCTCGTCCTTTCCGTTGTCCGTTCTGAGCCCAGACACACTCGCCCGCGCCCACGGCACCTCCGAATATTTATTTTATAAGTGGCCGAAAAATGTTCCAGGAATGGGTTGAAACTTGGCATGTGGTCTTGTTATAGTTTAGGTAGACCGCCTATCAAATTTCATCGCATTCGGAGTCCGTTTGATAGCCAAACGGATAAGTATACGCATCGTTGCGGGCATATTCGTCGGACGTTTCAGTCTCCGAAACACGTGTCGGGCTGCACTTCCCTCCTCTCCTCTCAACCAACCCTATCTACACAGCCCACTAAGTCCACGTACCTCACCCCTCCGCTCGGAGCCGCACAATCGCGATCGTACGGTCCAAAAAACCACCCTAGATGAAACCCTAGCCAAAAACTGCTATATATGGACACCCCCACGTCCAAAAATGGCCTAAAACCCACCCATAACCTCTCTCTCTCCCTCAGATTCCGCGCCGACCAACTCCCCCGCCGCCACTTGTCGCCTCCAAAACCCCCAACGCCGCAGCCACGTCATCGGCCCCGCCGCCCGCAGGCAACGGGACGGCGCCTCGTCGCCCCTGCCAGCCTCCCCACAGCCGTGTCCCTACGGGCTTAGGCACGGCCCGCCCGGGGCCCGAACCCCGCCGGCGTTGGGACCGAGCGCGCTCGAGCCGCGCTCCTCCCGAGCTCGCCGTCCGGCCTCACGTTGGCCTCCTCCACGCCGCCGCTTGCCGGAGCTCCGCCGGGATCTCGCCGGAAATCCATCCCGCGCGCGCCTCACCCCGCGGCCAACCGTCGCCAGCGCCGCTAGCCGCCGCCGCGCCTCCAGCCTCGCCGCCCCGCGCCGCCTGAGTCGACCCGCCCCGCCGCGATGTCTCCGCCACACTGTGCCAGCCCCGTCGCCGGCCAGATCCGGTCCTCCCCGACCGGATAAGGGCCTCTGCCGCCCCGCTCGTCGCCGGAGCCAGCGCCGCCGCCCGCGTTAACTTCTGCCGCCGATGGGATCCCTCCGTCCCAGATCGGCGTCGTCCACCAATCCAAACACCAGACCTGGATCTCTCCATCCTGCACTGACGGACATGTCCGGCCAGCCCAGACAATGTCCGCCTAGTTCTGCCCCCAGGGTACAAAAATCCGTCTAAGTCCCTGAGGTTTTTAGCATTTTGTTGCATTGTTGTGTGGGCCCTAACTTTGTGCATGATGCTCCGTCTTGAGTGAATGATACATCAAAATGTTCGTCTCGAAGAGCTCTACATGTTAGTTGCATTTCCATGCATGTTAGTGTTCAGCTTGTTGTCTTAATATTCGTTGCAAAACTGCTATGTGATGTTACTTTTAAGTCCTCGTTTTCTGTCAACAATATGTATGCATGTTTAACATGGTATAACTTTGTGCATGTTGGTCCAAATGGAGTGTATGATATGTCAACATGTTCATTGTGAAGTGCCCTACATGATGGTGGTTGTTGCATTCATGTGAAGTGCCATATTACCATGTTTTTCTCTATTGCAAAAGTGCATATGGTTGTTAAATTTTGAAACTTGTTATAAGATGCTGATTTGTGTTTTTCATATATTTATGTGTGATTTTTGTTTGAGCTACATGTCAATATGTTTTAGAAGCACATTCATGTCATCTTTGCTGTGGTGTAATTAGTTTTTCATGTTATGCCTTGTGGTGAGTGCAACAAGCTTGCAAAGTGGGCTACTCGTTGTTGGCTGATTCCTTACACTTGTTGAATACTGCTAAGTCTGAAACTGTTATATCCTGATGCCATGTTTTCTTGATGCCCCACTCAATCCATGCATGTTTTGTATTGCCCAATGACCATGCCATGAACTCCATGTTATTCTCTATCCATCCATGCCATTGTTTGCATTTATGACCTGCTGTAGCTTTTGTTTTCATGCTCTCAAGTTGCCATAAAATGTTTCTGTCAGCCTATTATTAGTAAGTTCAGTTTTGCCATGTGACTAGCTAGTGTTCTATGTATCCTATGACCTTGTTCTTTCCATGAGTAGCTTCACAAACATGTCTTCTTGTTGTTGGTTATATTCACATGCCATGATATGCTTTGAGATGAGTTGCACAAGCTTGCAAACAGGCCTACTTGTCGTTGGTGCTGCCATGTTTAGTTTATTTCACTAAGTTTGTGAATCTGTTATCTTTCGCAAATCATGCCATGATGTTTTGAGCATGTTCTAGTGGTGTTTGGTAGTAGCTCAGTGATCATGCTTGTAGTGCCTGACATGTACATGCTTGCCATGCCCTTTGATGCCATAAATGTTATTGTATCATGTTGTTTTGATGTCAACTATACGCCTACTTATTGTTTTGGGTTGATTGTGTTTCAAACTTGCCTCATGTGTATGTGATGAACCGTTGCTCCATTTTGAGCATGTCCTATATGAAACTTGTGTGTTTATTCATGTAGATACATAATAACATGTTGTATACCTGTTTGGAGTGTGTTTGCTTGATGTTTGGATGCGTTTTGCATCAATGACATGCTTGACTTGTTTTGCTCATAACTTCTAGGCCGTAGCTCCGAATTAAATGAACTTTATATGAAACTTGACTAGAATTTCGAGTAGATCATCATGGTGCATGTTAACTTGCTGTTTAACAACTTTAACTTAAGGTTTGTTCAGATCTGGGCCAATTCAGAATTTGCATATAAGGACTTACTGGAATTGTTATATGTTGTCTCCGGCCTCATTTAAACTTGTTTGGTTGTGGTGTTCTTGTATGCATCATACTTGCCATGTCTTGCATCATGTATCCTTGTCATGCCTCATACTTGGTGGAGCATCATGTCTTGTTATGTGTTGGGTGTTCACCATGTTGCTTGCTTCTACTCGTTAGTGCTTGTTTCGTTGCGATCGTGATGATTCGTTCGACTACGCTTGGTTGGTCTTCGTGGCTTCTTCTTCATCTTCTTCACGGACTCGTTCTTCTTCCTTGTGGGATATCAGGCAAGATGACTGTCGCCTTGGATCTCATTACTATCATTGCTATGCTAGTTGTGTCGATGCTATCGCTATATGTCGCGCTACCCACCTTTTGTTGCCAGCCTCTCCTTGTTGCCATGAAACCTCTAATCTTTGACACCATCCCAGCAAACCGTTGTTTGCCTATGTTACCACTTGCTAAGCCCCTCTTATAGTGTTGTTAGTTACAGGTGAAGATGAAGATTGCTCCATGTTGGATCTTGGTTGTTGGAATATCACAATATCTATTACTATAATTAACACACCTATATACGTGGCAATGGGTGGAAGGCTTGGCCTTTTGCTCGATGTTTTGTTCCACTCATGCCGCCATAAGAACCTATAAACCGGTGTTATATTCCTTGATTTTGCGTTCCTAACGCAGTTGGATATATGGGGACCCCTTGACAGCTCGCTTTGAATAAAACTCCTCCAGCAAGGCTCAACTTTGGTTTTACCTTTTGACTCATAATAAAAACTTAATTAATTAATTAATTTCATAGGGGGTCATGTCCCCGGGTTCTTAATTCTACATAACAGGGGGCCAGTGTTGTTGGTGTTGGTCCCAAACTAGAGCCGCTTGTGGTGCCACCCAGTTACTGGGGCTTCCGGTTGCTGTACGTAGTGCTCATCCAGTCGTGGCCTGAGACGAGATACGCGCGGCTACTATCAGGGTGTCGGCACGCCGGGAGGTCTTGCTGGACTTGTTTTACCATTGTCGAAATGTCTTGTGCACCGGTATTCCAAGTCTGATCGGGTTGTCCCTAAGATATGGGGTTTTTACCTCTGCTGATCGTGAGAGCTTGTGATGAGCTAAGTTGGGACTCCCCTGCCGGGTTATGATCTTTCGAAAGCCGTGCCCGCGGTTATGTGGCAGCTTGGAATTTGTTAATATCCGGTTGTAGAAAACTTGACAGAGGATCCGAAATAAAATACAACCACGTGAGTAACCGTGACCGTATATTTTCACTTGAGAAGAGAACACGGTGGGGTTATGTCTGACTCATAGGTAGTCTAGGATTGCTTAGCGATTATTACTACTTTGCGCCGTTTGCGTAGATGCTCATATTATTCTTGTACTCGTAAGTTAGCCACCATACATATGCTTAGTCGCTGCTGCAACCTCACCACTTAAGCTCTCCATACCCTTTTAGCCTTGCTAGTCTTGATACCCATGGTTATGGGATTGCTGAGTCCTCATGGCTCACAGATACTACAATCACAGTTGCAGGTGCAGGTCTCCGATGACTTGACGTTAGAGCGATGTTCTTTCTGTTGGAGTTCCTTCTTCTTCATTAGTCTTGGGTTCGGTTCCGGGTCGGCAACCTAGGATAGCAGGATGGATGTCGTTGTGTCTTTCATATTTTCATCCTTAGTCGGATGTCTTGTATATGATGTGTTGTATTCATGTGGAGTTGTATGACTTGTTCGTATCCCCAACTATGTATGTAATGGTACGAAATGTGGAGTTGTATGACTTGTTCGTATCCCCAACTATCCATCTTGCTAAGCGCCCGAAATGCGGTTGTGCATCAATCACAAGTTTTATCTAGTGATCGAGATAGAATCGCATCTTGGGCGTTACACCGTATGGGCGATCATATCAACCATGGGCAGCCTGTAGCCTCCGCGTGCCCTGATGGGGTCCCTCCCGAGCGTGTGGGGTTTTGGGTTTGCAAAAGCGTCCGCCGGATTGCTTGCGTATCGCGCTTCCGGATGGGTCTCCTTCGACATGAGCTGCGATGCATCACCCTTTGTCACACCCTGCAATTTGTAACATGTTATTTGCATCAATGAAGCATGAAAAATTGGACAAACAATTTTTTTTGGCATCATTTGGCTTTTATTTGGAATTGAGTTTTCCATCATGTGCTTTTTATGTGCTCATTAAAGTCAACTATTACCTCTTGTAGAATTCATCTCCATACCCAAAATTTCTGCCCAATGATCATGCCAAGTGTTATATAGCAGTATAGTATTTTCTTACAAAATTAATTTGGCCAAAAATATATTTTATAAATTTAGTATTCCAAAAACCCCTGAATTAAGATTTGCACTACAAATGCTTGATTTAGGGTGAGAAAATTATTTCAAAAAGTATATTTGAGACCTAGTAGTCATAGGACTCCCAGAAACCAGAAAAGTATAATTTTAAAAGTTATTTTCCTATTTTATTTAAAAGCTTTTTCTTAAGGCCAGAAATGGTCTTTAATAGGGAAAAATTATTTAAGTATTTCAAAAATAGTTGCCAAAATTCAGGGAGACTCATAGGACATATATTGTCCATATATAAGAGTTTCAACACTTGGTCATGTTCAAAATAATGGGCTAATCTCTCCAAAACCCTTTCTGGATATTTCAAGCTTTTGAAATATTTACAAAGGAAATATTCTCCAAAAAAAATCCAGGGAAACTCTATTATGTCACATATGGCATATTTGATGATCTTGCCTTGTCCCATGCCTTGGGAAGCAAGAAAACATCATCAAAACCCTTCATAACCATTCTGTCCATATTGGAAGTTTGAGCAACTTTACATTGCCAAACTAATCCAAATGCTCTCAAACTTGGTGCACCAACTAGAATGGCCTAATAAGGCATCTAGACCAAATGGCACAAGATTTGGAGTAGGGCAACTTGATCAGAATACCCCAAAACCATTTCTGTTCAAATGCAAATTTGAACAACTTTACATTACCAATTTTTACCTGGTGCTTCAAACTTAGTGGGCATGATCATAACCCCAAATGATGAAACTACACCAAGTGGTGCATCAAGGGAGATGATTAGCTTGACTCAAACAAGATGAAGCCATTTCTGTTGATTTCTAGGGTTCACCAAAGTTACATTGGCTAGTTTCTTCAAATGAGCCCAAATTTGGTGAAACACCCTATTTTCTTATAACATTCAATCATGTTAAGTGTCATGGCAAGTAGAGATCATTTGCTTGACCAAACACTGATCCAACACCTTCTGCAAAATTACCAAAACCATCTTCTTGATCACTTTTACTATTTACCTTGGCCTCAACATTCTACCACAGCTTCATCTAGTTACTATCTACCTCCAGTAACTCCCCCAAGTCCCCAGCTCCATGATTGAGGGATGAAAACCCTAGTTCACCTTGCTGGACAACCAGAATTCACCAAGTTACCAGCTTCCTCTCTCTCTCCTTGATCATCTAGGGTATCCAATGCCACAGTTGGGTTGATTACATCACCCTAAACCCCCCAGACACGGCGGACACGCCAAGAGGGCCAATGGCATGTCATGGGATGCAATTAGGCCGCTCTAGAGCGCGCTACAGTGCGCCCCCGCACTGTAGCTTCGCCCAATCCAGCGCAGCCGACAGCCTCGAGCTCTCCCCTCGCGCCTCCCAACGCCCCTCGACGTCCGCAACCTCCACCGGTGCTGTCCCCCTCCTCTCTCTCCCTCAAGTGGCCGCCTTCACACGCGCGCCGGCCGCCCGCGACCTCCACTCGTCGGGCTCACACGCGCGCGCTGTCTGGAGCGTCCCCCGCTCCTCCTCTCCCCTCATCTAAGCGTGGAACACGTCCACAATCCTCCCCGGCTCGATCACAGGCACCAGAACAGCCTCTGGCCTCGCCTGCAACCTCGCCGGCGCACGAGTCCACGGTAGACCGTGGGCGCGGCTATATAAGCCCCCCCCCGGAGCTCCCCACTCAGCACCAGCAGCCTCAACACACTCACAGCAACACGCCAGCACCACTCGTTCATCCCCGAAGAGCCCCAGTGCTCGGGATCGACCGGAGCTCCGCCGCGTCCGGCCACCGGCGATCTCGCAGTACAGGCCTCCTCCGCCCTTCCTTTTGCCCGATTTGGAACCACCACACACCACTGATAATTTCCCCTCGCTTTCCCCTCTCTGTAGCAGTCGGAATCGGCCGGAGCGACGACCTCCCGAAGCTCCTCCGCCGTCCCACCTCGCCGCCGGCGAACCAGGCCTCCCCGGCAAGTCGCACCAGCACCACTGCAACCGCGACTCGTTGCTGAGTCCGTCCCTGCCCTCCGTTTGCCTCGCCGTGGCCCCTATCATCGCCGGTGAGCTCGCCGTTGCCGTGGCTGAGAGGTTGAAGATGACAGGCGGGCCCCGCCTCTCATCCTCACCGCTCCCTCTCTCCCCTCGCTACCGCTGACCGCTGGGCCCCGCCCTTCAGGTTTAAAACCCTGACGTGCGCGCGCTGGCGCCCGAGCGGCTGGGCTGGATGCCCTGGGCCGTGCACTGTGGCCGCTCTAGCCCAGTGGCACAGTTCCATTTCTTTTTATTATTTCTGTAAATAATTCAAATAATTTTACAGAAATGAATATTGGTCCAAATAAATTAATTCCAACTCCTAAATTCTTGTAATATTCCAACCTATTTAATGGTGTCACTTTCACACATATCTATGAAACTTTTCTGTTCTGTTCAAATTTAAATTCAAATTTGAGTAATAAAACTCCTGTTCAAAAATCCATAGATTCCATTCTGTAACTCCAAAACTCTAACTAAGAATTTTCTCCATCTTAGTTTTCCCTCTAGTATTTAACAAAAACAAGTTGACATTTTTCTGAACACTTTGATTTTTCTGTTTTCATTGTGGTCTTATTTTTCCGTTGTTATTTTGCGACGATTAGATCCCGTATTTGACGAAGTTGCTGAAGAAGGAGAAGGAGAAGGATTTGAAGACTTTGAAGACCAAGCCAATCCAGGCAAGCAGCCCTTTGACCATGATACACTTGTGTTCTTTGGAACCCGTTTGTTTCCGAATGCATAGTGATAGAATGACGGTGGTGATCTAGTTGAAACCACCACATGATGCATGCTTACTCATGATCTTGCTATGTGCTAGATGTCATGCAAATGGTTAGTAGTGATACTTAGTGATGCATGTGTGACATGAAACCTTTGTGGTTGAAATATTTGGATAAACCCAATCGGGTGCCCCTAATGCCCGAGGGTGATGTTCAGTTAGGTCATCACTTGAGGAAGAAGTGATGTGCCGGTAAAAGCTTGTCCATGGGTGAAATAATGGATTAGATTTATGTGTGACTACCGTCCCCACCAAACATGTGCAACCACTCTACCCCTTATGGGACGGGGCTTTATTGATTACTTAGGTCGATACTAGCATGGTGCCCGCATTACTAGTGACGGGAAGACTTGAGGTCTTTCCCGGGACGGGGTCGTGCTTGGATAGACGGCCATGACTGTTTTTACAGGGCACCGGACACACCGTTGGTCCCTTCGGGTACGCGTGACATTGAAATTAGGGCAAGTCCCGTGATCTATTGTTTGTACTCGAGGGCCGTGTACCAACGAGTGGAATCTATGTTAGTGTCGTCTAAGGAAAGATAATGACTGGGTGCTTCCCCCGAGTACTTGAGGTACTGCGGGATCGTGGGTGACACGAAAGCTTCCCTTATCTTGTGGGTAAAGTGCGCAACCTCTGCAGAGTGTAAAACTATTCGAATAGCCGTGTCCACGGTTATGGACAGTTGGGTGGTGCTACTTAAACTATGTCCAGAAATTTTACCGCATCGATGAAAGTATGTGTGTGATGAGTCAAGGTGGTGACTTGACTCGATGAGTTGAATCATATTCATGTTGATATCGGTAACCTGTTTTCGGGGTTAAGTGAACTCGTTGATGCATACACTTGATGGTAGAATACTTATTCTAGCCCATTGCTAGATTGCTCATTATTGTTCAATTGCATTGTTACTTTGAACCACATCATGGGTTGCTTGCGAGTACATTCAAAGTACTCATTGGATTGCCACTGGTTATTTAATTGGCCAGGGATGGAGGAACAGGAATATGAGGAAGAGTTCTTTGGAGACGAACATGCGAACTAGGATGCTATCCCAGTCAGAATGCATGTAGGGTTAAGGCATATGGCATGGGTTCTACCTATCATCGAAGACTTCCGCTATTTGTGTTATTTTCTATTCAGCCCGTGAGGCTTTATCTATGTAAGACTTGGCCATAATGGCCATAATTTGTGTAAGACGATATGTATGGATGTAAGACTCTTGTTATTCAGCTTATGTGTGTTCAGTGAGCATTGATCTCTGGGATCACTATACACGTGCATTCGGTGATCTTGACTTCTAAGTCGGGGTCCCCACAGAGCTGGTATCACAGCCATCCTGACTGTAGGAAGCCTTAGTTAGCATGGGCGTTAGTTAGATGAGACCCATTTTCAAAAACCTTCTGAACCTCTCTTCTTTTCTAAAACTGAGATTTTATCAGCTTATTAACCCCTCCTATTCCACCTTTGTAGATGGCTGCTGTACCCGAAGAGCACCTGACCACTGGGTTTCCCTTGCTTCTCGAGGATAGCCTCCAGGAGTGCCAGTTCCACCGAGCGCCCATCCTCACATACCTTGAGCATTGGGTTAGCGACACTGAGGTGGAGTACCATGTGGAAGTGATCGTGAAGGCAAACGATCCTCCCACAAGTTGGTTCTTCGAGGGACCCCAGATGGCAACACTACCACTCGCTGTCGAGGCTGCTGCACTCAAGGCACTAACCCGTCTCCGTGAGCTTCTCCCGGAGATGGCAGCCAAGATGACAACCCGCTTCTTACCTTACCAGAAGGAAGGTGAAGATGAAAGCAGCGCACTAGCCCCTCCACTGAAGGAAGGACTCTCGCTTCGATTCCAGACCTACTTCAGTCTATGTGCCGACAGCTTGGCACAAGACTTGGCCGCGGAATCAATGAAGCTCCGAGAAGAACTTCACAAGACCAAGGCACTTCTTCGCCGAGCTCAAGAGAAGACAAATAGGATCAAGAAGGAAGGAGCACCTTCCGGACAACCCGCTATCGCATACCGAGGCGGAAGGCCCTCCGAAGATGTATCTTCCAAGAATGAAGAACCACCTCGGCGATGCCGGATGACGGCAAGGGAATATCGCAAGCTATTCCCTACACGGCCGACGAAGCACCATCGTATCCAACTCCTCCACTCCCCCACACCCTCAAGTGACATGGGGGCCCAGACAGATGAAGACAAGGAGGAAGACCCAGAAGAGCCGGAATACGGGACCGAGCATTCCACCGCTTAGGCATTATTCGCTACTCGGATATGCCAGTTGTGACCTCTACGGTAGGATAGGTCGTGTAACCCCTATGCGCAGTCGAGTCCTTGTATGGTTCATATAAAACCATCTAGTGTTTGCTTTTGTTGTGTGTGGACGTATGTCGTATTCTTCCTTCGGGAATGTGTAAACGACTGCATCACCCATTTGGATTTTAATGAGTGTGTTTTGGCCTTTCGGCCCTTGCATGATTTGATGAGTGTCACACCCACCCCCTTACTAGGCACCCATCTATCTTGTTTTCCCTCTTCCGAGTCATGAGACCTTTTACCGCTCCAACAGGATGCCTGTTGTAACTCGTACTGGTACCTCTACCCAGCAGCCAGAAGCCGGAGCATCCGCTCAATCAGAGGCAGGCCACGACCAAACCAACGACCAAGCTCCACCACCAACACCTCCTCCGAACATGGACATGGCTCAGCTTCTCCAAGCTTCCCGAGAGGAACGCCAAGCCAACACCGCAGCCCTTCAGTTGATTGCTCAAGCTGTCACCAACAACCGCCAGCCGGCGGGGAATGGCAATGGACGTTCCACGTTGGCAGAGTTCAAGAAGCATGCACCGCCAACTATCATCGAGACTGCTGAACCCCTGGATGCTGACAACTGGGTCCGCACCATTGAGGACATACTGGAACTAGTAGGATGCACCGAAGACCGCGAGAAGGTGGCTTATGCAGCCCACTGCCTCGGGGGGACTGCTAGAGCTTGGTGGGATGGATTCAAGGTTATGCATGCTAAACAAGACATCACTTGGGTCAACTTCAAGGCAGAATTCCGCAAGGCCCACATTCCTTCCGGAATCATGGCTATCAAAAAGAGTGAGTTCCGAGCCCTGAAGCAAGGAAGTAGCACTGTCAAGGAGTACCTGCAGAAGTTCAGTGTTCTGTCAAGGTATGCCCCTGAGGATGCCAGCACTGATGCTGCAAAAAGAGAGCGCTTCATGGAAGGCCTCAATCAGACTCTGCAGTATTCGCTTGTCGTGTGCGACTGCCCAACCTTCCCTGACCTGGTGAACAAAGAACTTATGCTTGAAGACAAGCGGCGTGCTTTGGAAGACACTCGCAAGCGCAAGATGGTCAGCAAGGGAAGTTCCAGCAACCAGAAGCCTCGCCCGTGGCAGTCAGCCCCGGCCAAGCCAACCTATCAGCAACCAAGAGCTCCTGCACCTCGCACCAACTTTCAGCCTTAGCAGTATGCCAACCCAAGGCCAGCCTTCAACCCCAATAACAATGGTGGCAACAAGATCAACAATCCAAACCAAGTCACTTGCTTTGGATGTGTTCAGTCAGGACACATCTCAAGGGTGTGCCCCAACAAGAAGCCTGATGCCTCGCGCCCCAATGCGCAGAACCAAGGACAAGGCCGCGGGATGCCACCAAGGAACCCAACTCCTCGCAACCCGCCTAACCATGGGAAGGGGCGTGTGAATCACGTCACTACTGAAGAAGCTCAGGAAGACCCGGACATCGTGCTGGGTACGTTCCTTGTCAACTCAGCACATGCAACTGTCTTGTTTGATTCTGGAGCAACGCATTCATTTGTCACTCAAAGATTTGCATTAAAAAGTGGCATGACCCCTACACCCCTGAATAACCCTATGGTGGTACAAACCCCCGGAGCAGAGATGAGAGCCAAGATAGGCTGTAAGGGAGTCAGTATTACCATTGACGGTGTAGATTTTCTAGCAGACCTCATCGTCCTGGGATCACAAGGCTTGGATGTGATCCTAGGCATGAATTGGCTCAGCAAGCACCAAGGCTTATTAGACTGTGCCAATCGGACATTCACTGTGACCAATGACAAAGGAGTCGAAGTCAAGTTTGCTTCCAACTCCTTTTCCGCTCAAACCACTCAAGTCAACTGTCTGTTTGAAGTCGGGCTAGAGCAAGTACCGGTGGTATGCGAGTATCCTGATGTCTTTCCGGATGAACTACCGGGAATGCCCCCTGACCGTGACATTGAGTTCATCATCGAGCTCGTGCCCGGAGCAGGACCCATCTATAAGAAGCCTTATAGAATGGGGACGGAAGAATTAGCCGAGTTGAAGAAGCAACTGGAAGAGCAGCTGAGGAAGGGATTTATCCGCCCAAGTGCCTCCCCTTGGGGATCTCCTGTTCTGTTTGTGGCAAAGAGGGATGGTACCATCCGCTTGTGCATTGACTATCGTTCCCTTAATTAAGTTACAATCAAGAACAAATATCCACTTCCCAAGATCGAAGATCTGTTTGATCAGCTCAGCGGAGCCAAGGTGTTCTCCAAGATCGACCTCAGATCAGGGTACTACCAGCTGAAGATCAGACCCCAAGATATTCCGAAGACAGCATTCGTAACCAGATATGGCCTGTACGAGTGCACGGTCATGTCCTTTGGGTTAACCAATGCCCCAGCTTATTTCATGTATCTCATGAATAAAGTCTTCATGGAATATTTGGACAAGTTCGTTGTTGTCTTCATCGATGACATTCTTGTCTTCTCAAAGATGGAGGAAGAGCATGAGCAACATTTGAGGATGGTCCTAGACAAGCTTCGGGAGCACCAACTATATGCCAAATTCAGCAAGTGTGAGTTCTGGCTGCATAAAGTTGGATTCTTAGGTCATGTCTTGACCGAAGAAGGATTATCAGTTGATCCCGCGAAGATCGAAGCTGTGACCCAATGGCAATCTCCAACGACCGTCAAGGAAGTCAGAAGCTTCCTCGGACTTGCGGGCTATTACCGCAAATTCGTGGAAGGATTCTCTAGCATTGCCCGGCCAATGACTCAACTCCTCAAGAAGGACAAGAAGTTTGAGTGGACGCCAAAATGCGAAGAGAGCTTCCAAGAGCTCAAGAAGAGATTGACCACCGCCCCAGTTCTGGCAACACCTGATATTCACAAGGAGTTCGTGATATATTGTGATGCCTCTCGAACCGGATTGGGAAGCGTTCTGATGCAAGAAGGCCGAGTCATAGCCTACCTCTCCAGGCAGCTATGACCTCATGAGGAGAACTACGCTACTCACGATCTTGAGTTAGCGGCAGTGGTTCATGCCTTGAAGACATGGCGGCATTACCTCCTAGGGAAACGGTGTGAGATATACACAGACCAAAAAAGTCTGAAGTGCATTTTCACCCAAAAGGAATTGAACATGAGGCAGCGAAGATGGTTGGAACTCATCAAAGACTATGACCTCAGTGTTCAATATCACCCCGGGAAGGCTAACGTGGTGGCCGATGCCTTAAGAAGGAAGGCTTGCTCTTTGAATGCCATTATTCAAGAAAGGCAGCCAGCCTTGTTTAAGGAACTCAAACAATTCAGTTTGGAATTGGTCACCCCTGGATTTCTGGATCATTTGGAAGTCAGACCAACCCTGATGGACGAAGTCAAGAAGGCACAAGATGGACATACAAGCATTGAAGGCATCAAGAAGAAGATGAAGCTAGGCAAGGCCCCAGGATTCTCCGAAGACGAGCACGGGATTGTTTGGTACAAAGGTCGCATCTGCATACCAAACAAGACGGAGCTGAAGAACCTGATCCTCCAAGAAGCCCACGACACTCCGTATTCCATCCACCCCGGAGGAACCAAGATGTACCAAGACTTGAAGGCAAGATTCTGGTGGCACGGGATGAAAAGAGAGAGTGCAACCTATGTTGCAAAGTGTGATGTGTGCCAAATGGTCAAGGCTGAATATCAGCGACCTGCTGGATTGCTTCAACCACTCAAGGTTCCTGAGTGGAAGTGGGATAAAGTCGGAATGGACTTCATCACCGGATTACCAAGGTCAAATAGGGGACATGACTCTATCTGGGTCATAGTCGATCATTTGACCAAGGTGGCCCATTTCATTCCTGTCAAGACCACTTATGATGGCAACCGGCTGGCAGCTCTCTACATTGACAGAATCGTAAGCCTTCATGGCGTTCCCAAGGAGATTGTGTTAGATCGAGGAACCCAGTTCATCTCAAGGTTCTGGAAGAAGTTCCAAGAAGCCCTGGGAACCAAATTATCTTTCAGCACAGCTTTCCACCCACAGACCGGATGTCAGACAGAACGAGTAAATCAAATTCTCGAAGACATGCTCCGAGCCTGTGTCTTGGCATATGGAGCCAAGTGGGAAGATTGTCTCCCTTTTGACGAGTTCTCCTCTAACAATAGTTATCAGTCGAGCCTTCAGATGGCACCATTTGAGGTGTTGTACGGACGCAGATGTCGCACACCCCTCAACTGGTCGGAGACTGGAGAAGGGCTAGTCTTTGGACCAGACATTCTCCGCGCAACAGAATAGCAAGTCCAACTAGTCAGAGAACGTTTGAAGGCAGCCAAGTCAAGGCAGAAGAGCTATGCTGACACTCACCGTCGGGACATGAGTTTCCATGTCGGGGACCATGTGTACCTGCGGGTAACTCCTCTGAAGGGAACCAAGCGTTTCCATGACAAGGGGAAGCTCGCACCAAGGTTCATTGGACCCTTTGAGATCACTGCACGACGAGGAGAAGTGGCTTACCAGTTGGAACTACCACCTGAGCTATTCGATGTGCACAATGTGTTCCATGTGTCACAACTCCGGAAATGTCTCCAAGTTCCGGACAAGCCTAATCTCTACAAGGATGTTGATCACCAAGCCAT
This sequence comes from Secale cereale, assembly GCA_902687465.1. NCBI lineage: Eukaryota > Viridiplantae > Streptophyta > Magnoliopsida > Poales > Poaceae > Secale > Secale cereale. Next base: position 524,342,918 of record LR738715.1, on the reverse strand, counting down.
TGATCTGCAGCCTGATTTGACCTACCGCGAGAAGCCCATTCGCATTCTGGATGAAGCAGAACGACGGACGCGAAGCCGTACCATCAAGTACTTCAAGGTCCTGTGGAGCAACCACACGGAAGCAGAAGCAACCTGGGAACGTGAAGACTATCTTAGATCCGAGTTTCCCGATCTCTTTTAAGACCTAGTTTAGGAATATCGGGGACGAGATTCTTGTAAGGGGGTAGGTCTGTCACACCCTGCAATTTGTAACATGTTATTTGCATCAATGAAGCATGAAAAATTGGACCAACAAATTTTTTTGGCATCATTTGGCTTTTATTTGGAATTGAGTTTTCCATCATGTGCTTTTTATGTGCTCATTAAAGTCAACTATTACCTCTTGTAGAATTCATCTCCATACCCAAAATATCTGCCCAATGATCATGCCAAGTGTTATATAGCAGTATAGTATTTTCTTACAAAATTAATTTGGCCAAAATATATTTTATAAATTTAGTATTCCAAAAACCCCTAAATTAAGATTTGCACTGCAAGTGCTTGATTTAGGGTGAGAAAATTATTTCAAAAAGTATATTTGAGACCTAGTAGTCATAGGACGCCTAGAAACCAGAAAATTATAATTTTAAAAGTTATTTTCCTATTTTATTTAAAAGCTTTTTCTTAAGGCCAGAAATGGTCTTTAATAGGGAAAAATTATTTAAGTATTTCAAAAATATTTGCCAAAATTCAGGGAGACTCATAGGACATATATTGTCCATATATAAGAGTTTCAACACTTGGTCATGTTCAAAATAATGGGCTAATCTCTCCAAAACCCTTTCTGGATATTTCAAGCTTTTGAAATATTTACAAAGGAAATATTCTCCAAAAAATTCCAGGGAAATTCTATTATGTCACATATGGCATATTTGATGATCTTGCCAAGTCCCATGCCTTGGGAAGCAAGAAAACATAATCAAAACCCTTCATAACCATTCTGTCCATATTGGAAGTTTGAGCAACTTTACATTGCCAAACTAATCCAAATGCTCTCAAACTTGGTGCACCAGCTAGAATGGCCTAATTAGGCATCTAGACCAAATGGCACAAGATTTGGAGTAGGGCAACTTGATCAGAATACCCCAAAACCATTTCTGTTCAAATGCAAATTTGAACAACTTTACATTACCAATTTTTACCTAGTGCTTCAAACTTTGTGGGCAGGATCATAACCCCAAATGATGAAACTACACCAAGTGGTGCATCAAGGGGAGATGATTAGCTTGACTCAAACAAGATGAAGCCATTTCTGCTGATTTCTAGGGTTCACCAAAGTTACATTGGCTAGTTTCTTCAAATGAGCCCAAATTTGGTGAAACACCCTATTTTCTTATAACATTCAATCCTGTTAAGTGTCATGGCAAGTGGAGATCATTTGCTTGACCAAACACTGATCAAACACCTTCTGCAAAATTACCAAAACCATCTTCTTGATCACTTTTACTATTTACCTTGGCCTCAAATTCTACCACAACTTCATCTAGTTACTATCTACCTCCGGTAACTCCCCCAAGTCCCCAGCTCCATGATTGAGGGATGAAAACCCTTGTTCACCTTGCTGGACAACCAGAATTCACCAAGTTACCAGCTTCCTCTCTCTCTCCTTGATCATCCAGGGTATCCAATGCCACAGCTGGCTTGATTACATCACCCTAAACCCCCCAGACACGGCGGACACACCTAGAGGGCCAATGGCATGCCATGGCATGCAATTAGGCTGCTCCAAAGCGCGCTACAGTGCGCCCCCGCATTGTAGCTTCGCCGAATCCAGCGCAGCTGACAGCCTCGAGCTCTCCCCTCGCGCCTCCCAACGCCCCTCGACGTCCGCAACCTCCACCAGTGTTGTCCCCCTCCTCTCTCTCCCTCCAGTGGCTGCCTTCACACGCGCGCCGGCCGCCCGCGACCTCCACTCGTCGGGCTCACACGTGCGCGCTATCTGTAGCGTCCCCTGCTCCTCCTCTCCCCTCATCTAAGCGTGGAACACGTCCACGATCCTCCCCGGCTCGATCACAGGCACCAGAACAGCCTCTGGCCTCGCCTGCAACCTCGCCGGCGCACGAGTCCACGGTGGACCGTGGGCGCGGCTATATAAGCCCCCCCCCGAGCTCCCCACTCAGCACCAGCAGCCTCAACACACTCACAGCAACACGCCAGCACCACTCGTTCATCCCCGAAGAGCCCCAGTGCTCGGGATCGACCGGAGCTCCGCCGCGTCGGGCCACCGGCGATCTCGCAGTACAGGCCTCCTCCGCCCTTCCTTTTGCCCGATTTGGAACCACCACACACCACTGATACTTTCCCCTCGCTTTCCCCTCTCTGTAGCAGTCGGAATCGGCCGGAGCGACGACCTCCCGAAGCTCCTCCGCCGTCCCACCTCGCCGCCGGCGAACCAGGCCTCCCCGGCAAGTCGCACCACCACCACTGCAACCGCGACTCGTTGCTGAGTCCGTCCCTGCCATCCGTTTGCCTCGCTGTGGCCCCTATCGTCGCCGGTGAGCTCGCCGTCGCCGTGGCCGAGAGGTTGAAGATGACAGGCGGGCCCCGCCTGTCATCCTCACCGCTCCCTCTCTCCCCTCGCTGCCGCTGACCGCTGGGCCCTGCCCGTCAGGTTTAAAACCCTGACGTGCGCGCGCTGGCGCCCGAGCGGCTGGGCTGGATGCCCTGGGCCGTGGACTATGGCCGCTCTGGCAAATGGCACAATGCCATTTCATTTTATTCTTTCTGTAAATAATTCAAATAATTTTACAGAAATGAATATTGGTCCAAATAAATTAATTCCAACTCCTAAATTCTTGTAATATTCCAACCTATTTAATGGTGTCACTTTCACACATATCTGTGAAACTTTTATGTTATGTTCAAATTTAAATTCAAATTTGAGCAATAAAACTCCTGTTCAAAAATCCCTAGATTCCATTCTGTAACTCCAAAACTCTAACTAAGAATTTTCTCCATCTTAGTTTTCCCTCTAGTATTTAACAAAAATAAGTTGACATTTTTCTGAACACTTTGATTTTTCTGTTTTCATTGTGGTCTTATTTTCCCGTTGTTATTTTGCGACGATTAGATCCCGTATTTGAGGAAGTTGCTGACGAAGGAGAAGGAGAAGGATTTGAAGACTTTGAAGACCAAGCCAATCCAGGCAAGCAGCCCTTTGGCCATGATACACTTGTGTTCTTCGGAACCCGTTTGTTTCCGAATGCATAGTGATAGAATGACGGTGGTGATCTAGTTGAAACCACCACATGATGCATGCTTACTCATGATCTTGCTATGTGCTAGATGTCATGCAAATGGTTAGTAGTGATGCTTAGTGATGCATGTGTGACATGAAACCTTTGTGGTTTAAATATTTGCATAAACCCCATCGGGTGCCCCTAATGCCCGAGGGTGATGTTGAGTTAGGTCATCACTTGAGGAAGAAGTGATGTGCCGGTAAAATCTTGTGCATGGGTGAGATAATGGATTAGATTTATGTGTGACTACCGTCCCAACCAAACATGTGCAACCACTCTAACCCTTATGGGATGGGGCTTTATTGATTACTTAGGTCGATACTAGCATGGTGCCCGCATTACTAGTGACGGGAAGACTTGAGGTCTTTCCCGGGACGGGGTCGTGCTTGGATAGACGGCCATGACTGTTTTTACAGGGCACCGGACACACCGTTGGTCCCTTCGGGTACGCGTGACATTGAAATTAGGGCAAGTCCCGTGATCTATTGTTTGTACTCGAGGGCCGTGTACCAACGAGTGGACTCTATGTTAGTGTCGTCTAAGGAAAGATAATGATCGGGTGCTTCCCCCGAGTACTTGAGGTACTGCGCGATCGTGGGTGACAGAAAGCTTCCCGGATCTTGTGGGTAAAGTGTGCAACCTCTGCAGAGTGTAAAACTATTCGAATAGTCGTGTCCACGGTTATGGACAGTTGGGTGGTGCTACTTAAACTATGTCCAGAAATTTTACCGCATCGATGAAAGTATGTGTGTGATAAGTCAAGGTGGTGACTCGACTCGATGAGTTGAATCATATTCATGTTGATATCGGTAACCTGTTTTCGGGGTTACGTGAACTCGTTGATGCATACACTTGATGGTAGAATACTTATTCTAGCCCATTGCTAGATTGCTCATTATTGTTCAATTGCATTGTTATTTTGAACCACATCATGGGTTGCTGGCGAGTACATTCAAAGTACTCATTGGCTTGCCACTTGTTATTTAATTGGCCAGGCATGGAGGAACAGGAATATGAGTAAGAGTTCTTTGGAGACGAACATGCGAACTAGGACGCTATCCCAGTCAAAATTCCTGTAGGGTTAAGGCAGATGGCATGGTTTCTACCTATCATCGAAGACTTCCGCTATTTGTGTTATTTGCTATTCAGCCCGTGAGGCTTTATCTATGTAAGACTTGGCCATAATGGCCATAATTTGTGTAAGACGATATGTATGGATGTAAGACTCTTGTTATTCAGCTTCTGTGTGTTCAGTGAGCATTGATCTCTGGGATCACTGTACACGTGCATTCGGTGATCTCGACTTCTAAGTCGGGGTCCCCACACCCTTGGCATTGGAGGTACACGGTGATGTGTTCGTGTGCGAACAATCGTACAACTAAAGAACTAAACACTCTTAAGTTAGTTCATGAAACAACTCTAGAGGATCATAGAGAGCTCCTAAAAACTGATGAGAAGCAACGCTTCGATAAGCAAAATTTAGACCAAGATCATGGGTTTCTAAAAGCTATCAATGATGATATTCGAAAGAAGAGTTCTTCTTACATTGCTAAATGTCTCCTCTTGTCTACTTATATCCCACAAGTAAAATCTAGCAACAAGAGCAAGAAAGATTCTTCTTCTAGCAGTAAAAATAACCATGCTAAATCCAATATGGTTGCTTATAGTAATTATCTTTATTACCCTAACGATTCTTTTAGGCAAGTCACACTTGAGCAAGAAATATCTTATTGAAGGAAATTATAGAGAAAGGTGTTTACAAGAACCTTGCAAGGAGTTAGCAATTTCAGGAAATTGTACGCAAGCAAGGAAGGCACCAGAAGAATCAAGGTGTTGGTTTTGAACAAAAGTTCAATGCCAATGGAGTAGAATGAGAAGAAGATCAATACCCCAAGACGAAGTTTGTTCCTCAACAAGAGAAGCCCGGCCCCACTTATTTTGAGGGAACACAAGCTCAAGATGATCTTCCTCCACAAGACCACAAGCTAAAAGGTAAGGACAAGCTTCAAGAAGAAATTGACTCATTTAAAGAAGCTCCTAAGGCCATGGTCAAGTGGGCTCCCAAAACTTCGTCAAGTTCTACTTCATCAAGTTCAACTACGATTCCAAGGATTCCCATCAAGTTGATGTGGATCCCAAAGAAGAAGAACTAGAGTGTTCTTGAGGGTGACTCCTCCAATGTACTTCACTCATATGCATATTGGCAAGGACTTGTGCAATAAACTTTTCATATCTTGCATCAAGTTCATGGAGTCACAAACCCTCTTGTTGGTAAGACAAGGGACAAGGTAACCTAATGCTTTCGTGGACATCATCATATGTGCAATTCACTCGATGTCTATGGATATCCTTGTATGTTCCTTGTGGGACTTGTCGAATTTCGGGTTCCGCAAACCCTTGAGAGATTCGAACTCTGGGGTGCGCACGAAGAACACTCTCCCCCCAGCGCGCTCGCCCTACGATTCCAAAGCCTAGCTCAATGAACTCAAATAACAAGGGAAACAAAGGATTATACCGGTCCGGGCCACCTCGCGGTGTAATACCCTACTCTAGTGTGTGTGTGGATTGCCTTGTATGGCTGAGGATGAACTAGTACAAGGGATGAACAACCTCTGGAGGAGAGGTGTTCTTGGGTTCGGATGAGCTTGTGGTGTCGTAGATCAGATCTGATGAGTCGACCGGATCTCGGATCTCCTGTCCCTCTAGAGTTGGTGGCTAGGTCCTATTTATAGTGGCCTTGGTACTCTTCCAAAATATAGGCGGGAAGGGATCCCACAACGGCCAAATTTGAAGGAGAACAGCTAGTACAAGTTATCCTTACAAAAGTGGTCTTCGCCTGCCAAAGGCTCTGGTGGTGACGCTGCGCCGGGCTCCACGATGACCTCCATTCTGCCGCCCTGATGGTCCTTGGTCTTGTTGCACCGATATGGAAACCTTTGCTTGATTCCGCGGGACTCCACGCCTGCGCCTGCCCCCTTAGCACCAAAGGGGAAACTAGCACACTGCGCCCGCTAGCGCCCGCCTGGCCGCGGTCGTCATAGCTCATGTCACACGAACCTCACGAGGTTCACCTTGCATAGATATCTCTGCTCCTCGGGAGCCAGTCTAGGGAGACTGCCCCCAAGGAGGTCTTGCTGTCGCCTGCCTCACGAGGCTTGGCCCCTCTCCAGGGCCTTGAGTTGCGGTCGCTGAAGTTGGGCCGTACCAGGCCGCTGATGGAGCCACGTCACGGGCCACAAGCAGGCTAGTCTGGGTACCCCTGTTCCCAGTACGCCAACAGTAGCCCCGGTGCCCAAGGCGTGCTTGGACTTGGCTTCGAGGCGAAGCCAATGGGGCAAGGGAGAAGCGCCGTGGGCCCCAATCGCCTGCGGCCCTTGTCGACACGTGGCATCTTGATTGGGCGTCGGCGTCTGTGCTTCCCCACGCCGCCTTGATAAGTGCCCGACTTGGCGAGACACTGCTACATGCACAAAGAACTATCATTACGCGAGATTGTGGGAGCCGACAGTTGGCCTCCTTCAGGCTATAAAATGGGGGGAGGGTGAAGCCCCTGTTGCCCATCTCCTTCATCTTGTCGCCCTCCTTTTCTTCTTCCTCCTTACCGCACTAGCACCGTGATGCCCATGGCACCGATAAGGAGATTCTCTGCCGCTGAAAAAGGGAACACTCCCTGCAAGGAGCGGGAACCACTTTCGCCGAAGAAGAGGTTCAGTCGCCCTCCTGGCGCTGTCGAGGGGCGGGAGGTGATGATACCTTGGTGCGAGCGGCCTCCTCCTGGCTACCCGCTGCCCTTGTACGCCCAACAACAAGGGGGTTGCGCCCTGCGCCGCTTGAGTCGTGGTCGAGGTCGTCCTGCTGGGGCTGCTTGGGCTGCCGGTCCCCGATCCCACATCAAGGACTGCTCGCGCAAGTTTGTGGTGTGGACAGCGATGCCCCCTCCATCTTGGATCCGGCTTCCGAGGTTCTTCGTTGAGCTAATGCCGGCGAGGGGTCCTGCCAAGCTATGATTGCAACACGCCGGGTGCTGTAGCCAGGCTTCGGAGTTGGAGGTGGAGGTCGTCGCCCCGGCTGGTGTCTTCCTGACTCGAGGGTGGGGAAAAATCTCCCGCGTGTGTCGTCCTGATGGAGCTTCCGTCGATCATTTCGAGTTTAACAGCGCCTCCACACTATTATTCAAGGTCTTCGACTAGGAAGGACGCCGCCAGGAGTGCTGCCCTAGTGGGAGCCGCCAGGGTGGCACAGCGGTGGACGCCGTGCCTGCTCTCGGCCTGTCGACAAATCTCCTGGCAGCGGTGATGGCCCCTGGGAATCGAGCAGCTCTCCCGAGCCTAACAAGTCTCCAGAGACGAGCGACGACAGCTACGCGCCCCCAAGCTCACACCGCGCCCTGAGCGTGATAGCTGCTCCACCTCGTCATCGCTGGTGACCTGAGCAGGGTTGGAGAAGTCCTCCGTGGCCCACTGGTAATGATGGCGTCGACAGTGGCAGCCGTAGTTAAGGTCTCCTTGAGTCTCCTTCTTTTGCTCCCTGTGAGGAATCAAAGCGAACCCCGTGGGGGTGTGTAAAGAACCGGTAATGCTTTTGCTCCGATGCTTATTATTCTTGCCATGGAATCGTGTTTGCGAGTCTTGCTTCGGCACTGTCCCCCTTTTTATTCTTCCAATAGATTTGCGCTCTACGCCGGCAGGTCCCAGTCCCAGGGCAACCTTCAGCTGTCGCTGGTATGCCAGGTCGTGATGCCGTGGTCAAGGTCTAGAGGTGACCGGCCCGGGGTCCGGTAAGAGCTCCTGAGGCGCGATGCTCAAGAGGTCCCCCTAGCAGCTCCCGGAGGCTAAAAAGGGAGGCGGCACCGCCGGAGCAAGACTTCTGGAACCAAACATGTCGAGTAGTGGCGTTATTCTGATTGAATGCGTGACTTATCTTGACGGGCCTGAGGTGATTCTCCAAGCGGTGCGCCTGATCTGCTCCTTCGACAGCGCGGTTGAGCTTTCACGATTTCTTTCCCGCTTGCTTTAGTGTTCTGCGTCGGCAGAGCCCGGCCCCGTGCATACCTCAGCCGCCGCTGGCTCATCCGGATCACCAGGATGAGGCCAGGGGGTGAGGGGCTACGTTACTAGTTAGGCTCCTGAGTCACGATGCTTAGGAGTCCCCCTTGATGTGCGAACATCCCTCGGGAATGAAATTCTAGACTAGGCCTTGGTGTTTTGCGTCGACAGGGCCCGACCCCACGCATACGTCAGCCGCCGCTGGCTCGTCTGGATTCCCAGGATAAGGCCAGGGATTGAGGGGCTATGTCGCCAGTTAGGCCCCAGAGATGTGATGCTCAGGGTGTTGGAAATATGCCCTAGAGGCAATAGTAAAATGGTTATCATTATATTTCCTTGTTCATGATAATTGTCTATTATTCATGCTTGAATTGTATTATCCGGAAACAGTGATACATGTGTGAATACATAGACCACAATGTGTCCCTCGTAAACCTCTAGTTACTAGCTCGTTGATCAACAGATGGTTACGGTTTCCTAACCATGGACATTGGATGTCATTGATAAAGAGATCACATCATTAGGAGAATGATGTGATGGACAAGACCCAATCCTAAGCCTAGCACAATGTCAGGCCCAAGATGCGATTCTATCCCAATCACGTGACACTTACGTGATTGGGGCACAACCGCATTTCGGGCACTTAGCAAGATGGGTATCATTACATCGTACCACTACATACATACATGGGTGATACAACAATTCATACAAGTCACATGAATACAACATCATCAATACAAGACATCCGACTACGGATGCAAACATGAAAAGAACAACGACATCCATCTGCTATCCCAGGATGCCGACCCGGAACCTAACCAAAGACTGAAGAAGAAGAAGAAAGAACTCCAAACAACGATCATCGCTCTCACATCAAGACATCGGAAACCTGCACCTGCAACTGTTGTTGTAGTATCTGTGAGCCACGAGGACTCAAAAATCCCATAACCATGGGTAACAAGACTATCAAAGCTTAATGGGTAGGAAGAGGTAAAGTGGTGAGGTTGCAGCAACGGCTAAGCAATATATGGTGGCTAACTTACGAGTACAAGAATAAGATGAGCATCTAAGCGAACGGTCGCAAACTAGTAGTGATCGCTAAAGATCCTAAACTACCTATGAGTCAAACATAACCCCATCGTGTTCCCTTCTCAAAGGGAAAAGCGACAGTCACGGTTACTCACACAGTTGTGTGTTTTACTTCGGATCCTCTGTCAAGTTTTCTACAACCGGACATTAACAAATTCCAATCTGCCACATAACCGCGGGCACGGCTTTCGAAAGATCAAAACCCTGCAGGGGTGTCCCAACTTAGCCCATCACAAGCGCTCACGATCAGCAGAAGTAATAATAATATTACCCCTTATCTTAGGGACAATCCGATCAGGCTCGGAATCCGGGTGCACAAGACATTTCGACAATGGTAAAACAAGTCCAGCAAGACCTCCCGGTGTGTCGACACCCTGATAGTAGCCGCGCGTATCTCGTCTCAGGCCACGACCGGATGGGTGATGCTACAGGTTATACCAGATACCTCCGGTTTCCCCTAGGCGGCCCTGCAGGACCCCCGTTTGGGACCAACACCATCAGCACTGGCCCCCCTGCTATGTAGAAAAGAATCCCGAGGGCGCGACCCCCTATGCAAATTTAATTATTTAATTAAGTTGTTATTATGAGGCAAATTAAAACCAATTTTGGGCCTTGCTAGAGGAGTTTTATTCAAAGACGAAGTGTCAAAGGGTGCCCATATACCCAACCGTGTAAGGAATGCAAAATCAAGGAACATAATGTCGTTTTATCGGCTCGTAAGGTGGCATGAGTGGAACAAAACACCGAGCAAAAGGCCAAGCCTTCCACCCATGCCCACTATATAGGTGTGTTAATAATAATAATAGATATTGTGATATTCCAACAACAAGTTCCAACATGAAACGATCTTCAACTTCACCTGCAACTAACAACGCTATAAGAGGGGCCGAGCAAGGGGGTAACATAGCCAAACAACGGTTTGCTGGGAAGGTGTCAAAGAGTTAGAGGTTTCATGGCAACAAGGAGAGGGGCTGACAATAAAGATGGGTAGCGTGACATATAACGATAGCAACGAGACAACTAAGCATGGCAATGATAGTAAAGGTATCCAAGGTGATGGTCATCTTGCCTGAGATCCTGCAAGGAAGAAGAATGAATCCGTGAAGAAGATGAAGAAGAAGCCTTGAAGACGAAGCACGCGAAGTCGAACGAATCCTCACGATCGCAACGGAACAAGCACTAACGAGAAGAAGCAAGCAATACGGTAAACACACAACACAAGAACATGACAATATGCTCAACCAAGTATGATGCAAGACAAGTCTATATATGATGCAATACATGGAAAGGGATGAAGCACCCAAGAACAACACCAAACAACAAGTTTAAATGAGGCCGGAATCAACATATAACAATTCCGGTAAGACCTCATATGCATAATTTGAAATTAGTCCAGATCTGAACAAATCTTAAGTTAAAGTTGTTAAACAGAAATTTAACTTGCACCATGATGATCTACACGAAAATCTAGTCAAGTTTCATATAAATTTTGTTTAATTCGGAGCTACGGCCTAGAAGATATGAACAAAACAAGACAAGCATGTCAATGGTGTAAGATGCACCCAAACATCAACCAAACACACTCCAAACAGATATTCAACATGATATTATGATTCTACATGCAAAATCACACAAGTTTCATATAGGGCACACTCAAAATGGAGCAACGGTTCAACACATACACATGAAACAAGATATAACAACAAGCTGAAGTTGACAGCCACATAGCAACTTTGGAGCAAGGTGAAAATTAGCTACAGCACCCAAACATGATAACAAGAAGCATGGATGTGAAATAGACATGATACTTAACAAGCATGAACTTAGAACACACCGAAAAGCTTGCTGGAACACAATTAACCAAGCATGGCAAGTTGTAATAAAGTTATCCAGACTTAGCCAAAATCTGGGAAGGCAAAAACATCATCACGATGCTGCCTTCGGAGGCACAAAACAACATGCATATCAACTCCATTAAATATATAAAGAACATGGACATGTAGTAGACATATCATACAGCAAACAACTCCATTGGGGCAACTCCATAGGAGGCATGGATCAATAGCAACAAGCTCCACCAAATTGAACATGCAGATAAAATCCTGACAGATATAATTTATAGCAACTTGAGAGCAAGAAATAAATAAGCTACAGCAGGTCACATAGGCAAACAAAGGCATGAATGGATAGACAATAACATGGACAACAAGACATGATCATTGGCCACTCCAAAACAAGCATGGATTTGAGTGGGGCATCAAGCAAACATGGCATCAGGTTATAACAGATTCCACACTTAGCAGTTTTTTCACTAAGTATAAAACAGCAACAACAACATGGCATGTTTACAAGATTGTTGAAGTCACCTCAAGGCATATCATGGAAATTGAATTGCACCGCAGCAAAGACCATATGATTGTGCTTCTAAAACATATTGACATGTGGCATGAAGACAAACACATCAATAGCAATGACCAAGTGAAGTCGGCATCTCATAACAAGTTTCAGCACTTAACAACCACATGCACTTTTGCAATAGAGATTAACATGGCAAGATGAACTCAAACAAGCATGCTACCGAAACCATCTTGTAGAGCACTTCACAATGAACATTTTGACATATCATATGCTTCATTTGGATAAACATGCACAAAGTTATCACATCTCAAACATGGCATCAAATTAACAAGTAACAACAGTTTATAACAAGTATCACTCTTGCAACAGAGATTAGGGCATCAAGATGAAGTCAAACAAGCATGGCACAATGGAACAAAGTGTATAGCATATCATCACAGTCATTTTGACATATCATTTGCATCATTGGACATACACACAAAAAGTTACAGCACCGCAAACATGCATATAAATTACGAAAGTTTAGGGACTTAGCAGAAAAAACAACCTCTCGGGGAATGGACATGTCCATGTCAGATCAGACATGTCCGACGGTGCGGCTGATGGGTCCGCCTGACAGGGACTCAACGGGGGAAGGGCGGACACGTCCGGGCTCCTCCCGGACATGTCCGTCGGCGGCCGCGGCTGGACCCACCGTTCAGAGAGAGGGCGAGTCAACGCGGGCGGCAACGGTGCGAGGCCGAGGTCCCGTCGGCGGCGCGTGCGGCTCCGGCGAGGAGACGGTCGGAGGGGCTCGGTACGGCTGGACCCGGCGAAGGGGCGGACGGTGGCGGGGCCCTCCAGCGAGGAGCTGCGAGCTCCGGGCGGAGGCAGACATGGCGGCGGCGGGAACTCGTGGCGGAGAAGAGCGCTGGCGGGGAGGACTTCTTCCGGCGATGAGGGGATATGGGGAACGACCGGCGGCGACGGCCTGGAGCTGGCCGGCGACACATCTCCGGCAAGGGAGGCGAGACCCGCGGGCGGCGGAGCTGGCGCTTGGCGGCGGAGATCGAAGTCTCGGGGCGCGGGGCGCTCGGGCCCAGATCAGCCTGAGGGCGGGCCTCCGCATGGGCTTGGCAGGCCGGCGGCGCTGGTGGCTGAGGGGGAGCGGGGCGACGTGGGGAGGGGCGCGTGGCGCCGTTCCATTGGCTCTGGGCGCCCGCGTGGCGGCGGCTGGCCACTAGGAGGCCGCCAAGTGGCGGAGGAGGGCAGGTGCGGGCCGGATTTCGAGGGGAGAGAGGTGGGAGATGGCTGGATCTGGCTGGGGCGTGGATTTCAATGCAAGGGAGAGCTAGAGGTAGGGGAAGAGGCTAGGGTAGTCCATTTTTGGCATGGGGGTGTTTATATAGCAAAAGGACTAGGGTTAGGGGGTTTTGGGGGCTTTTGAGCCCTCCGATCTCGATCGGACGACACCGGTCGAGAGGGGGGGGGGGGAGG
>LR738715.1:524316946-524328019 GCA_902687465.1 Secale cereale | reverse complement strand
CCCCGTGGCCACCGCCCTAGGAGTTGGATCTCCTAGGGCCGGCGCCCCCCAGGGCCCCTATATATAGTGGGGGGAGGGAGGGCAGCTGCACCCTATGCCCTGGCGCCTCCCTCTCCCTCCCGTGACACCCTTTCCTCCTCCATTGTTGCTTGGCGAAGCCCTGCAGGAATACCGCTACATCCACCACCACGCCGTCGTGCTGCTGGATCTCCATCAACCTCGCCTCCCCCATTGCTGGATCACGAAGGAGGAGACGCCGCTGCTCCGTACGTTTGTTGAACGCGGAGGTGCCGTCCGTTCGGCGCTAGGATCATCGGTGATTTGGATCACGACGAGTACAACTCCATCATCCACGTTCTCTTGAACGCTTCCGCTCGCGATCTACAAGGGTATGTAGATGCACTCCCCTCTCCCTCGTTGCTAGATGACTCCATAGATTGATCTTGGTGAAGCGTATAAATTTTTTCATTTCTGCTACGTTCCCCAACACAGGGGTCCCCCTTGACGTACGAACAGACCTTAGTGCTCCCAGCCAGCCTCCCCTTCTCCCGCTCTTCGAGGTGCTCTGCGTCCTCGGGCCCCGACCATCTAGCGGAGCTCAGCCGCCGCTGGTATGCCAGGTCGCAATGTCGTGGCCAAGTCCAGGGGTGAGGGCTGGAAAGTGAGTAGGAGCCCATGAGATGTGATGCTTAGGAGCCCCCCCTTTTAACGCGCAAGAGAATTACGTGAGAAGTGAAAAAATCGACAAAGCCGCATGTCGCTAGACTCCAGAGATTCCTGCGGGTCAGTTCGACGAAGCAGCACAATTTACAATCACGCCTATCGTTGGACCACTGATCTTTCCACAGGAAGACGAAGGCACTAAGGACCTGGTGAGGTGACATGCACGAGGTGGGCCGCGAGTCAGAGCTTGATCTCCCAGATTTTCTAGTGTTGCAAGGACGGACCCAAGCACAAGCGTCGTGCCAACGTGTGTAGGCCCTGTTGCGGGATGAGCAGGAGTCCATTCGGCAGCGAGGGAGGCCAAATGAGGTGGCGAGTGAGCAGGTGATGATCATAAGGTAATTCATAGGCGGAAACGAGCTAATCTAGGTGATGCAAAATGTGATACATGCCATAGGGACGGACCCGTGCAGCCTGGGGATGGTGCAGCCCGAGGGGCTCCCCCAGCATTGTAAGCTAAAAATGCATAAAGGATACAAGTCGCAGGGGCAAGCCCATGCGACTTGGGGATGATGTAGCCAGAGGGGCGCCCCCAACTAAACAAACTGAAACGAAGTCACCTGGTACCGATGTAGGAGTGGTGTTGATGGAGCTGAAGATGCTCACTGCAGATGTTGTTCCACACGAGCCGCGTGACTCTGGGGCCTCGCGAGGCTCCTCGGGTTCCGAGAACTCGCGAAGGACCGGCGCCACCTGTGCCTGGATCTCTTGATGCCTAGCCTTGCGAGCTGCTAGGACTTCCCGCATATGGCACTGGTGCAGGGCCGCCTGGTTCGGCAAGACGAAGGGCATATGAACATAACTGTGAGGAGGGCCCTTGCACCGGTCCACTTGCAAGTCTTCGATGGTCTGCTCGATGAACTCCTGAGCGCTTGGCGCCTCGCGCCTTGTGCTCTCTTGAGGGAAACGCGCGGTGAAGCACGCCTCCACATGGTGCTTGAGCGCCTCCCTCGCGACATTGGCTAGGCCAGAGGCCCTCCAGAGGAGAGCTCCCGAGTCCAGTCTGAGAGGGGCGTATGGCGCGCCTTCCTATGCGAGAGAGGGAGGCGCCCCGTCCATGTGCGCAGATCCTGAGGCGCGGCCGCTAGGTGCTGCGTCTTCACGAGGCTCCAGGGCGGGCAGCTGCTTCTTCTTCTTCGGGATAGCTTCAGGGGGGTAGATGGTGTTTTCGTTGTCCGGGTCCTGGACTGCTGCAGCCTGGTAAGCGCGCTCGAGGGAGCACACAACATCCTTTTCTTCGCAAGCAAGGGTGATGATGTCACGGCTCCCCGGCATCCCGAGGATGTTGTAGCCATGGTGAGTCACTACCATGAACTTGACCAGGGCTAGATACCCGAGGATGGCGTTGTATGGGAGGTGGATGTGAGCGACGTCGAAGTCGATGAGCTCGGTGTGGTAGTTGTCGCGCGTGTCGAAGGTAACAGGTAGCCGGATCTGCCCGATTAGGGTGGTGGAGCCATCGGTCATTCCTGAGAAAGGCCTGGTGGGTTACATCTGGTCATACGGTACTTGGAGACGGTCAAATGTGTCGATGGAAAGGACGTTGAGCCTCGCACCACCATCGATGAGGATCTTGGTGACTTGGATGTTGCTGATGATGGGTGAGCAGAGCATTGGGAGAGTGCCGGCGGTCGCCGCGCACTTGAGTTGGTCAGCTGAGAAGAAGGTAATGGTGCACTTGGACCACCTGAGCGGCTGTGTGGCTTCTAACCTAGGGAGAGATGCGTTTACTTCTCGGGCGAACTGCTTGAAGATGCGCTGAGAGGCTGGAGCCTACACACCACCCAAGATGCAGGCGATGGCGCGAGGCTCCTGGAAGCCCCCAGCCCTCTCGTCTTGGTCGTGGTTCATTCTTGGAGGCGGCAGTGGTGGGAGGTCGGCCTTGCCCTGAGGAAAGTCCTCACAAGGCTAGTCCCTCCAGGCACCCTTGCGAGGCTGATCCCTCCAGGCGCCCTCGCGAGGCTGATCATGCTAGCATTCCTCACAAGGTTGATCGCGCCACTCGTGACGGGGGCTGCAGTCATCCCAGCGCCCCTAGTTCGGCTTCCTCCACAGCCGTAGCCTCGGTCGTTGCGCTCGGGGCGTCGACCGATGTATCCGTCGCGGATAGCCCTGGGCTCCTGGCAGTCGTTGGTGTTGTGGTTGTGCACGTTGTGGAAGGCGCAGAATGGGCGGCTGTTCTTGGATGACTCCTGGTGGTCGCGGCCATGCTTCATCTCTGGTTCGGCCTCGAGCACGGCCACCCCCTTGCGCTTCACGTCTTTAGCCTTGGCCTTCTTGTCCTGTGGGTCAGCAGCGGGGAGCTCGATGAGGGAATGACGTCCCTCCTCAGCTCTGGCGCACTTGCTCGTGAGGTTGAACAACTCCAGGGCAGTGCACAGATCTTCGTGGATGGCGAGCTCCTCTTTCATCTTGACATCGCGAACACCATCGGAGAACGCCGAGATGATGGCCTCGTACGTGACCTTGGGGATCTTGAGGCGGACGCTCTTGAAGCGTTGTACTTCTGCAGGGTTTCCCCTGGTTGCTCCTTGACGCGCCGCAGGTCACCTGGGGCTGGCGGGCGGTCGCGGATGCCCTGGAAATTAGCGATGAAACGGTCGTGCATCTCACCCCAGGAGGAGATCGATCATGCGCGCAGGTTTAGGGGCCACGAGCGCGCATCGTCCTTCGGAGCCATTGGGAACCAGTTCGTCATGATCTTCTCATCGTCGTTGGATGACTAGATGCTCAGCTCGTAGAGCTGCAGGAACTCAGCAGGGTCGGGGGTGCCGTCGTAGCGTGGAGGCAGGTCTGGCTTGAACTTGTCGGGCTAGTTGACATTCCATAGCTCAGGGGTGAAGGCCCGGCATCCCGCCGAGAACACCGGAGCCTGTCTCAGAGGCGGAGCTTGATCTTGGTTGTCGTGCGCTGCCACTTCAGGGGGCGCACGGTCTTGACGTGGCGGTGGAGGGAGCGCGGGAACTCCTCCTTGCGACCGCTGGATCTCTTGGAAGCTTCCTTCTTCATGCACGGGCGCCCCGCGCGATGGGTTGTGCCGTGGGGCCGCATGCCTTGGAGCGTGGACAACGTCTTGATGCGGAGATGGTGGAGGCGCTGGACGGGTCACTTCATCCGCGAGGGGAGGTAGGCGAGGTAGCGAGAGGGACGGGGCAGGAGAGCTCCCAGTGGTGCTGACGAGCTCGGTGATGCGGTCTAGCCAATCCTCGTAGAGGTCAACAAGGGGGGGTAGTGCAGGAGCTCGCGCGCCATGAGCAGTGCAGCCTGCGCGTCTGCGGGTCCGCAACGTTCGTGCGACGACGAGCAAGTGGAGGTCAGCAATGGGGTTGCGGTGCGTCCATCCTGTCGCACCAAGGGGTCTGGCAGGAGCTGTCTGAGCGACGCGGGCTGCGAGGGCGGCCCGTCGCTCAGCACGAGCACGGCGACCGTCAGCCATGCAAGCGGTGGAGCGGTGATGCATCGACCGATGGAAGAGAGGTTTCGGCACACCCCTACCTGGCGTGCCAAATGTCGGATTTTGGGTTCCGCTAACCCTTGAGAGGTTTGAACTCTGGGGTGCACACGAAGAACACTCTCTCCCCAGCGCGCTCGCCCTAGGATTCCACAACCTAGGTTGACGAACTCAAAGAACAAGGGACATAAAGGATTATACTAGTTTGGGCCACCTTGCGGTGTAATATCCTACTCCAATGTGTGTGGTGGATTGCCTTGTATGGCTGAGGATGAACTAGTACAAGGGATGAACAGCCTCTGGAGGAGAGGTGCTCTTGGGCTCAGATGAGCTTGTTCTGTCGTAGATTAGATCGGATGAGTCGACCAGATCTTGGATCTCCTCTCACTCTAGGGTTGGTGGCTAGATCCTATTTATAGTGGCCTTGGTCCTCTTCGCAAATATCGGCGGGAAGGGATCCCACAATGGCCAAATTTGAAGGGCAACAGCTAGTACAAGTTATCCTGACAAAAGTGGTATGCGCCTGCCAAAGGCTCTCGTGATGGTGCCGCGTCGGGCTCCACGTTGACCTCCATTCTGCCGCCCTAATGGTCCTTGGTCTTGTTTCACCGATATGGAAACATTTGCTTGATTCCTCAGGACTCTGCGCCTGCGCTTGCCCCCTTAGCACCAAAGGGGATACTGGCACACCGCGCCCGCTGGCACCCGCCTGGCCACGATCGTCATTGCTCACATCACGCGAATCTCACGAGGTGCACCTTGCATAGAATCTCCGCTCCTTGGGAGCCAGCCTAGGGAGACTGCCCCCAGGGAGGCCTTGTTGGCGCCCGCCTCGCGAGGCTTGGCCCCTCACGAGGGTCTTGAGTTGCGGTCGCTGAAGTTGGGCCATACCAGGCCGCTCATGGAGCCACGTCACGGGTCGCATCCAGGCAGGTCTGGGTACCCCCGTTCCCAGGACGTCGAAAGGACTAACCCATGTAGGTATTGAAAGTGCAACACTCAAAGTGATTGCTCCAATTTATCTAGATCAACATTGAGCATCCATATTTACACTATATATCTACATGAAGTCATCATCGAGAAAACCCAAGGTTAGTTCATCCCTCTTAGGGGGGATATCACATCTAGGAGGAGCTTTGCTCTAAAAATTGAGCTCAAGCAACTCTAATGGTGTGAACACATTAATGTAGAGCAATTGCCAATTTATGTAGGAGATAAAGATCCTTCGGAAGCAATTCAAGACTTGTCTATTGGCAAGATCCGTCCAACAAAGGTGAAAGAGAGTACTTTGTCCGTCCATGTGGAAGCTTCTACCACACGACAAGGTGAACCACAAGTTGACTTGGAGGCATCCACAAGTGGGACACGCCATGATGAAGAAGACAAGGAAGTGCATCAATATGAACCTCATCGACCTCCTTCTCCACCTTCACAAGGGGACAACAACACCAACAACAATGAAGAAGGACAAGAAGAAGAAGAAGATGAAGAGGATGCTCCACCCCGACCCAAGCAAAAGCTTGCACGAGTTAGAGCAAGAATTGCTAGAGATCATCCCGTAGAGCAAATCTACGATGATATCCAAACCGGGAGAATCACTCGCTCTAAATCTCGTCTAGATAACTTTTGTGAACATTACTCTTTCATATCTAACCTTGAACCTATGAAGGTTGAAGATGCTCTTGATGATCCAGATTGGATAAATGCCATGCACAAAGAACTACATAACTTTGAGAGAAATCAAGTGTGGACATTGGTCGAGAAGCCCGACAACAACCACAACATCATCGATACCAAATGGGTGTTTCGCAACAAGCAAGACAAAGATGGTCAAGTCGTCAGCAACAAAGCACATCTCGTCGCCCCAGTCTACACTCAAGTCGAAGGTATGGACTACGGTGAGACATATGCCCCCATTGCTAGACTTGAGTCCATTCACATCTTACTTGCTTATGCTAATCACCATGATATCACCTTGTACCAAATGGTCATTAAAAGTGCTTTTCTAAATGGTGAAATTGAGGAGGAAGTTTATGTTAAACAACCTCCCGGCTTTGTTAATCCAAAGAAACCTGATAATGTTTACAAACTTCACAAAACTCTTTATGGTCTTAAACAAGCTCCTAGAGCGTGGTATAAATGCTTGACCAATGGTATAATTGTGAATTATTTGTGTGCCAAAGTTATGTTGATGATATCATATTTGGTTCTACTAACCCCCATTTTAGTGAAAGGTGTGGAAAGCTAATGTTGGAAAATTTTGAGATGTCTATGATGAGTGAACTCAAGTTCTTTCTCGGTTTGCAAATCAAGCAAACTAAAGAGGGTACCATTGTTTCTCAAACAATGTATACCAAGGACTTGTTCAAGAAGTTCAACATGCAAGAATTCAAAGGTATGACTACACCCATACCTACTAGTGGACATCTTGACTTGACTAAGGATGGCGAACCGGTTGATCAAAAGGTTTACCGCTCTATGATTGGTTCACTGTTATATCTATGTGCCGCCCGTCCTGACATTATGCTAAGTGTGTGCACGATATCAAGCAGCTCCTAAAGAATGTCATCTTAAGGCTGTGAAAAAGATAGTGAGATACTTAATTCATACACCAAATTTTGGCATTTGGTATCCTAAGAGGTCCTCTTTTGATCTTGTTGGCTACTCCGACTCGGACTATTGCGGTGACAAGGTTGATAGAAAGTCCACTTCGGGTACTTGTCAATTTCTTGGTAGATCTCTTGTGTCTTGGTCCTCCAAGAAACAAAACTCGGTATCCTTATCCACCGCCGAAGCGGAATACATTGCCGTTGGTTCATGTTGTGCTCAATTACTTTGGATGACCCAAACTCTTAAAGATTATGGGATCTATGTGAAACATGTTCCATTGCTTTGTGACAATGAAAGTGCTATTAAGATTGCTCATAATCCTATGCAACATTCTCGAACTAAGCATATTGAAGTTCATCATCATTTCGTTCGAGATCATGTTGCTAAGGGTGATATCAATCTTAAACATGTTCGCACTGATAAGCAATTAGCGGATATATTTACTAAAAAACCACTTGATGAGAAAGTGTTTTGCAGGTTGAGAGGTGAATTGAACATTATTGATGCCTCAAACTTGGAGTAGGAACTCCATTCGGATACATGCAAGGCATAATTTTTTGAGTAATCCTCGATATTTCTCTTATGATGATGATCATATGTCTTGGACACACTTGTACCCTTGCATGCTATCTAATCCTTGTAGGTACTTCGATGAATCTAAATCCATGGGATTGCAACTCACTCACATCTTGAGCAATCTCTACATCACTAAGTCTCTACAATATGGTGCTTGAAGACAAGGAATCATGAATCCTTTCAATATGGTGGTTGAAGACAAGGAATCATGATTTCTATATATCAAATTTCATTTGGTATCAAGTTTTCATGATTGTCATTTTGGATACACAAGTGCACTTCCTTGCAAATCTAACCCATGTAGGTAGATGAACTCAAACTACAAGTGGTGCTCCCAATTCTTGATGAGCTACATCAACCTTGAGCATCCCACACAAGTTCAACTACTTGAAAAAGATCAACACCACAACCCAAGGTATGTCATTCCATCTTAGAGAAGCTTTATCCCAAGTCATGACAAAGATCAACAAGAAATGAAACAGAAAAGAGAATAGAAAAAAAAGGGAGAGAGAAAAGCTTACCTGGCGCCCCACCCGGCCCACCTGCCGGCCCAGCCCAGCTGCCGCTCCAGCGAGCTGCTTGGCTCGGCGAGGCAGGCAGGCAGGTGCTCGACGACGACCGCGCCGCGCGCCACGCAGCTGCCCGCCGCCCTGCTTCATCCTCTCGCCGTCCTGGAGGGATGGTTCGGTCGTCCATGTCCTCCCCGACCTCGCAGACACCTCCACCTCCCCCAGTTCCTCTCCCTCGCTCTCCCCGCGCCATGGCCGACGCCGCCGTGTTCGCACCGTCTTAGAAGCCGCGTCCACCGTCGTCCCTGAGCCCCGCCTTGGTGTCCATCGTCTCCGCCGTCCTCGACTGCTTCGAACAGGCCGAGCCCCGAGCGCTCGCCCGCCCTGGAGACGCCCCCGACCTCTTCTTCCCCAACTCCGGCCGCGGAGATCCCTCTCGCTGTTCCGCTCAGCTCCGACCACCTCCGAGTTCGCTCCGGCGCTTGCTGCAACCCCTGTGAGCCTAGCTTCATCCTCCCCCACTCCGTTGGCTCTCTTTTGCCCTGGAACGTACTGCACAAAGCTCACCGCACGCACCGCCGCCGTGCTCGCCGCCGGTGATGCTCCGGTGACCATTTGGTCACTGGCACCCGTCCATCACACTCACCGCAGCACGTAGATGCGAAAGGTGCTACGCACGCATCGCCTAGGCCCCTGCAGCCGCATCTCCACACACGCCCGACGCCGGTTGCCGCCGTCGAGCTTGTTGCCGTCGTCTCCGGCCACCCCAGGTCCGGCGACCACCACCATCCGACGCGCAACAACAAGGGCTTTCCAACGCACCTAACCGCAGCTCGAGCCGTGCACCGTAGGCGATTTCCGAAGCACGCCGCCGTGTTTGGCCTCGCCGGCGGCTAAACGCCAGCGAGTTGGACCTGTTTTGACCACGGGTTTGACCCCGTGGGTCACTGACATGTGGGCCCTGCCCGCAAGTCAAACCTAGTTTAGGTGTTAATTTAATTCTAATTAGTTAATTAGTTAACTGTGACACTGACCAGTGGGTCCCACTGGTCAGGTTTGACTGGGACTGGCCCTGTTGACTGCCTGAGTCAGCATGATGTCATGCTGACGCAGTAAAGGTTTTTCTGGGATTTTTAGATTTAAAATAATTCAGGAAATTCCAGAAAATACCCAAAACTTCTAAAAATCATATAAAATCAACCATAGCTCAGATGGAAAAGATTTATATATGAAATATGATCAGAAAAATCCAATCTTTCCAATGGCACTAGTTTCATGCATGTTTGAACAAGTTAACTTGCTGTGTACATCAAAAACATGATAATGCACTTATTTAAATAATAGTTTGAACTTCAATTTGAATCTTTGATTCAAATAGGTTCAAACCCTTCTGGTTTTAGTTGCATTAGCCAACACACATGCATCTTGCCATGTCATAAACATGCATCATATTGTTGCATTTGTTTGTTAATGATTGTATCGTCAGTATTCCCTGTGTTAGGTCCTGCTCCCAAGGATACTGCTGCTTACCCAGCTGAAGAGCAGTACCCGACAACTACCTTGTCAGGCAAGCAATCATTGATCATTCCGATACAAACCCAATCTTCTCGCTCCTGCTCTCTTTTACTGCATTAAGGCAACAGCGTGTGAACTGCTACTTGCTGCGGTAGTTGAACCCTATTCCCTTGCATGACCTGTCCTTGCCACAGTAAATAGTTGAAACCCACTAGCATGTGTAGGAGTTGATTGAGCCATGTGATGTGTGATCCACCATGCTGCTTGTTTATGTTGCCTGCTATGCTTAGAGTTGTGTCTGGTCTAGTTCATCTGGGTGATGGATCAGAGTGAAATAATCTTACCGATAAAGAGAAGGAGGTGTGGAGTACGATTGGTAAAGGTATCGATGAAAGGCCATGTAGGAGTACATGGTGGGTTGTTTCATTGGAATCGTCCATAGGACCTGAGATCTGTATGTGTGGTTCAAGTTGCAGTTACTACCATGCATTGGGCCCGAAACCAATGGACCCTCTCGGCTTATTAATTACCCTCGATCTCTGTCCAGGAGTTGCAACTAGTTTCTGGTGTTTATAGCTTACTGGAGGTCGTGCACAACGCTGACCCTCGGGGTGGGTTGTGATGCGACAGGTACGTGCCGCGGTGTACCGGTTGCCCGTTTGGTGACTCGGGAACCCTGTACACATCGTTTGGGGCTGTGAGCGACACCCCGGCCAGATATCCCCACGGATGGAACCCAAATAGGCGATAAACCTGGACGAGAGACTTGAGTAGTTAGTCAGGTCGTGGCCGACACCCTCGCTGGGCTTCCGCTTGAAGGTTGCCGAGTACACACCGAGTAAACGGCGATAAGTGGTGAAAGCGTGTGCGAAGAAGTACACCCCTGCAGGGTTATCAAACTATTCGAATAGCCGTTGTTCGCGGTACGAACTACTTGGTTACTCTTACAGTTCATAGACAAGTTGATGGATACTACTAAAAGCCTCAAGATAAGCGTGAGTGCCGTGGATGGCCCTTCCGTAGGATGACGGAAGAGCATCCTCGGTAGTGTATTGATGTGGTGAGTAGAGGACTCGTGTTCGTAATAACATCTTGCAATCTGTTGAGAGTTGTAGTATAGGTTAGCCAAGGTCAAAGCTGACATTCTTCTATAAACTCCTCTATCCCCCTTTGAAAATGTTGCATGTATGATAGGTTCTGTGGTAAGACTTGCTGAGTACCTTTGTACTCATGTTTGCTTAATAGCTGTTGCAGAGGAGAACCCTGCCCCTGCTGATGGGTTCTACATAGACGTTGACGTCGACGAGTAGCTTGACACCCAGACGGAGATCTGGAGCTTGTGAAGGGCCTTGTAGATAGTCAGGCTACACCAAGCCTGTTTTATTTTCTAAGTTGTCTGTACTCAGACATGTAGCTTCCGCTTGTGCTTGTATGACTGTATGACTTGAGTGTTGGGTCATGTGACCCCTACCTGTATGGATATGTTATGTATGGCTCTTGGAGCCTTTTAAATAAAGTACTTTGAGTCATAGAGTTCTGTTGTGATGCAATGTTGTATTTGCACATATTGAGCATATTGCGTGTATGATTGAAATGCTTGGTATGTGTGGGATCCGACACCTAGTTGTTTTCCTTTGGTAGCCTATCTTACAGGGAAATGCCTCCTAGTGATTCCAATGAGCCTTGGTA
>LR738715.1:524291274-524314665 GCA_902687465.1 Secale cereale | reverse complement strand
TTGAAATGCTTGGTATGTGTGGGATCCGACACCTAGTTGTTTTCCTTTGGTAGCCTATCTTACAGGGAAATGCCTCCTAGTGATTCCAATGAGCCTTGGTAGCTTGCTACTGCTCGGAACACGTAGGCTGGCCGGCATGTGTCCTTCTTCGTTCCTGTGTCTGTCCCTTAGGGGAAATGTCACGCATTGTTCCTTTAAGTCCATGTAGCTTGCTACGACTTGGGTTCATACGTTGATGACCGACACGTTCGTTGCTGGGTCATGGATGCCTGTCTCTGTAATTTAGTGCCACTTTTGGTTTATAACTAGCCATGTCGGCCCGGGTTCTCTGTCATATGGATGCTAGCGACACTGTCATATACGTGTGCCAAAATGCGCAAACGGTCCCGGGCCAGGTAAGGTGGCACCCGTGGGGTTACCGTGCGTGAGGCCGCAAAGTGATATGACGTGTTACAGCTAGATCGGTGTGACTTAGGATCGGGGTCCTGACATCAGACCCACCGATTTGCCTCTTTCAGTTGAACCGAACCATCTTGGTGCCACCGAAGAAAACAACTCGGTGCTACCAAATTCAATATTGAGGAGACACTTTGTCATCTGCATCCTGCATATTTGTTCCAGCTCCAATCAGTGATTCTTGTCCTCCACCAGCATCACATTTTATACATAGTGCTCTGCTCTGTGACTCAAGGACCAAACCTATTTTGACTCACACTCCAGAAGGTCCATTCTTGGAAATTGATGTCAAAGTGGGGAGAGAGTTTGTCGGATTACGGGCTCCGCAAACCCAAGAAGTTCGAACACAGGGGCATGAACAAAGATCTCTCCCACTCACGTCTACCTAGTGTCTTGCCCTCGTCCAGTGAAGAGATTCAAGCAAACAACAAGTGAAGCACGCAAGAGTTTACATAGGTTCAGGCCACCTTGTGGTGTAAAACCCTACTTCCTGCTTTGGTGGATTGGCCTCAGGAGGGCTAGAATATGAACTAGTACAGTGGTTCCTGAGCTCAGGAGAAGAGCTCAGGAGGGTCGGGAGGCAAGAGTTCTTTCTCCTTTGCGTGGTGGCCGAGTTTATGGACCTGCTTGACTTGTCCCTCATAGTGGGGATCCTAGCTACTTATATAGGCGGCCAGGGTCCTCTTCCCCCGAAATGTTTAGGCGGGAAGGGATCCCACAACGGCCATTTTTGAGCGGCAACACAATGACGTTCCTGCCCTGACAAAAGCAGTGTTCGCCTGCAAAAGGATCAGGCGGTGACACGGTGGTGGGCTCGGTGGTGACATCCTCACTGTCGCCCTTGCGGTCTTCGGCCTTGTTGCACCAAAGGGGAAACCTTTGTCATGCTCCTAGGGAACCTGTGCCTGCGCTGGCTCCTTTGCACCGAAACGGCAACTGCGCCATTGGCGGGCGCTGGCACGGTGCATCACTGCTTACGTCAGTGCCTCCTCCGGAGGCAGGCTTTGCCTTGGGTTCTCCGCCCCTCCGGAGCACCTTGTCGAGGCCGTTCCTGAGGGGGTCTTGACGTTGTTCTCCTCGCGAGGTCTAGCCCCCCTCGCGAGGGTCTTGGGCAAATGGTCGATCAGCTGGGCTGTACCAGGCCTTGGCAGGAGCGCACTGCGGCCCGCAGACAGGCAAGTCTGGGTACCCTGGTTCCCAGGACGCCGACAGTAGCCCCTGGGCCCAAGGCGCGTGCGGAGTTGGCTTCAGGGCGAAACGTTAGCCGAGGACAAAGCTCCGCGGGCCCAAAAAGGCGGCGGGCCAGGCTGGCGCGTGACGGTTGGAGGGGACGTGGGACTCCGTTCCCCACGCATCCTGGCAACCGTGCGACTTGACAACTCCTTGGCGCGGGCGGCGAGGCCATTATGGCCGCGCATGAGTGGTCGGTTATTGATCTTCTTGGCCTTATAAACAGGGGGTGAGGCACCACGTCTTTTACTTGACTGTTGTAGATCAATCCCTGCTCCTCCCACTTCTTCAAGGGCTTTCCATGGCGCCGATACATAGGTTCTCGGCCGCGGAGAAGGGGAAGAGCCCGATGGTGGAGCCTGAGCGGCTCCCCCCGTAGAAGAGGCGCCGTGATTCTCCAAGAGCGTCCCTGAGACCGGCGGATGCCCGTATATGGTGCACGCGGGCGGCGCCAGGATTTCCGCTTCCCTTAGGTGCTCCGGTGATAGACGGGCAGAGCGAGGACAGCGATAGGGGTGGTGCAGTCAGCGGTCCAGAGAGACGGGCGACTTCCCGCGCCCTGCTGCCGTCCCATACTGAGGACAACGCCTACGAGTTCATCATGTGGGCGGGAGCCCCTCCGCATTCTTGGATCCTACTTCCTTCATTCCTGAAGGAGGTGCTCCCGGCTCGCGGCCAAGTGACGATGCAGCTGCGGCATGAGGGGTGCCACCTTCCCCCTTCGTATGCCGACGTGGAGGTGGTCTCCTCTAGCCAGGTCTTCATGACCTGGGGTTTGGGGTGTGGTGCGCCGCGCCTACGCCCCCGCTGGGAGGCACATTCTTCATTTCGCGCTGGACGGGATTGGCACGATGACATTCAAGGTCTTCAGGGCGGACGGCTGCCGGCTCTCGTGTGGCGCAGGGGGCGGGCTCGCAGGCGACCATTCCCCATGTCGCCAGCGCAGCAAGGCCGGGGGCGAGGTGCTCGCCATCGATTACGCCCCCGATTCCTCTGGCAGCAGTTACGCTACCCCTGAGACGGCCTCGAGCTCCGATGAGAGCTATGAGCCGCCAAGTCGCCGCTCCTATCGCCGGAAGGAAACATCGTCCTCCCAGCGCCGTTGTTGTTGAAGGAGTTCAAGCCGTATTCCTCGAGAGTGACCCTCTTAGCTTGGTCCCTGTGGGACAACATGGACGGCCCCATGAGGGCGTGTAAATCCTTGTAATACTTTTGCTATTGTTTGGCATTATAAACTTATGTTCCTCATGAGGCCCTCTGCTGGAGCATGACTTTCCCTTCCTTCTGTCCCCGCAGTAGTTTAGGGCCCTACGCCTGCGAGACCCAGTCCCTAGACAAGCCTGCGCCTCCGCTGGTATGCCTGGTCGCGATGTCGTGGTCACGGCTAGGAGGTGAGTGACACAGGGTCCGGTAGGAGCCCCCGAGGTGCGATGCTCGGGAGGGCCCTCTTGGCGTGCAGGCAATCGTCCACCAGGGCTGTCGAGAAGGGCTTTCATGCCCCAGCGGATTCGCGATTACAGTGGGTGGAGGTGTAGGTACACGAGTAGATGCGGCGCTGAAAACTTATCTTCGTGATCCCCTGTGGTCAGGTGGCGGTGGCACTTGATTTTCTATCACCTTTCCCTCGGGGCGAGGCTCTGTGCCCGGGCTATCTTCACGAGGAGGTGGCAGCAGTCGCTCCCAGGCCACCGAACATAAAGGGCATGGCTACCGAGGCCCTAGGGGCGAAGGTCACGGAGCTGGTAGAGGCGTTCCTCCAGGCCACTGCTACCGCAACCGAAGAGGCGGAGACTGGTGGTTATGTGCTTGGTGATGCCTGATCTGCTCCTGTCCATAGAGAGAAGTGCGAGTGCCTCGGGGAGGCGTAAGAATTTGTTCGAATTTGAAAAACTTGGTATTATTGTAATAACTTGATGATTTCCGTGCTTGCTTCCTTTCATGTTTGCTTAGGTCCTCTACGTCGGCAGGGCCCAACCCCGCGCATACCTCGATCGCCATTGAGCCCTCCGGGTGACCGGGGTTATCGTAATAACTAGACTCAAGGGATGAGGGGCTACGTGGCTAGTATGGCCCCTGGGTCGCGATGCCCAGGGGTCCCCCTTGACGTTCAAGCGATCCCGTTTGCGTTCTGCGTCGGCAGGGCCCAGCCCCACACATACCTCGACCGCCGTTGAGCGCCGGGCTCAAGGAGTGAGGGGCTATGTGACTAGTGAGCCCCCTGGTTCGCGATGCCCAGGGGTCCCCCTTGACGTACGAACGGCTCTCATGAGGGAGAACGAGCACCATACCTTGCTCACGAGCCTTCGCCTGGGATGGGGGCGCGAGAAGGCCAGGTGTATGGGCACTTGGTAGGGTGGCGTCTGCCAGGCGTGACCTGAGCATAGCCCCCGTGCCTAGCCCCCTCACAACACCCATCCAAGGAGAAGCTATGAGCGTCGTGAGCTGAAAAGCTCCCTGAGGTTGGTGCGACCACTGGGGGCCGCCCTCAGTTGTTTATAACTAGCGCGGAGCATAGAGATACCACACTTGCGCGGAGTGTGGGCATAACCACGCCTCAGTCGTAGCGGCCAGCGCGGAGCTTGGTACTTCCACTGGTTTGTGGGTATAATTGCTCCTCGGTTGGTTCTGCCAGCGCGGAGCATGGCACTTCCACTAGACCATGGGAGGGAGCGTCCCACCGGGAGAGACTCCGGGGCGTGTACAGCCTCGTCCTGACACGTGGCTTGCACGGCAGGACAACCAAGGTGTATATGGGCCCTCCTCAAGACGAGCTGAACGACTTTGAGGAAGTTTTCGTGAGCTTACGCATCACTCAAGAGACCCTACCCTGAGGCGGGTTGCGCCGAGTCTTCTTCTGCAAAATGTGAAAAGAGAGGTGTTGTGTCGACTGATACGTCTCCAATGTATCTATAATTTTTGATTGTTTCATGCTATTATTTATGAAGTCTTAGATGTTTAATGGGCTTTATCATTCACTTTTATATCATTTTTGGGACTAACCTACTAACCCAAAGGCCCAGTCCAGATTGCTGTTTTTTGCCTATTTTAGGGTTTTGCAGAAAAGGAATATCAAACGGAGTCCAAACGGAATGAAACCTTCTCGAGAGATATTTTTGGAGGAAATCACGCTCGGGAAACGTCAGGACCAAGTCAGGGGACAGAGGGCCTGCCCTCAAGGGTGGGGGGCGCGCCCCCCTTCCCACGGCGCGCCCCCTGCCTCGAGGCTGGCCCGTGTGGCCCCCGATGCCCTCCTTCTTACTATATAATTCCACCGCCGTAGCTTCTGTTCCTGTGGAGATCCCATCTTGGAGCCTGTTCCAGGAGGGGGATCCATCACGGAGGCCTTCATCATCATCATCATCGCCCTCACCATGAGTTGTGAGTATTTTACCACAGAACTTCGGGTCCATAGCTAGTATCTAGATGGCTTCTTCTCTCTCTCTGGATCTCATTACAAAGTTCTCCTCGGTCTTCGAGGAGATCTATTCGATGTAATCTCTTTTTGCGGTGTGTTTGTCGAGATCCCATGAATTGTGAGTTTATGATCAAGGTTATCTATGAAAGATATTTGGTTCTTCTCTGAACTTTTTATGTGTGCTCATAATATCCTTGCAAGTTTCTTCGAATTATTGGTTTGGTTTGGCCTACTAGATCTATAGTTCTTGCAATGGGGGAAGTGCTTGGCTTTGGGTTCAATCTTGCGGTGTCCTTTCCCCGTGATAGTAGGGGCAGCAAGGCACGTATTGTATTGTTGCCATCGAGGATAAAAAGATGGGGTTTACATCATATTGCTTGAGTTTATCCCTCTACATCATGTCATCTTGCTTAAGGCGTTACTCTGTTCGTATGAACTCAATAAACTAGATGCATGCTGGATAGCGGTCGATGTGTGGAGTAATAGTAGTAGATGTAGGCAGGAGTCGGTCTACTTGTCTCGGACGTGATGCCTATATACAATGATCATGCCTAGATAGTCTCATAATTATTCAATTTTCTATCAATTGCTCAACAATAATTTGTTTACCCGCCGTAGAATACCGCTATCATGAGAGAAGCCACTAGAGAAAACTATAGCCCCCCGGTCTATTCTCAACATATCAATCTACATCTACTTTACTTCTACCGCTTTTTATTTGCTGTTTTATTAAACTAAAAATACCAAAAATATAAGTATCATCTCTATCAGATCTCACTTTCGTAAGTGACCATAAAGGGATTGACAACCCCTTATCGCGTTGGCTACGAAGTTCTTATTTGTTTGTGCAGGTGCGAGGGACTCGCGCGTGGTCTCCTACTGGATTGATACCTTGGTTCTCAAAAACTGAGGGAAATACTTACGCTACTGTGCTGCATCTCCTGTTCCTCTTTGAGGGAATACAACGCAAGCTCAAGAGGTAGCATCGACCTACGCCGAGTGCATCTCTAGAGGGTATCGCATGAGAAGGCCGCAGCACCAGCGACCCCAGGAGGTGACGTCACGGGAATGGCTCGCGAGACAAAGCTCAGCCGCTGGATTTGTCGACGCTGCAGGGACGGACCCGAGCACAGATGCCGTGCCTAGTCTTCTCATGCGACGATCCAAAAGAAAAACAACCGGCGCGCGGTTCCCGCGTGAGTGTGGCACGTGCCACGTGCCCCTACTTACCCATCCACGATTAGCCCATGTGAGAACAAGGCACCAAGGACCACGGGAGGTGACGTCACGTGAATTGCTCGTGAGACAAAGATCAGCCCTTGGGTTTAGCGACGCTGCAGGGACGGACCCGAGCACAGACGCCGTGCCAGTCCTTAATCATGGGGCGGTCGCGAGTGGGCTCGCAAGGGCTCATGACCTTGGTGGATGTGAAAATGCCAAGCATGCAGATAATGCGAATAGGAAGGAGCAACTAGCCTTGATCATGCACAAAAAGGAGACAACTGCAAGGGAATAGCCCCCAGCTGCCCGAGGATGATGCAGCCCGGGGGGCACCCTCGATTGGATACCCGAAGCGTCACCTGATACTTGTCGAAGAAGAGTTGGGGTAACTGAAGACGCGAGCCATGCGGGTCGCTCCTGAAGATCATCGGGCTCCTGAGGCCCAGGGGCTCCGGAGGCTCTCAGCGGTCGCCTGGGTCCTGTTCTCGCTTCGTCCGGACCGCCTACCACTGAGCCTCCCGAGCCCCCAAGGCCTGCCGCGCGAGGTGCTGGAACGTGGCAGCTGCGTTGCGGAAGCCGAAGAGTGTGCGGACATAGCTCCAGGGGAGGGCCCTCCTTCGGCCGACCGCCGTCGGCCAGAAGGGCTCCAAAGAGGCGGCTCGGTTGAGATCCATGATGTCAATGCACACACGAAAGCGGTCGCTCGGGCTGCGGGCAGGTGATCTCGGGATTGTGCGGTTACGCCCACCACGGATGAGCCTTGCGTACTGAAGTTCTTCGGTAACCTAGTCAATGAAGTCCCGAGCCCCCAGCGTTGTGCGGTCCACGCTGGGCTCACAAAAGCGCGCGTCAAGACACGCCTGCAGGTTGTCCCCGAACACCTCCCTCGAGACGTTGGTCAGGCCGGAGACGCTCTAGAGGAGAGCCCTCGAGCTCGTCCTGAGAGGGGCATCAGACGCGCCTCCCTATGCGAGGGTGGAGGGCGCCTCGTCGGCAGGCGCGAGTCCTGAGACTGAACCATCAGGAGCCCCCGCATCCTGAGGTCCGTTGACGGGCAGGTTCTTCTTCTTCTTGGGGGCGGTCTACAGGGCTAGGACGGCTCCATCCTCGTCGCAGTATTCGACCACCGCAGTCTGGTAGGCGCGCTCCAGGGAACACACCACTTCCTTCTCATCGGAGGCGATCGTGATGACTCCGCCACTCCCAGGCATCTTGAGGACATTGTAGCCGTGATGGGTCGCCGCCATGAACTTAGCGAGGGCAGGATACCCAAGGATGGCGTTGTACGATAGGTGGATGTTGGCGACGTCGAAGTCGATGAGCTCGGTGTGATAGTTGTTGCGGTCACCAAAGGTGACGGGAAGGCGGACCTGCCCCATCGGGAGTGTGGAGCCATCCGTGACTCCGTAGAATGGCTTGGTCGGTTGGAGCTGATCGTAGAGGACCTGGAGTGTCTCGAAAGTTTGGACGGAGAGGACGTTGAGTCCTGCTCCGCCGTTGATGAGGGTCTTAGTCACGAGGATGTTGCTGATGGTCGGGGTGTGGAGCATTGGGAGAGCGCCTGGGGCTGCGGTGCACTTGAGCTGGTCCTTGGGGTCGAAGGCAATGACCTGCTTGGTCCACCTGAGGTTGCGCGTGGCGTCAGGCCTGGGAAGCGCCGCGTTCACCTTGCGGGCAAACTGCTTGAAGATGCGATGGGAAGCTGGAGCATGGGCTCCTCCCAAGATGCATGTAACTGCGCGCGGCTCCTGGAAGCCCCCTGCTCCATCTCCCTGGCGGTTGTCGTCGCTCCTTCTTGGCGGTGGTGGCAGCGGAGGTAGGCCCCCGTTGCCCTGAGGGCAACCCTCATGATGCTGGTCGCGCCAGGGGGCATCACAAGGCTACTCCTGCCATTGGTCTTCTCGAGGCTGTTCGCGCCACCCTTGGCACGAGTTCCTGCCGTCCCAACGTCCTCCACCTCGGCCTCCTCCACGGCCGTAGCCGCGGTTGTCGCGCTCAGGGCGCTACCCTACGCGCATCACCCTGAGCTCCTGGCAGTCGTTAGTGTTGTGGCTATGGACATTGTGGAAGACGAAGTACGGACGGTTGTCTCTCGGGGGGTTGTCGTAGCCGCAGCCACGCTTCACTTCTGGCTCCGCAGCCAGCACAGCGGGCTCCTTGCGCTTTGATTCTTTGGCCTTGGTCTACTTGTCCTCCGCCTCCACCTCAGGCAGCTCCTGGAGGGAGAGGTGTCCTTCCTCCGCCCTAGCGCACTTTTCCGCGAGCTTGAACATCTCAAGGGCTGTGCACAGGTCCTCGTGGATGGCGAGCTCCTCCCTCATCCTAACATCATGGACGCAGTCGAAGAACGCCGAGATGATGGCCTCGTCCGAGACCTTAGGGATCCGGAGGCGCATGGTGTTGAAGCACTGGATGTACTTTTGCAGGGTCTCTCCTGGCTGCTGTTTCACGCGGCACAGATGCGCAGCCGCCGGGGCTCGATCGCGGGTTCCTTGGAAGTTGGCTACGAAACGCTCACGAAGCTCCTCCCAGGAGGAGATGGATCCCACGGGGAGGTTCAGGATACAGGAGCGTGCGCCATCCTTGAGAGCCACGGGGAACCAGTTCGCCATGACCTACTCAGTGTCGTTGGATGCCTCGATGCTCAGCTCATAGAGTTGGAGGAACTCCGTGGGGTCGGTGCTGTCGTCGTAGTGCGTAGGCAGGTCCGGCTTGAACTCGCCGGGCCAGACGAGGCGCCGTAGCTCGGGAGCTAAGGCACGACATCCAGCCACGCTAATGATCGCAGGCGCCCCCTACACCTGCGGTGCTGGTTCTTGGGGCGCTGGCGCCACCACCTACGACGGCACGCGGTCTTGGTGCTGCGGGCCAGGGGGCCCGCGAGCCCCCGCCTGGGGATGCGGAATCACCTGGCAGCTCTCCTCGTCGCGCGCGTGGGCTCTGCAGGGCGGCTCACGCCACGGAGCCTCGCGCCGGATCTCCTGGCCGACACCATAGAGTGGAGCCGGAGCTGGGACTTTGTGGCCTTTGTTCCCCGCCAGGGGCAACGAGGGATGGGAGGAGTTTGTTGGTGCACGTGCTTCCCCAGTGGCGTTGACGAGCTCGGTGATGCGGTGGAGCCACTCGTCGTAGAGGTCATCTGCCGGGCGGTAGCGCAAGAGCTCCCACGCCATCAACAGCGCAAGCTGCTGATAGACCGGCCCACGGCGGACCAGTGAGGACGACACCGCGACCGGTGAGGGTGAAGGCGTCGCCGTGCGGCCATCGCGCCGCACAGACAGCGGCAGCGACGAGTCCTGCTGCTCGTGGACGGCCGGGCCGATGGCAGTGTTGGCGACCGGCGAGTTGGGGCGGGGCGGCACACCATTGCCCGCGGGCGCTGTCTGAGCGACTTTCGCGGTGCGGCGGGCGACGCGAGCTCGGCGTATGTCCACCATGGCTGTGGAGCGAAGTTGACGACGAGAACGGGACGAGGTCGTCGGAGGGGCGAGATCTTGACATGCCCCCTACCTGGCGCGCCAAATTTCGGATTACGGGCTCCGAAAACGCAAGAAGTTCGAACACAGGGGCGTGAACGAAGATCTCTCCCACTCACGTCTACCTAGTGTCTTGCCCTCGTCCAGTGAAGAGATTTAAGCAAACAACAAGTGAAGCACGCAAGAGTTTACCCAGGTTCAGGCCACCTTGTGGTGTAAAACCCTACTTCCTGCTTTGGTGGATTGGCCTCGGGAGGGCTAGAATATGAACTAGTACAGTGGTTCCTGAGCTCAGGAGAAGAGCTCAGGAGGGTCGGGAGGCAAGAGTTCTTGCTCCTTTGCGTGGTGGCCGAGTTTATGGACCTGCTTGACTTGTCCCTCATAGTGGGGATCCTAGCTACTTATATAGGCGGCCAGGGTCCTCTTCCCCTGAAATGTTTAGGCGGGAAGGGATCCCACAACAGCCATTTTTGAGCGGGAACACAAGGACGTTCCTGCCCTGAAAAAAGCTGTCTTCTCCTGAAAAAGGATCAGGCGGTGACGCGGTGGTGGGCTCGGTGGTGACATCCTCCCTGTCGTCCTTGCGGTCTTCGGTCTTGTTGCACCAAAGGGGAAACCTTTGTCACGCTCCTCGGGAACCTGCGCCTGCGCTGCCTCCTTTGCACCGAAACGGCAACTGCACCGTTGGCGGGCGCTGGCACCCGCTGGCGCGGTGCGCCACTGCTTACGTTACTGCCTCCTCCTGAGGCAGGCTTGGCCTTGGGTTCTCCACCGCTCCAGAGCACCTTGTCGAGGCCGCTCCTGAGGGGGTCTTGACATTGTTCTGCTCGCGAGGTCTAGCCCCCCTCGCGAGGGTCTTGGGCAGCTGGTCGATCAGCTGGGCCGTACCAGGCCGTGGCAGGAGCGCGCTGCGGCCCACAGACATGCAAGTCTGGTTACCCTGGTTCCCAAGACGCCGACAGACTTCACTTCAAAGCTTAAGGGGGAGAGAGAGTTCACATCAAAGCTTAAGCTTAATGAGAGAATATTTCAAACAGGGGGAGAAAGGAATCACATGCCCCAGATGCTTGGTGTTCAAGAGGAGAGAAGCCACATGTCTTTAAGAGGGGAAAGACATGTCTATGTTATTGATCTGATCTGTTTTGCTCTGATTCTGTTTCCCTACTTTCTTCCATTATCCATTATAAGATTCAGGGGGAGAAAGACTGCTACGGAAGAAAGTCTTTGAATTCATTGCATATCTTTTACCTTTGGGAACATGTATGTATTCAAGAGTACCCAGTACTCACTCTCTACATGTTATCCCAATCTTGGTACTCTTGTGGCTCTTTTGTTGCTCTGTCTAGTAGATGTACCTATGTTATCTAACCTTGTGTACTCAGGTTCATCCCTTCATAAGCCCGCTCAAGATCACAATGTAAGTATATGCATCACACTCATGTGTGTTAAGACTTCTTGCTAATGGACATATTGTTTGCAAGAATAAATCATGAACATGACGATACACTTCATATATTCATATCATTTGCTCTGATGCATATAGCCAAGATACATGTATCTCATTGCTTGCTCTATCATGCCTATGCTTTCACATGCTCTTATATTCCATATTTACATGATTGCATACATGTAAGGGGAGCCTATGCATGTTACATGTCCTTCCAAAGCTCTACTTCTCATTCTTCATATCTTTATCTAAAGCTTTGATGTATGTTGTCATCAATTACCAAAAAGGGGGAGATTGAAAGCACAAGTGCTCCCTGGGTGATTTTGGTAATTAATGTCAACATACCTCTTGTTGGACTAATGTTTTCATCTATTATATTTCAGATAGGTTCAACAAATGGAGTGGCACAGACTAGAGGATGTCGAACCCCTTCTTGATGATAAGGACAAGGGATTGGCTCAAGCTCAAAGCTCACGACTCTACATTTTCTATATTAGTGATCCAACATCACATTGAGTCCATAGGAAAGCCAATATATTAAAAGGGGATGAGGTGTTGCTTAATGGCTTGCTTGCTCAAAGTGCTTAGTGATATGCTCCAAAACCCTTAACCACTTTCTCACATCCACATATGTCCCAAACCAAAAGTCAAACTCGGCCCCACCAAATTTTCTATCCGGCGCCACCGAGTTCATTTGACATAGCCACTGCCAAAACCGTAATCACTTCGGTCTCACCGAAAGGGATCTCGGTCTCACCAAGATGGGAATGTAAACTCTTTGTTTCCTATTTGAAACATTTTTGTCTAACCAAGATGTGAAAATCGGTCTCACTGAGTTAACATTGTAAACTCCCTGTTGCCTATTCGTAACGTTTCGGTCCAACCGAAACGAGCGAATCGGTCCCACCGAGTTTGCCTGACCAACTCTCTATGTGCTCATTACCAAAATCGGCCCTACCGAGTTTGTGTAATCGATCTCACCGATATTACGTTATGCCCTAACCCTAATGAAATTGGTCCCACCGAGTTGATCACATCGGTCCCACCGAAATGCCTAACGGTCACATTATGATCTAAATCGGTCTGACCGAGTCCTCTGAATCAGTCCGATCGAGTTGGGTAAATTGTGTGTAACGGTTAGATTTTGTGTGGAGTCTATATATACCTCTCCACCCACTCTTCATTCGTGGAGAGAGCCATCAGAACATACCTACACTTCCAACATACATTTTCTGAGAGAGAACCACCTACTCAAGTGTTGAGATCAAGATATTCCATTCCTACCATATGAATCTTGTTCTCTAGCCTTTCCAAGTTGCTTTCCACTCAAATCATTCGTCCACCATATCGAAATCTGTGAGGATCTATTTGAGTGTTGGGGAGACTATCATTTGAAGCATTTGAGCAAGGAGTTCATCATCAACACACCGTCTATTACCTTTTGGAGAGTGGTGTCTCCTAGATTGGTTAGGTGTCACTTGGGAGCCTCCGACAAGATTGTGGAGTTGAACCAACGAGTTTGTACGGGCAAGGAGATCGCCAACTTTGTGAAGATCTACCCTAGTGAGGCAAGTCCTTCATTGGCGATGGCCATGGTGGGTAGACAAGGTTGCTTCTTCGTGGACCCTTCGTGAGTGGAGCCCTTCGTTGACTTGCATAGCTGTTACCCTTCGTGGGTTAAAGTCTCCATCAACGTGGATGTACGATAGCACCACCTATCGGAACCACGACAAAAACATCCAAGTCTTCACTTGTGTTTGCATCTCCCAAACTCCTCCCTTTACCTTCATATGAAATTGACTTACATTCTGCGGCTATCCTCTTAGAATTGCATGTGTAGGTTGATTGCTTGACTTGTGCCTAAGTGCTAAAATCTGCCAAGAATTAAATTTGGGAAAAGGCTATGTTTTTATTTGGTCAAGTAGTCAAAGTTGCATGCTTTACATTCCACTGCCCATATACTCTTGCTTGATGTGCATTGTGAATGTTAAACATGTGCTAAATCTCCACATCAACTTGAAGTATTTTAAAAGCTGCCACTTTTCTTGCTAAGAGTCTATTCACCCCCCCTCTAGACATACTCTTCTCGATCCTCTCACCCATCTTCGGTGACATGAAATAGGTGGACCGATATTGATGCTAATGAAGACTACTTTCCCCATGTTCATCAGATTTTCAGAATCACTGGAGTTGATGCTTCTGTTGGACAAAATTTATCCAAATGGAATGATGAGATGGTCATGCAATTCTATTCCACATCACACTTTTATCCAGATGGGAGGATTGTATGGATGACTGAGGGCACCAGATACCAGTCTCTATCTCTGAGTGGGATGCACACATTCAGGCCCCCGAGGAAGGAGAATGAGATGTTGATGTGTATGGCGCAACCCTATGGCCAACATGTACAAGCCCATTCCTGACAAGGATTTGGAAACACATATGCTTGGATCTATTTATCACTTGCTTGTTGGTTTGGGCACCACAAACTATATCTTGAGGCACACCGTATTGCCCAAATCTGGAGATGAGAGAATGACCCGTGGCCATTCCATCAACTTGCTTCACTTATTTGGTGTCCCGCAAAAGTTTAAAGTCATGAGTGATTGTGGAGACGATCAAGAGGACAGCTGCTGACCAGAAGAGGTCATGTGGATATGCCCCACACATGCAGATTTTTATGAAATCCAAAGTTGGTACATGCACATATCTACAAGACCATGAGCACCTCCCTCTTTAGCCAGAGTTCAAGGACAATGTAGTGGTGATGGATCCTTCACACTCTACATCAGTTGAGGCCCAAGAGAAGGCTCAGGTAGCACCAGCAGCAAGAGCAGCAAAGGCATCCACTGCACCAAATGCCCCAATAGCAAATCGCAAGTCTAAGAAATACCAAATGACGTATCTTCTGGAAGCAACACTAAGAATTGAGCAAAGTGTGGCCAACTTAGCCAAGAATCAGGAGAGCCTAGAGTAGATAGTGGAAGACAAGATCTATAATCTTGATGCCAAGGTCATAGAGATTCAGTCTATTGGGGAGAAGCTTTGATATGATGTTGAGGATGGAGCTGAGCACACCACTACCAACATGTTTCAAACTGTGCCAAGGGCAACTAGATCTTTAGCTGTGCCAGTTGTAGACACGAGGACCACTCATTCTGCTCCTGCCACTACTACACGAGTGCCACCTCCAGTGTCTACACCACCTGTGCAGTAGACATCATCAGAAGCCTTTGCAGATGCAGTTCTCTCCATGCCATCTACACACACCAGAGCCACAAGCCAGAAGAGCCCTACCGGAGTGTTGGGGAACGTAGCAGAATTCAAAAAAATTCCTACGCTTCACCAAGATCAATCTAAGGAGTCATCTAGCAATGAGCATAATGGAGTGCATCTACATACCCTTTGTAGATCGCGTGCGGAAGCGTTCGAAGGAACGTGGATGAAGTAGTCGTACTCTTCGTGATCCTCGTCACCGATGAGTCCAGCGCCGAACGGACGGCACCTCCGCGTTCAACACACGTACGGTACAGCGACGTCTCCTCCTTCTTGATCCAGCAAGGGGGGAGGAAAGGTTGACGGAGATCCAGCAGCACGACGGCGTGGTAGTGGATGCAACAGGAAAAGTTGCAGGGCTTCGCCGGCGCCCTGCGGGAGGAGTTGGAAGTGTGACGGGAGGGGGGAGAGGCGCCAGAGGCTTTGGGGTGCGGCTGCCCTCTCCCCCCCACTATATATAGGGGCCAGGGGGGCGCCGACCCTAGGAGATCCAATCTCCTAGGGGGGCGGTGGCCAGAGGGGGGAAACTTCCCCCCCAAGGCATAGGGGGTGCCCCCTCCCCCTAGGGTTTCAACCCTAGGCGCATGGAGGGGGGGCCATGTGGGTGCACCAGCCCACCAGGGGCTGGCCCCCTTCCCCTTGCGGCCTACGGGGCCCTCCGAGATGGGTGGCCCCACCCGGTGGACCCCCGAGACCCCTCTGGTGGACCCGGGACACTCTCGGTGACCCCCGGAGTTCACCCGATGGCCGAAACTGGACTTCCTATATATCATTCTTTACCTTCGGACCATTCCGGAACTCCTCGTGATGTCCGGGATCTTATACGGGACTCCAAAAAACATTCGGGTTTCCATGTGCATGTATCTCTACAACCCTAGCATCATCGAACCTTAAGTGTGTAGACCCTACGGGTTCGGGAGACACGCAGACATGACCGAGACGACTCTCCGGTCAATAACCAACAGCGGGATCTGGATACCCATGTTGGTTCC
Source organism: Secale cereale (assembly GCA_902687465.1). Classification (NCBI taxonomy): domain Eukaryota; kingdom Viridiplantae; phylum Streptophyta; class Magnoliopsida; order Poales; family Poaceae; genus Secale; species Secale cereale. The sequence continues at coordinate 524,299,152 of LR738715.1, read as the reverse complement.
CACGTGTTCCTCGATGATCTCATCGGATGAACTACTGTGTCAAGGATTCACTCAATCCCGTATGATATTCCCTTTGTCCGTCGGTACGGTACTTGCCCGAGATTCGATCGTCGGTATGCCCAATACCTTGTTCAATCTCGTCATGGCAAGTCTCTTTACTCGTTCCGTAATCCATCATCCCGTGACTAACTCCTTAGTCACTTTGAGCTCTTTATGATGATGTCTTACCGAGTGGGCCCAGAGGTACCTCTTCGTCATACGGAGTGACAATATCCCAGTCTTGGTTCGTACCAACTCAACAGACACTTTCGGAGATACCCGTTGCGTACCTTTATAGCCACACAGTTACGTTGTGACGTTCGGCACACCCAAAGTATTCCTACGGTATCCGGGAGTTGCACAACCTCATGGTCTAAGGAATAAATACTTGACACTAGAAAAGCTTATGCATTATGAACTATACGATCTCGTGCTAGGCTTAGGATTGGGTCTTGTCCATCACATCATTCTCCTAATGATGTGATCCCGTTATCAATGACATCCAATGTCCATGGTCAGGAAACCATGACCATCTGTTGATCAACGAGCTAGTAACTAGAGGTTTACCAGGGACACGTTGTGGTCTATGTATTCACACATGTATCACTGTTTCTGTACAATACAATTCAAGCATGAACAACAGACAATTATCATGAACAAGGAAATATTATAATAATACTTTTATTATTGCCTCTAGGGCATATTTCCAAGAGTCTCCCACTTGCACTAGAGTCAATAATCTAGTTACATTGTGATGAATCGAACACCCGTAGAGTTCTGGTGTTGATCATGTTTTGCCCGTGGACGAGGTTTAGTCAACGGGTCTGCAACATTCAGATCCATATGCACTTTACAAATATCTATGTCTCCATCTTGAACATAATCCCGGATGGAGTTGAAACGGCGCTTGATGTGCTTGGTCTTCTTATGAAACCTGGGCTCGTTGGTAATGGCAATAGCTCCAGTGTTGTCACAGAAGAGAGTCATCGGGATTGACGCGCTTGGAATGACTCCTAGGTCGGTGATGAACTCCTTCATCCAGACTCCTTCTTGTGCCACTTCGCAAGCAGTTATGTACTCCGCTTCACATGTAGAATGCGCCACGACGCTCTTCTTGCAACTGCACCAGCTGACTGCTCCACCATTCAAAATATACACGTATCCGGTTTGTGACTTTGAGTCATCCAGATCTGTGTCGAAGCTAGCATCGACGTAACCCTTTACGACGAGCTCTTCGTCACCTCCATAAACGAGAAACATATCCTTAGTCCTCTTCGGGTACTTTAAGATGTTCTTGACCGGTGTCCAGTGTTCCATACCGGGATCACTTTGGTACCTCCCTACCAAACTTATGGCAAGGTTCACATCAGGTCTGGTACACAGCATGGCATACATGATAGAACCTATGGCCGAGGCATAGGGAATGACACATCTTTTCTCTATCTTCTGCCGTGGTCGGGGACTGAGCCTTGCTCAATCTCATACCTTGCAAAACAGGCAAGAACCCCTTCTTGGACTGATCCATATTGAACTTCTTCAATATCTTGTCAAGGTATGTGCTTTGTGAAAGACCAATGAGGCATCTTGATCTATCTCTATAGATTTTGATGCCTAATATGTAAGCAGCTTCTCCAAGGTCCTTCATTGAAAAACTCTTATTCAAGTAGGCCTTTATGCTCTCCAAGAATTCTATATCATTTCCCATCAGCAATATGTCATCCACATATAATATGAGAAATGCTACAGAGCTCCCACTCACTTTCTTGTAGATATAGGCTTCTCCCCAAGTCTGTATAAAACCAAATGCTTTGATCACATCATTAAAGCGAATATTCCAACTTCGAGATGCTTGCACCAGCCCGTATATCGAACGCTGGAGCTTGCATACCTTGTTAGAATTCTCTGGATCGACAAAACCTTCCGGTTGCATCATATATAGCTCTTCCTTGAGGAAACCATTAAGGAATGCCGTTTTGACGTCCATTTGCCATATCTCATAATCATAGAATGCAGCAATTGTTAACATGATTCGGACTGACTTTAGCATCGTTACGGGAGAGAAAGTCTCGTCATAGTCAATCCCTTGAACTTGTCGATAACCCTTAGCGACAAGCCGAGCCTTATAGATGGTCACATTACCATCCGCGTCTGTCTTCTTCTTAAATATCCCTTTATTTTCTATGGCGTGCCTATCATCAAGCAAGTCCACCAAAGTCCATACTTTGTTTTCATACATGGATTCTATCTCGGATTTCATGGGTCCAAGCCATTTATTGGTATCCGGGCCCTCCATCGCTTCTTCATAGTTCGAAGGTTCACCGTTGTCTAACAACATGATTTCCATGACAGGGTTGCCGTACCACTCTGGTGCAGAACGTGTCCTTGTGGACCTTCGAAGTTCAGTAGTAACTTGATTTGTATCTTCATGATCATCATCATTAACTTCCTCCCTTGTCGGTGCAGGCACCTCAGGAACAATTTCCTGCGCTGCGCTACTTTCCGGTTCGGGAGGGGTGACTGTCACCTCATCAAGTTCTACTTTCCTCCCACTCACTTCTTTCGAGAGAAACTCTTTCTCCAGAAAGGATCCATTCTTGGCAACAAAGACTTTGCCTTCGGATCTGTGGTAGAAGGTGTACCCAATCGTTTCCTTTGGGTATCCTATGAAGACGCATTTTTCCTATTTGGGTTCGAGCTTCTCAGGTTGAAGTTTCTTGACATAAGCATCGAAACCCTAAACTTTCAGAAACGACAGCTTAGGTTTCTTGCCAAACCAAAGTTCATACGGTGTCGTCTCAACGGATTTCGACAGAGCCCTATTTAAAGTGAATGCGGCAGTCTCTAAAGCATAACCCCAAAAAGATTGCGGTAAGTCGGTGAGAGACATCATAGATCGCACCATGTCCAATAGAGTATGATTTCGACGTTCCGACACACCGTTACGCTGAGGTGTTCCAGGCGGTGTCAATTGTGAAACAATTCCACAGTTCCTAAGGTGCATGCCATATTCATGACTTAAATATTCACCCCCACGATCCGATCGCAAGAACTTTATTTTTCTGTCACGTTGATTCTCAACCTCATTCTGAAATTCCTTGAACTTTTCAAAGGTCTCAGACTTATGCTTCATCAAGTAGATATACCCATATCTACTCAAGTCATCTGTGAGGGTGAGAACATAACGATAGCCTCCGCGAGCCTCAACACTCATTGGACCGCACACATCGGTATGTATGATTTCCAATAAGTTGGTTGCTCGCTCCATTGTTCCGGAGAACGGAGTCTTGGTCATCTTGCCCAGGAGGCATGGTTCGCACGTGTCAAATGATTCATAATCAAGAGACTCCAGAAGTCCATCTGCATGAATCTTCTTCATACGTTTGACACCAATAAACCAAGGCGGCAATGCCACAAGTATGTGGGACTATCATTGTCAACTTTACATCTTTTGGCATTCACACTATGAATATGTGTATCATCACGATCGAGATTTATCAAAAATAAACCATTGACCAGTGGGGCATGACCATAAAACATATCTCTCAAATAAATAGAACAACCATTATTCTCGGATTTAAATGAGTAGCCATCTCGCATCAAACGAGATCCAGATACAATGTTCATGCTCAAAGCTGGTACTAAATAACAATTATTAAGGTTTAAAACTAATCCCGAGGGTATATGTAGAGGCAGCGTGCCGACGGCGATCACATCAACCTTGGAACCATTCCCGATGCGCATCGTCACCTCGTCCTTCGCCAGTCTCCGCTTATTCCGCAGCTCCTGCTTTGAGTTACAAATATGAGCAACTGCACCGGTATCAAATACCCAGGAGCTACTACGAGCGCTGGTAAGGTACACATCAATAACTTGTATATCACATATACCTTTGATGTTGCCGGCCTTCTTGTACGCTAAGTATTTGGGGCAGTACCGCTTCCAGTGACCCGTTCCCTTGCAATAAAAGCACTCAGTCCCAGGCTTGGGTCCATACTTTGGCTTCTTCCCGGCAACTGGCTTACTGGGCGCGGCAACTCCCTTGCCGTCCTTCTTGAAGTTCTTCTTACCCTTGCCCTTCTTGAACTTAGTGGTTTTATTGACCATCAACACTTGATGCTCTTTCTTGATCTCCACCTACGCTGATTTCAGCATTGAATACACCTCGGGAATGGACTTCTCCATCCCTTGCATATTGAAGTTCAACACGAAGCTCTTGTAGCTAAGTGGGAGCGACTGGAGGATTATGTCAACGACCGCTTCGTCTGGGAGTTTCATTCCCAACTGAGACAAGCGGTTGTGCAACCCAGAAATTTTGAGTATGTGCTCACTGACAGAACTGTTTTCCTCCATCTTACAGTTGTAGAATGCGTTGGAGACATCATATCTCTCAACTCGGGCATAAGCCTGGAAAACCATTTTCAGCTCTTGGAACAGCTCATATGCCCCGTGGTGCTCAAAACGCTTTTGGAGCCCCGATTCTAAGCTGTAGAGCATGCCGCACTGAACCAGGGAGTAATCATCACAACGCGACTGCCAAGCGTTCATAACATCTTGGTTTGCCGGGGCGGGAGCGTCACCTAGCGGTTCTTCTAGGACATAAGTTTTCTTGGCAGCTATGAGGATGATCCTCAGGTTACGGACCCAGTCCGTATAGTTGCTACCATCGTCTTTCAGCTTGGATTTCTCTAGGAACGCATTGAAGTTGAGGGTGACATGAGCGTGAGCCATTTGATCTACAAGACATATTGTAAAGAATTTAGACTAAGTTCATGATAATTAAGTTCATCTAATCAATTGTAATGAACTCCCACTCAGATTGACATCTCTCCAGTCATCTAAGTGATACATGATCCGAATCGACTAGCCCGTGTCCGATCATCACGTGAGACGAACTAGTCATCAACGGTGAAAATCTTTCATGTTGATCGTATCTTCTATATGACTCATGTTCGACCTTTCGGTCTTTCGTGTTCCGAGGCCATGTCTGTACATGCTAGGCTCGTCAAGTGAACCCTAAGTGTTTTGCGTGTGTAAATCTGGCTTACACCCGTTGTATGCGAACGTTAGAGCCTATCACACCCGATCATCACGTGGTGCTTCGGAACAACGATCCTTAGCAACGGTGCACAGTTAGGGGAACACAATTCTTGAAATTTTAGTGAGAGATCATCTTATTTACTACCGTCGTTCTAAGTAAACAAGATGCATAAACATGATAAACATCACATGCAATCAAATAAAGTGACATGATATGGCCAATATCATCTTGCTCCTTCGATCTCCATCTTCGGGGCACCATGATCATCTTTGTCACCGGCACGATACCATGATCTCCATCATCGTGTCTTCATGAAGTCGTCACGCCAACTATTACTTCTACTACTATGGCTAACGTTTAGCAATAAAGTAAAGTAATTACATGGCGTTATTCAGTGACACGCAGGTCATACAATAATTAAGACAACTCCTATGGCTCCTGCCGGTTGTCATTTTCATCGACATGCAAGTCGTGATTCCCTATTACAAGAATATGATCAATCTCATACATCACATATATCATTCATCACATCTTCTTGGCCATACCACATCACATAGCACATGCTGCAGAAACAAGTTAGACGACCTCTAATTGTTGTTGCAAGTTTTTACGTGGCTTCTATAGGTTTCTAGCAAGAACGTTTCTTACCTACGCCAAAACCACAACGTGATTTGTCAATTTCTATTTACCCTTCATAAGGACCCTGTTCATCGAATCCGACCCGACTAAAGTGGGAGAGACAGACACCCGCCAGCCACCTTATGCATCTAGTGCATGCCTGTCGGTGGAACCAGTCTCACGTAAGCGTACGTGTAAGGTCGGTCCGGGCCGCTTTATCCCACGATTCCGCCGAATCAAGATTGGACTAGTAACGGCAAGAAAATTGAGCAAACTCAACGCCCACAACTAGTTTGTGTTCTACTCGTGCAAGATGCTACGCAAAGACCTAGCTCAGATGCCACTGTTGGGGAACGTAGCACAATTCAAAAAAATTCCTACGCTTCACCAAGATCAATCTAAGGAGTCATCTAGCAACGAGCATAATGGAGTGCATCTACATACCCTTTGTAGATCGCGTGCGGAAGCGTTCGAAGGAACGTGGATGAAGTAGTCGTACTCTTCGTGATCCTCGTCACCGATGAGTCCAGCGCCGAACGGACGGCACCTCCGCGTTCAACACACGTACGGTACAGCGACGTCTCCTCCTTCTTGATCCAGCAAGGGGGGAGGAATGGTTGACGGAGATCCAGCAGCACGACGGCGTGGTGGTGGATGCAACAGGAAAAGCTGCAGGGCTTCGCCGGCGCCCTGCGGGAGGAGTTGGAAGTGTGACGGGAGGGGGGAGAGGCGCCAGAGGCTTTGGGGTGCGGCTGCCCTCCCCCCCACTATATATAGGGGCCAGGAGGGGCGCCGGCCCTAGGAGATCCAATATCCTAGGGGGGCGGCGGCCAGAGGGGGGAAACTTGCCCCCCAAGGCATAGGGGGCGCCCCCTCCCCTAGGGTTTCAACCCTAGGCGCATGGAAGGGGGCCCATGTGGGTGCGCCAGCCCACCAGGGGCTGGCCCCCTTCCCCTTGTGGCCTACGGGGCCCTCCGGGATGGGTGGCCCCACCCGGTGGACCCCCGGGACCCCTCCGGTGGACCCGGGACACTCCCGATGACCCCCGGAGTTCACCCGATGGCCGAAACTAGACTTCCTATATATCATTCTTTACCTACCGACCATTCCGGAACTCCTCGTGATTTCCGGGATCTCATCCGGGACTCCGAACAACATTCGGGTTTCCATGTGCATGTATCTCTACAACCCTAGCGTCACCGAACCTTAAGTGTGTAGACCCTACGGGTCCGGGAGACACGCAGACATGACCGAGACGACTCTCTGGTCAATAACCAACAGCGGGATCTGGATACCAATGTTGGTTCCCACGTGTTCCTCAATGATCTCATCGGATGAACCACTGTGTCAAGGATTCACTCAATCCCATATGATATTCCCTTTGTCTGTCGGTACGGTACTTGCCCGAGATTCGATCGTCTGTATGCTCGATACCTTGTTCAATCTCGGCATGGCAAGTCTCTTTACTCGTTCTGTAATCCATCATCCCATGACTAACTCCTTAGTCACTTTGAGCTCTTTATGATGATGTCTTACCGAGTGGGCCCAGAGGTACCTCTCCGTCATACGGAGTGACAATATCCCAGTCTCGGTTCGTACCAACTCAACAGACACTTTCGGAGATACCCGTTGCGTACCTTTATAGCCACCCACTTATGTTGTGACGTTTGGCACACCCAAAGTATTCCTACGGTATCCGGGAGTTGCACAACCTCATGGTCTATGTAATAAATACTTGACACTAGAAAAGCTTATGCATTACGAACTATACGATCTCGTGCTAGGCTTAGGATTGGGTCTTGTCCATCACATCATTCTCCTAATGATGTGATCCCGTTATCAATGACATCCAATGTCCATGGTCAGGAAACCGTGACCATCTGTTGATCAACGAGCTAGTAACTAGAGGCTTATGATACGTCCAAAACGTATCTATAATTTCTGCTTGCTCCATGCCACTTTTGGGTGATATTGCTATGATATTCATACACTTCCATACACTTTTGATCATATTTGGACCAACTTACTAATCCAGTGCACCCCAGTGCCAGTTTCTGCTTTCGGCTGTTTTTGTATTTCAGGTTTTCACGTTACGAGAACTGCCAGGAAAAATCCAGAAAAATTATATAAAAAATCAGTGTTCCGGAAACTACCGTGCGTCCGAAGGACAGCCGGGGGGGGGG
>LR738715.1:524246145-524284135 GCA_902687465.1 Secale cereale | reverse complement strand
GAGCTTCTCCACCACCATGGACGCCTCCCGGATGAGTCGTGAGTAGTCTCCCTTGGACCATGAGTCCATGACCAGTAGCTATGTGATGTTCTCCTCCCGTTCTTGTGCTTCACTAATTAGTCCTCGTGAGCTGCCCTACATGATCGAGGCACATATGTAATCCTTATGTTGTTGCTATGTTGAGTTTGCTGGGATCCGATGGATTATGGGATTATGTTCAGATTGATCTTGAGTAATATATTTGATCTACCTCTTTTATATTTATGTTCATAAGTAATTCTTGCATGTTCTCCGTTGTTATTTATTGCTTTGGCCAAGTAATACGTAGTGACTCCAAGAGGGAACGTTATGCTCGATTGTGGGTTCATGCCCCTCGATGACTAGCTTGAGTGACAGAAACATGAGTCTAGGGGATGTGCTGTTGCTACAAGGGGGAAAACAACGGTGCTTGTGCCCGCGGGTGCAAGGATTGTTTACTTTACGCAAAGTTCTTTTAATGCAGTTGTCTGTTGCATTGAGTTTACACTATGGGTGGGACTCGCAACTTAATACCAGCGAGATGTTCTGGATAGATATCTCAAGGTGGATGATTAGTAGTAGATATTGATGGATTTCGGTCTACTTACTTTGGCGTATCGCCCATGCTTTGAACCTCAACCTTTCTTGCAATGTAATCAGCATTGGTTTGCGTTCGTGGTCCTGTCAATTGCCCAACTGTAATTTGTTTACCTCACATAGCTGTTTTATCGTCTTTTGGGAGAGAGACATCACTAGTGAACATCATGAGACTCCGGTCCATATTACCATCATCAATCACATCCGCTATTTACTTTTCGCTTTTTATTGCAAACACTATCTATCACTACTATCATTTGCGTTTAATCCTTTGTGAACTACAAGGCCGGAGGGATTGATAACCTCTCTGTACTCGTTGGGAGCAAAGTTATTTGTATCTGTGTGCAGGTCCACGTTGATTGCTAATCCGCGCCGTTAGCAGTTGACACCTACTTGTTGAACCTAGGAGTCTCTGGGGATTCGATCCTTGGCATCTTTGCTAAGGGAAAACACTTCTACATACTGCATCTTACACCTTCCACTTAGGGTAACCAACGAGGGGTTCGAGGCCCATCAGCTTACCAGGGACACGTTGTGGTCTATGTATTCACACATGTATCGTTGTTTCCGTACAATACAATTCAAGCATGAACAACAGACAATTATCATGAACAAGGAAATATTATAATAATACTTTTATTGTTGCCTCTAGGGCATATTTCCAACATGGAGCTCCAGAGGATCGTGCCTAGAGAGACGTATAGCTCTATATTTTTTCAAGATTTTGGGTAACTTGTTCCAATGGGGAGAAAATGTATAGAGCATAGGCTGAGAGAGAGAGAGAGAGAGTATTTTGCCTCTTTGGTTTTTATTGCCTTGCTACTTCGTCTGTTAGATTTGTGCTACTTATTTGCGTGATGTTCGTGAGATACTACGTTTGGTTGTGTGATCGATCATTCTAAGCTTAATGTGTGTTTAATGCTTATCCCTATCATTTCTATGTATGATAATTCACTTATATTTTGGTGATGCGTGCATATTATTTAACTCTTATCATTGTGTGCGCTTCACTAAGATGTATGTGACATGGAAGAGCGGCCCATGATCCTAATTGATTGTGCATTTGCATTCAAATGCAAATTTTTAATAATGCACAAATTTAGGGGGAGCTCTTGCTTATCACACACTTCTCAAAGCGTCGGTGTATTTCATTCATTTTATCATTAGTTGAAGCTTTGATCTATATGTTGTCATCAATTACCAAAAATGGGGGAGATTGAAAGTGCAACTAATCGCTGCGTGGTTTTGGTAATTCATAACAACAGATAGCTCTTTGAAATAATATCCATTCAAGATAAATATTTTTAGATGTTCAATGATTGGCATGGCAAGGATTAGAGATTTGGACCCCTAAAAATGCTAAGGACAAAGATTGGCAAAATCTCAAGACTCTTCATCCTTATTTTAGTGATTAAAGATCACATTATGTCCATAGGAAAGCCAATACTATTAAAAGGGGATGAGGTGTTGCTTAATGGTCTGGTTGCTCAAGTGCTTAGTGATATTGATCCAAAAACCCTCAGCCACTTTCTCCATCAAAATATGTCTAAACCCTATTTCCAAACTCGGCCTCACCGATTCGTTCTATCTGGAGCCACCAAGTTCATTTGACATAGCCGTTGCTAGAAACCGTAACAAGTCGGTCTGACCGATACGGATGTCGGTCTCACCAAGATGGCCTTGCCAAAGCACTATGATTAGTTCCATTCATTTCGGTCACACCGAGTTGGCTTGACAATTCTCTGTTGCTTATTGCTTCACTTTGGTCTCACCGAGTTGATGCAATCGGCGCCACTGAGATGATATTTTCCCTAAGCCCTAGCACATCGATCCCACCGAGTTGTTCCAGTTAGTCCCACTGAGATTCCTAACGTTCACATGTTTGAACCGATTGGTCTCACCGAGTTGCATTATTTGGTCCCATAGAGATTGGTCAAATATGTGTAACTGTTGGATTTTGTGTGGAGGCTATATGTACCCCTCCACCCCATCTTCATTAGAGAGAGTGCCTACACTTCCACCTTTCATTTTCTGAGAGAGAACCACCTACTCATGTGTTGAGATCAAGACATTCCAATCCTACCACTAGAATCTTGATTTCTAGCCTTTCCCAAGTTGCTTTCCAATCCAATTCTTTTGCCAACATATCCAAATCCATGAGAAAGAGTTGAGTGTTGGGGAGACTATCATTTGAAGCACAAGAGCAAGGAATTCATCATCAACACATCATCTATTACCTTTTGGAGAGTGGTGTCTCCTAGATTGGTTAGGTGTCGCTTGGGAGCCTCTGACATATTGTGGAGTTGAACCAAGAAGTTTGTAAGGCCAAGGAGATTGCCTACTTCGTGAAGATCTACCCAAGTGAGGCAAGTCCTTCGTGGACGATGATGGCCATGGTGGGATAGGCAAGGTTGCTTCTTCGTGGACCCTTCGTGGGTGGAGCCCTCTGTGGACTCGCGCAGCCGTTACCCTTCGTGGGTTGAAGTCTCCATCAACGTGGACGTACGACATCATCACCTATTCAAACCACACCAAAAACTCCATGTCTCCATCGTGTTTGCTTTCTCCAAACCATTCCCTTTACCTTCATATGCAATTTTTTACTTTCCGCTGCTACACTCTTAGAATTGCATGTGTTGGTAGATTGCTTGACTTGTACAACTTCCTAAAATCTGCCCACAACTAAAATTGGGAAACGGATAGATTTTTATTTGGTAAAGTAGTCTAATCACCCGCTCTAAACATACTTTCGATCCTATAATTGCCGTCCTCCACGAATTTGTCCTCCTCATAGAATGTGATTTCATTCATGAACAAAGGTGTGGAGAAGAGGCGATGCTTCGCCATGGAAACCTCATAGAGCTCTAGAGTTTGAAGTGCCTTTACAAGGACTTCGCGGAGTTTCGACACCAACATGAGTGCATCGTGTACACTCAGCACTAGCGGGATTCACTTGAGGTGGGTGATGATGTTGTAGTCGACTTCGTGCGACTTTGCATTCTCTTGTCCTTCATGTTCAGGCGCATCCTCCTGCAAAGGCGCCTCCCTCGAGGCAGTTGGTTTAGGCGCCCTTGTGAGCTTGGCCTTCGATGGCTCTAGTAGAACCTTGCCCCCATGGAGGTTCATGTTCACCTCTGTTGCTTGCAACCCCGCCATGACGCCTTTCGCATGGAAGGCTTCCTGCTCCTCTGGAGTTAGCACGTCCTCTGAGTTGGTGCTAGGCGTGTCACTGTAGCTGACGATGACGTTGCAACTCGCCATGTTCGACGACCGAGCGGAGTCAGGCTCCTGGATTTCTCTAGTATCGTTGGATGCCACCTACCCCCAATGGTGGGGTAAGAACTTCGCCAAGGTGGCGGATAGTACTCGCCCCTGGTGAGAAAACGACTCATCCCCCTCCGACTTGGGGACGAAACTTGGTGGAGGGTGACATTGGCTTGGATTAGTTCAACACCGAACTAGTGCAAGCACATCTATGGAAGGTGTGCGGCGAGGGGGTTACGGAGGCAAACCCCGCGCATGCAGTCATTGGCCCACCACGCTCCAAGGCTCCTCCTTGTGGGCGGTAAGGGTAACATACCGCGACACAAGAGGTGTTGTTGTTGTGGCGAGGACGAGGTCTGATAGCCGATGCTCCACCTAAGCAAGCGGCACACATGATGTCTCGCCCACTTGGCCTTGTCCTGGCAAAGTTGACGACTCCATGGTCACCATGTTCACCACGTGGTAGTCGGGATTGATGGCTTGAGGATCAAGGTTGATCCGCTTCTCGTTGACGGCTCGTTAGAGCCATTCCTTGAAGGCGATGCAATCCTCGATTGCATGGCCTACATACCTGTGGTACGGACAATACAAAGGATTTTCATTCATATTTACTTGCTCAAGTCATCGTGGCTCTGGTAGATTGAGCACACGATGCTCGATGAGTTGGTCAAACATGTCCTTCACCAACTCTCAGCGAAAGATGTACTACTTCTTGAGGAGTTCTTGCATGGACGCACGTTGCCTTCCCCCAGCTTGGTCGCTCCGTGCACCCAAGATGGGCACAATGCTTCGTGGTGCCGGGGTAAGCATCCTTGTGGCGTTCGCCTCCGCCGCTGCCTTTGCCTTGCCATCATTGCCAGGCAGCTTAGACATCAAGGCAAAGCACTTGGCAGGGTCATAGGCGCTCGCGTTCCCGTAAAGCTCCATGATCTGCGAAGACTTGTCGAACTCCAACTTGGTGGCTACAACAGCTGAGCTTAGAGCGCTAAAGTTTCTTGGCTCACGCCGAGATACCTCAACTGACCAGTGTTGCTGCATGCCATCGATGCACATCTCAATGGCATCCTCGAGATGCATTTCCCTGGCAGCACACACGTAGCTTTTGCGGAAGTGAACGATTTAGTCGTCGATGGACTCCCCTTGCCGCTGGCGAACTTGTGCTAGTTCGACAATGGAGAAATCCTTGTTCATGGAAATGAAGTGCCTCTTGAAGACTTCCTTCATGCATGCCCAGCTGGTGATGGAGTCCACTGGTAAGAGACTATACTAGTGGAAGGTGGGGCCCGTCAATGACCCAGAGAATTGTCAAAGTAGAAGCAAGGAGCTATTGGCGGAGTCGCCGCAAGCCGCCTAGAAATACACTAGATGCTCCCGTGCGTCCCCAGTCCCATCAAATTGGCGGAACTTTGACGGATGCCAACCAGCAGGGAACGACACTAGTTCGTGCCATGCCTCGTAGGGCTTCTCGAGCTTGCTTTCCGAGGTGCGAGGTTCTTGCTCAATGTACATCTGCTTGAGATTCTTGGTCACCATGTTGACAATGTCGTGGTAGTTTTTTAGCATGCTTGGGTGTGATGCCCCATCGGCCACGCTCGTAGGCGTGACCAATGGTCCACCCCGCACACATGGGTCTTCCTATTGGCGCCCACCATTGGGCAGTGCACTTGCTAGGGCCATGGCTTGAAGCTCGTCCTCTTGCGGGTCCACCCCTCGCCTTGGTGGCCCCTGCTTCACGAGGTTGTTGTTCATCAGGAGCTCGATAAACCGATCAACTTTTGCAGTTAGTTGATGGATAGTATGGCCCTGCTTGCACACCTGATCGACCAGGTTCGCCTCAAGCCATGTTCCACTTCCCGCAAGACATAATGGGTTAGCATTGGAGGCCATTAATGCCTCCGTCTCCGCTACCTTCACATCCTCCTGGTCGGCATCACCATCGATGGCCACATGTACGAGCGTTGTGTGGAGATCATCAAAGCCGCCTTCATAGTCTGATAGAATAGAATGAGTGAGCTCATGGTAGGGCGAAGTTCTTGAGTGCATTTCCAATGAAAGCGTGGAGGATGTGTCGAAGAAGCTCTCCTCACCATCGTGGTACTACGGCAGTTCGCATCGCTGTCATGCCCACGTGCACACTTTTGCGTGCCATGGACTTTAGTCGCGGGTTGGCCCTGGCCTAACTCGGAACTTGGTGGTTCCTCCGGGTCTTCGGGAAGACACACCGTGGTGTCGGTGTAGTGTCGCGGGGATATGTTCGGGTGATGTTCTGCACCACCATCGGACGTCGATTCTCCCCCCTCGTAATGGGAAGGTATGGGGCAGTTAAACCTACCCCCTCTTGAGAGGTGGGTTAGCCCGATTTGGGCTTTGTCTCGACGCCTTTGAACCATGACCGAACATGGCCTAGGTGTGGAAGCAATGACACACGGAAATTGGCCTTTGGAGCTGGCACAATCTCCTCATCAGATGGGTAGGAGAAGTCATGGGTCACGTGTGGCCATGCGCCATCTTCTTCAAGCCTCGCATCCACTGCTAGAGTGCCTCATGAGGCCATGTTCTTATCATCACCCTTCTTGGCTCCCGCTTCCCTACATCGAGGTAGGCCTAGCCCCTTGGTCTCCCCGCTCGGGGGCACTGATGGTGGGATAACAATCACTACAAACAAAACACACTTCCGTGATGATACTTGTTTGTCACAGTAGGTCAGGATTTCTATCATGCTTGTACATCTATGATGATTTTATGATAGAATCAAGATAGTCATACCCGTGCTGTCGTATAAGTGTTCCATGACAATTCTGAAATTATCATCACGGAAGTGTCCACTTCCATGACGATAAATGCCGCGTCATGGAAGTGTTATCGTCAAGGGTGACCGACATGTGGCATCCACCGTAACGGGTCATCATTAAGCTACCAGGTCCGGTTTTGGACCCGATAACCCATTAACAACACCGACCAATGGCGATTTTCCATGTAGAAAATTCTCATTGGCCGAAGAAACCACGTGTTAGCTCCGAGTTATGACAAATGTCATCCGGCGAATGGACGGGACGCGCCTATCACATGCCGACACATGACTCAGCCCAATAGGGGCCCATTTAATTTAAATGGTTTTTATCATTTATGCCACCGGTTGTGTCTCACTACTTAGTTTTGCCACTAGGAATTTCAACTGCTCAAAAATGCCAGCGCTTCGTTCGACACATGCTGAAAAATGCCACTGGACACCATTATTGTGATCTCAAATCTCTTTTTCCATGTTATAATGACATAAATACCTGTGGACCAACATGCCAGCTCTCCCTCTATCTCACTACAATAAAGTGTGCGACCTACTTGATCCCAACAAAATTCTTATTTTCCTGTAAAATTATTGCTAGGTAACTCCTGACATATGGGGCCACACTTATCATTGTGAGATAGAGAGAACCGACATGTAGGTCAAGGCTTATTTTTGTCATATAACATGGTCAACGGGTTTGAGGTGAAAATAACAATGTCTAATGATTTTTGAGCAAACATCTAACAAAACGATGGCACTTTTGAGATATCTAATGGCATTTTTAAGCAAGCATCTCACGGATCGTTGTAACTTCTAGTGGCAAAACTGGGTAGTGAGACACAACCAGTGGCATAAATGATAAAAAAACTAATTTAAAAAGGCCGACCCGTTTGACTTGGTCAAAAGTTAATGGGTCGGCCCATCGAACGCCTGATAACGGCCTACTCATGTATAGCCCATTCAAGCCCCATGAACTCACACCCATTCTGGTCTTTCCAAATTCGGCGCAGTGGCATCATGTGGACCGTCCAATATAATTCTAGCCTGTTCTTACTTTCGGCCCATCTATGGCACATGACGTCTTCTGGCCCATATGAGGCATTTTCTATCTTTGGCCCTTCAATGGCCCGTGGTGAAAGTGGCCCATAATCACTATTAAGTTTCTTTCTACCCATTAACGACTCGTTACCATTTTCTATCTTTGGCCCTTCAATGGCGCGTGGTGAAAGTGGCCCATAATCACTATTAAGTTTGTTTCTACCCATTAACGACTCATTACTCAGTTGGTCCGTTTCCAGATCATACTATCTTTCGGCCTTCTAATGACCCATTTATTATTGGGCTCCTTTCCAGTCCTTGAATACATATGGTCTGTTACTGGCATGTTCCTCTGATGGGCCAAATCCAGTCTGTGGTCACACTCGGCCCATCTGTGGCCCGTCAACAAATTGGGCCATATTCATCTCGTCATGTATTACGGTCCATTAATGACCCATTATGATTGTCGATAGAATTAGGCATGTGCTATCTTTTGGCGTGTTACCGGCCCATTATGACCTAAACCCACAAACATTCAGTTCGGATTCTAGCCCGTTTATGGCCCAAATCACGTTCCAACTTTGATCCATGATTGACATGGCCCAGATCCTACGGCCCTGTAATGCCCCGGATGTAATACTTTCCCTTTTGGGTATATAATAAATCTCCGGCTTCATCTATTTCCATTTCGGGTTCTTTGTCTTTCGGGCTTTCGTCGTTTTGTTGTGTGAGTGTGTGGCATTCATTCATATCATGTAGACATGTGCATTGCATTGCATTTGTGTTGTGGGTTGCATCCGGTTCCGTGTGTTTCTTCCCGTTGTCCGTTTCGCGTTCCGGAGCTCCCTCACGTGTCCGTGACGTCCCGTAGGCCTACTTTGTTGTTCGGGCGTTTTACGTTACCGGTGTGCCGCGAGGTTGTGTTGTGTGTTGTTGTTTTGTTGTGTGCAACCCGTCCCTCAAATCTCGTCTCGTTTGGACTCCGTTGACTTTTCCATCCGTTGCCCGTGTGGGTCCGAAGTGCCTTCGCTTCGTGTCCCGGAAATACCCCTGCTGCTTTCTTTTATCTCCGTCTGGGCCTTTTAAATCGACCCCCGCGATCGGATCCGTCGGATCGCGATCGGAGGGCTCCTAACGCCCCTAAATCCCCTCCTAACCCTAAAAACTGCTACATATAGACCCCCCTAGTCTATATTTGGGCATTCCTATCCCCTTCTTCTTCCTCCTCTAGATCCCCTTCCTTTTTTTTTCTTTTTCCCCAGCTCCCCAAAATTCCTCCCGCAGATCTGGCCAGGTTCCCGAGGAACCAGCCGCCGATCGACCAGATCCCCTCGAGGCGCGTTCGGAGTCAACGCCAGGAGGTCGCCCCGCCGGATCCCCGCGATCTCCTCCCGCGCGTCGACCGACCGGGCCTTCCCCACTTGGCGCCGCACCGCACCACTTCGCCGTTCGCCCGCTCGCAAGCTGGCCCAGGCGACCGACCGCTTCGGGCCAGCGCGCCGTCGCTCGACCCCTCCTGGGTCCCCACTTCGCCGGGCGACCGCTCCGCCCTCCAGCCCGGCCCGTCGCGCGGGCCTCCAGCCACCACCCCGCAGGCCGCCTCGCCTCCGCGCGGTGGGCCGCCGCCGCACCGCCCCACGGGCCCTTCCGCCTCCCCAGGCCGCAGCCGCCCGAGCGGGCCTCCTCCGCGGGCGCGC
This sequence comes from Secale cereale, assembly GCA_902687465.1. Classification (NCBI taxonomy): domain Eukaryota; kingdom Viridiplantae; phylum Streptophyta; class Magnoliopsida; order Poales; family Poaceae; genus Secale; species Secale cereale. Next base: position 524,274,736 of record LR738715.1, on the reverse strand, counting down.
GCCGCCGGCCCGCGTCAGTTCTCCCCCGCGGGCCTCCTCGTCTCGGTGGGCCTCGCCCCGCCGGATCCCAGCCGCCGCACGCCGCGGGCCGCCTCGCGTCTCCGCCTCGGTGGGCCGCCTCTCCACCACCAGCTCCACCGGGCCGCCGCCACTGTAGCCCGGCCCATCTACTGTTCATCTCAGATCTGGATCTGAGGTCAAATTCAAAAACCCTAAGTCCAGTTTTAACCCTGTTCTGAAATGCAAACTTTGAACTGCTCTAACTTTGTGCCTGTTGCTCCGTTTTGCGCGTGTAGCATGTCCAGATGTTCGTGGAGATGTCCTCTACGTTTTACCTGTTGTAGTCATGCATGTTAGATGTCATCTTGACACTTGTTTTGCTGTTGCAAGAGTGCAACATGATATAAACTGCTGTTATGTGTTATTTTCATGCCACCTTTGACATGGGATAACTTTTAGCTCGTTTGTCCAAACGATGCAAATGACATGTCCACGTGTTCGTCTTGCCACGAACTACATGTTCGGTGTGATAGGTTGCATGGTAGATTTATTGTTTCCTTGCTATCATCGTTGCAAAGTGCCATGTTCACATGTTGTGTTTTCACTTGTTATGAAATGCCATCTTGTTGAGCTCGTTGTAATCGGTGTGTTCACCACTTTGAAGCATGCTTGTGTGTTTCGGGATCACCTTCATATGTATTTTGATGAGGTGCTTACCCTTTGCCATGTTTAGTATCGAGGTGTCTTAAACATGCTCTTTTTGATGCTATGATGATATTGCTGTTTTAGGACTTAGTGAAATTTCACTAAGTCTGAAATCTGTAACGTTCCGATGCCATGTTCGTGTGATGTTGTAGGACAAAGCATGATAGTTTTGGGGTGGATTTTGATTGTTCCTTGAAGTATATATTGTTGTCTTTCCATCCATGTCCTCACATGTCCATTTGAGTGGCTGTAGCATGTTTATCTTTTGCTCTAAAGTTTCAATAAAATTCTGCTGCCAGAATTTTATTTCAAAGTTCAATATGTCCAAGATCATTGCTATTGATCCGTGACTCCGTTGGGGGTGCACTTTGGACCTAGTTGCTGTACTATATATCTAGTTTGTGTTCAAGTCCTTTGCCATGCTTTTTGGGTGCTGTAGATTAATTATTTTGAGCTCCAAAGATGCCATGTTGCTGTAATTTTCAGTTTTCGCTCAAATCTTGTTTCGGGCATAACTTTTAGCCCGTAACTCCGATTTCAGCGAGTCTTATATCAAACTTGGGTGATTTTCTGTGTAGATTAATAATATCAGGTTGTTATCTTGTTTTGAGATGTTTTGCTTGAGTGATGTTTTACGTGCTCCATGTGCATCTTTAGTGCATCCATCATGCATTCATGTTTTTCGAGTGCGCATTGCATTTTGTTGATTGGTGCGTGGTGTGTTTGTTGTGTTTAGAGCCGGAAGCTGAGTACGAGAACGAAGTTGAGCACGAGTTTTCCAACGAGGTTGAGCACGAGGACCCTTCTTACGATCCGAACGTCTTCTCTTCAGGCAAGATGACCGAACCCCGATAACATTACTATCTTTGCCTATTGCTAGTAGTCTCGATCTATAGTTTTGCCTCGATGCCCATGTTCTTCTTGTCAGCCTCCTACTTGTAACCAATTGCCATGTTTAACCACCCTACCTATGCAAACCGTTGTTTGGCTAAGTACGCTTCGCTCAGCCCTTCTTATAGCGTTGCTAGTTGCAGGTGAAGTGAAGATGCTTGCTCCATGTTGAAGTTTGGTTGGGTTATATCACACTATATAAATGCTTTAATTGAAATCATCTATATATTGGCAAGGGTGGAAGGCTAAGCCTTTTGCTTGGTGATTTGTTCCACTCATGCCGTTAGGATCCGTATAAGCCGGTTTTATGTTCCTTGATTATGCGTTCCTAACACGGTTGGGGTGTATGGGACCCCCTCGATAAACCGCTAAGTGCTAAGTCTTTTCCAGCAAGTCCCAACATTGGTACTATTTGCCTAATAACAAACTAAACTTGCATAGGGAGTTATAAACCCTTTTCTTAATCAACAACCCCGGGCCAGTGCTCCACATGAGTGTTGGTCCGAAACGGGGGTTACGCGGGGCCACCTCGAGGAAACTCAAGGTTTGGTAAAAACCTGTGGGATCACCCATCCGGTCGTGGCCTGAGACGAGATACGCGCGGCTACTATCAGGGTGTCGGCACGCCGGGAGGATTTGCTGGATTAGCCTTACCTTAGCTCGGTATATCTTGAGCACGGGATTCCGAGGATACTCGGGTCTTCCCACTTTGGAGTTGCGACTCCGCGGATCGTGGGCTTGTAATGGGTCAAGTTGGAACACCCCTGCAGGGTTTGAACTTTCGAAAGCCGTGCCCGCGGTTATGTGGCAGATGGGAGCTTGTTAATTCCGGTTGTAGATAACTTGACACAATGATGCTAATACACTACCAGCGTGTGTTCCGTGACTGTCAATTTCCGAATCGGGATTCGGGAGTTGAACACGGAGGGGTTATGATTGTGAGCTTGTAGCTAGGATCACTTCGTGATCACTTCTCGCCGATGCCTTCTCTTCTCGCTCTCACTTGCGTAAGCTAGATGCTAGTTGCTACTGCAGACTTGTTCTTTCTTCAGCCTTTCCCTCACCTAAAGGCTTAAATAGTTCTGTTACCCGGGAACGGGATTGCTGAGTCCTCTGTGGCTCACAGTTACTTCACACACCAGATGCAGGTCCAGCTGTGAGCTATCCATGTGATGGCACTGAGTTGGATTGGGAGTACGACGAGGAGCGTAGTCGTTACTACGTGCGCTACCCGGACGATCAGTAGTGGAGTCTCTTACTAGGATTCGATCCGCCTGTGGTTTATTTATCTGAGTTTGGTACTTTGACATTTGGCTTTTGCCCTTAGAGGGTTGTAGTGCTCTTAATGTATGATGTTTGAGACTTGTACTGTTATTCTGTGACGTGGCGATTGTAAGCCAACTATTTTAAGTTTACTATCCCTCTTTTACATGAGTTGTGCAAAGATTACCAAACTTGAGATCATTCTAGGATGGACTTATGCCTTTAAGTCGTGCCTCGACACGTAGGAGGTATAACTCCATCCTGGGCATTACAAGTTGGTATTCAGAGCCTTCTCCGACCTAGGAGCCCCCACTGTTTGATCGAACCGTTGACGGTTGAGTCTAGGCACACACTGAAAACTTTTTGAGTCCTATATTATATCGGAGAGTAGGATTTCTTTGCTTCTCATCCCCTTTCTCTCTGGTGAGGACTCCTGACGTCTACTCTTGTCTCTCCTATCTTCAAAATTTGCACAAAATTTTTTTTAGGAATCCCGCGAGTATTCTGGGATTGTTTCGATGTTCTTGTGACAAGGATATTGTTCCCGATGCCTCCTGTTACCGAGGAGTTGAGCTTCGGGGTATCATTGTAACAAGCATATCGCGACAGTACTAAATACTTAAGACGGCCGACATCGAAAATCTCCCCTATATGGCCAGTGGCAAGATAACCCCGACATCACCCAGTACTGGGGAGGTAGTTCGGGAGTATTGCCATAGCTTGTTATAGTGGATGCTTTTCGAAGGTCCGAGGTACACAGTTTCCGAGAAAGACTGGTTATGTGTTGAAGGATGGATACACCTGGATGTAGGTTAGAGTTGATTGCGCGGTGCTTCCCGTGTATCCCCAACACCTGATTGCATAACTGGAATCTTTCGGAAAACTATAGGTGGGTTTTATCCAGTAGATCGTAGGCATTCTTCCAACGAATGCAGGTTAGTGAGTTCGGGGTTCGACATTGAGTGAAGGGATTATATGACCGATGTTACTATCAGGAGTTGCATCTTAAAGGGTCCTTGGCTATGCTGATCCGGGGATTGCAAAACCTTTTCGTAACGCGTTCATATGCTTTCAGCACAAAGATGTTAGAACGAAACTCCTCTCTTGTGTTTGTTCCTTTCCGTACCTTGTTGTTTTTATTTTATTTTATCCTTTTGATCCCTATGTGGCTTCTCGTGAAGACTGATGTTATCAATTAACTGAGAAATTCATTCGTTCCTCTTGTTCGGATGATTTCATTCGTTCTTATTGTTCGAATGATTATTGTGAAGACTTGTTGCAATTCATTCCATTGATTCAGCTTATTCCTTCTGTCAATCAATTGCTGATTCGTGGTCATCTCTTACAGGATGGCTCCGAAAAAGGTTCCGAATGCCAACCCAGAGGTGGAAGAGGTTCCAGAGCATCCTCCTTCCCCTCCTCCTCCGCCTGAGGCTTGGAGAGCAATTATGCAGACTACTGCTCAGAACACTCAGTTGATGATGCAGATGATGCAGCAAATGCAGGCTATGCAAGCTAATCAAGCTAATCAGGGCGTTCCAATGAACCAAGGCAACTTCTTCCAGCAGCACCATGCTACCCTCAACCAGTTCCTGGCCAACAATCCTAAAGCTTTCAGTTACTGTGTCGACCCTCTTGATGCTGAAGATTGGCTAACCGATATCAAGAAGCATTTTGAGTGCAGTAACGTGAAAGAAGATGACTATGTGAAGTTTGCAGCCTTCCAACTGAAAGATCAAGCAGCTGACTGGTGGCAGCAGTACAAAGACTCAAGGCCGGGTCAAGTGATCTCGTGGGAGAATTTCTGCAAGGATTTCCGCTCGCATCACATTCCTACAAGTGTTATCGAGGGTATGCGTGAGCAATTCCGCAACCTCAAGCAGGGCTCCATGACAGTCTATCAGTATAATGTCAAGTTCCAAAACCTCGCTCGCTATGCAAAGCAAGACATTCCTGATGCAAAGAGCAAAATCTATCAGTTCCGTGGAGGTCTCAAAGATGAACTTCAGCTTGCTCTCACTTTGTTCGAGCCAGACGAATTCGATAAGTTCTATAATATGGCTTTGAAACAAGAAGAAGCTCAGCTTAAGATGGAGGCTTCTAAGAAGAGAATTCGAGATGCTGTTCACTCTACCTCATCGTCTCAGTTGGCTGCGAAACAACAGAAATTCTGGCTTCCTCCTCCTCCAATGATTCGAGCTCCATACAACAACTCCAACAACTTCAACAACTCCAACAACAAGAACTCTAGTGGTCGTGGTTTCTCCCACCCATCCAACCCAAGCAACCAGTCGAAGAAGCAGTTTCAGTCTCAAGGCTCCAAGTCCAGTGGCTCTCAGTTCCGTCCTCTCTCAGAAGTGACTTGCAACAAATGCACTCAGAAAGGTCACTATGCAAACAGATGTCCGAATCCGAAGCGTCTTCCTCCTCCTCCTCCTGTCGGTACCGCTATGGTCAAGCATGATCCAAAGGCTGCAAGGGTTAATCTGATGAATGCAGCACAAGCGGAGGCTTCTTCTGACGTCATTCTGGGTAACCTTCCAGTGAACTCTTTTCCAGCTAAAGTGTTATTTGATTCGGGTGCATCATGCTCTTTCATGTCTCAACCATTTGCATCCAAGTATAATGTTGACATCAAAAGCTTGCCAAGGGAGTTATCAGTTATTTCTCCGGGGAGACGAATGCAATCCAGTATTTATGCTCCGGATGTTTCTATTCGCATGGGCGATTATCGATTTTTGGCTTCTCCGGTGATTCTTGGTCATTCTGACATCGACCTCATTCTCGGAATGGATTGGCTTTCTCAGCACGATGCTCACATTGATTGTGCTCAAAAGGAAGTCAAGCTGACTCATTCTGATGAAGATGTGATTATCTTCGCCTCCAGGGATAATACTATTCGGCTTTTCTCTCTTAATGATAAGGGTGAAATTAATGCCATAGAGCAAATTCCAGTGGTGAATGAATATCAAGACGTCTTTCCAGAAGATCTTCCAGGCATGCCTCCACACCGTCAGGTCGAGTTTGTCATTGAACTCGAGCCGGGCACCGAACCTGCTTGTCGGCGTCCATACAAGCTCTCTCCGGATGAATTGAAGGAATTGAAGAAGCAGCTTGATAAGCAGGAGAGTATGGGTCTCATCAGACCGAGTACATCTCCGTGGGGCTGTGGTGTCTTATTTGTCAAGAAGAAAGATGGCACGGAGCGTCTCTGTGTTGACTACCGGCCACTGAACAAGAAGACGATTAAGAACAAGTATCCGCTCCCCAACATCAACGAACTCTTTGAGCAGCTCAAAGGAGCTAAAGTGTTCTCTAAGCTTGACCTCCGAATGGACTATCATCAAATTCGCATTCGCGAGGAAGACATTCCCAAGACGGCCTTCAGAACGAGCTACGGTTCATATGAGTATACCGTCATGTCCTTCGGTCTCGCCAATGCTCCTCCTACCTTTTCAAGGATGATGCATTACATCTTCAACCCCTATACTGGCGAGTTCGTGCTTGTGTATCTGGATGATATTCTGGTGTTTTCCAAGAATGAAGAAGATCACGAAAAGCACTTGCGTCTGGTTCTTGATCGACTCCGAGAACATAAATTCTATGCCAAGTTCTCCAAGTGCGAGTTTTGGCTCGATAAGGTTTTGTACCTGGGCCACATCATCTCAGCTGACGGTATTGCGGTTAATCCCGAGAAAGTTGAAGCAATTGTCAACTGGGAAGCTCCTCAGAACGTCAAGCAGCTCCGCAGTTTTCTGGGTCTTGCCAGCTATTGCAGAAGGTTTGTGGAGAACTTCTCCAAGATTGCCAAGCCTCTTTCCAACCTCCTTCAGAAGAATGTCAAATACTTTTGGTCTCCCGAGTGTGAAGTGGCATTCAAAACCCTCAAAGAGAAGCTTGTCTCTGCTCCAGTTCTGACTCCTCCGGATGAAACCAAGCCCTATGAAGTGTTCTGTGACGCTTCTCTTCAAGGCCTTGGTGGTGTGCTTATGCAAGATAAGAAAATTGTGGCATATACTTCTCGGCAGCTCAAGCCAAGTGAGAAGAACTATCCCACACACGATCTCGAGCTAGCAGCTGTGGTACATGCTCTGATTACGTGGAGACATCTGTTGTTGGGCAGAAAGGTCGACATCTTCACTGATCACAAGAGTTTGAAGTACATCTTCACACAGCCGCATCTGAACCTCCGCCAGACTCGTTGGGTCGAGATGATCCAAGAGTACAACCCCAGCATTGAGTACACTCCAGGCAAGGCGAATGTGATTGCAGATGCTTTGAGAAGAAAGGCATATTGCAACAGCCTTCTTATCAAGCCACACCAGCCTGAGCTTTGTGAAGCATTCAGGAAGCTCAACCTTCAAGTTGTTCCGCAGGGTTTTCTTGCAAATCTCCAAATTGCTCCTACCTTGGAAGATCAAGTCCGTGAGGCCCAGCTCAGTGATACCATGGTGAAGAAGGTGAAACATGGCATTGCAAAGGGCACTCCAAAATATAAGTGCTTCCGTGTTGATGAGAGAGATACCTTGTTCTTCGAGGACAGACTCGTTGTTCCCAAAGGTGATCTCAGGAAGCTCATAATGGAAGAAGCTCATGACTCTCTCCTTTCCATTCATCCTGGCAGTTCCAAGATGTATCAAGATCTCAAGCAATCTTACTGGTGGACACGCATGAAAAGGGAAATTGCCCAATTCGTGAATGAATGTGATGTATGCAGAAGAGTGAAAGCAGAACATCAACGTCCAGCCGGTCTTCTCCAACCTCTTCCTATTCCCGAGTGGAAGTTCGACCACATTGAAATGGACTTCGTCACTGGTTTTCCTAAATCCAAGCGAGGCAATGATGCTATCTTTGTGGTGATTGACAAACTTACCAAAGTCGCTCACTTTCTTCCAGTCAAAGAATCAATCAATGCAGCTCAACTTGCAGAGTTGTACACTTCCAGAATTGTGTCCCTACATGGCATTCCTCAAGTGATATCCTCAGACCGTGGCAGCTTGTTCACATCAAGGTTCTGGGAGTCCTTTCAGTCCGCCATGGGCACGAAGATCAGGTTCAGCACTGCCTTTCACCCTCAGACTAGTGGTCAAGTCGAGCGTGTGAATCAGATCCTAGAAGATATGCTCAGAGCCTGTGTCATCTCCTTCGGCATGAAATGGGAAGACTGCCTTCCATTTGCCGAGTTCTCTTACAACAAAAGCTTTCAAGCAAGTGCAGGCAAAGCACCGTTTGAAATTCTCTATGGCAGAAAGTGCCGTACCCCTCTCAACTGGTCTGAAACAGGCGAACGCCAACTTCTTGGCAATGACTTGATCTCTGAAGCCGAAGAAATGTGCAAAGTCATACGTGAGAATCTCAAGGCCGCTCAGTCGCGTCAGAAGAGCTACTATGACGGAAAGCATCGTGATTTGGCTTTCGACATCAGTGATCATGTTTATCTCCGAGTTTCTCCGATGAAAGGAACCCAAAGATTCGGTATCAAAGGAAAACTTGCTCCTAGATACGTCGGGCCTTTCAAAATTCTTGGCAAAAGAGGCGATCTAGCCTATCAGCTCGAGCTCCCTTCCAACTTTGCAAATGTTCATGATGTCTTCCATGTGTCTCAGCTTCGCAAATGCTTCAAGGCACCTGAGCGCATGATTCCGTTTGAGGAGATTGATCTTCAACAAGACCTTTCCTATCGAGAGCATCCAGTTGCAATTCTGGAAGAAACCGAACGCAAGACTCGCAACAAGTCCATCAAGTTTCTGAAAGTCAAGTGGTCACATCACACAGACCGAGAAGCTACCTGGGAACGAGAAGATCATCTTCGTTCCGAGTACCCTTCCTTTTTCCAGTCCTAGATCTCGGGACGAGATCTTTTTGTAGTAGAGGAGAGTTTGTAATGCCCCGGATGTAATACTTTCCCTTTTGGGTATATAATAAATCTCCGGCTTCATCTATTTCCATTTCGGGTTCTTTGTCTTTCGGGCTTTCGTCGTTTTGTTGTGTGAGTGTGTGGCATTCATTCATATCATGTAGACATGTGCATTGCATTGCATTTGTGTTGTGGGTTGCATCCGGTTCCGTGTGTTTCTTCCCGTTGTCCGTTTCGCGTTCCGGAGCTCCCTCACGTGTCCGTGACGTCCCGTAGGCCTACTTTGTTGTTCGGGCGTTTTACGTTACCGGTGTGCCGCGAGGTTGTGTTGTGTGTTGTTGTTTTGTTGTGTGCAACCCGTCCCTCAAATCTCGTCTCGTTTGGACTCCGTTGACTTTTCCATCCGTTGCCCGTGTGGGTCCGAAGTGCCTTCGCTTCGTGTCCCGGAAATACCCCTGCTGCTTTCTTTTATCTCCGTCTGGGCCTTTTAAATCGACCCCCGCGATCGGATCCGTCGGATCGCGATCGGAGGGCTCCTAACGCCCCTAAATCCCCTCCTAACCCTAAAAACTGCTACATATAGACCCCCCTAGTCTATATTTGGGCATTCCTATCCCCTTCTTCTTCCTCCTCTAGATCCCCTTCCTTTTTTTTTCTTTTTCCCCAGCTCCCCAAAATTCCTCCCGCAGATCTGGCCAGGTTCCCGAGGAACCAGCCGCCGATCGACCAGATCCCCTCGAGGCGCGTTCGGAGTCAACGCCAGGAGGTCGCCCCGCCGGATCCCCGCGATCTCCTCCCGCGCGTCGACCGACCGGGCCTTCCCCACTTGGCGCCGCACCGCACCACTTCGCTGTTCGCCCGCTCGCCAGCTGGCCCAGGCGACCGACCGCTTCGGGCCAGCGCGCCGTCGCTCGACCCCTCCTGGGTCCCCACTTCGCCGGGCGACCGCTCCGCCCTCCAGCACGGCCCGTCGCGCGGGCCTCCAGCCACCACCCCGCAGGCCGCCTCGCCTCCGCGCGGTGGGCCGCCGCCGCACCGCCCCACCGGCCCTTCCGCCTCCCCAGGCCGCAGCCGCCCGAGCGGGCCTCCTCCGCGGGCGCGCGCCGCCGGCCCGCGTCAGTTCTCCCCCGCGGGCCTCCTCGTCTCGGTGGGCCTCGCCCCGCCGGATCCCAGCCGCCGCACGCCGCGGGCCGCCTCGCGTCTCCGCCTCGCGTCTCCGCCTCGGTGGGCCGCCTCTCCACCACCAGCTCCACCGGGCCGCCGCCACTGTAGCCCGGCCCATCTACTGTTCATCTCAGATCTGGATCTGAGGTCAAATTCAAAAACCCTAAGTCCAGTTTTAACCCTGTTCTGAAATGCAAACTTTGAACTGCTCTAACTTTGTGCCTGTTGCTCCGTTTTGCGTGTGTAGCATGTCCAGATGTTCGTGGAGATGTCCTCTACGTTTTACCTGTTGTAGTCATGCATGTTAGATGTCATCTTGACACTTGTTTTGCTGTTGCAAGAGTGCAACATGATATAAACTGCTGTTATGTGTTATTTTCATGCCACCTTTGACATTGGATAACTTTTAGCTCGTTTGTCCAAACGATGCAAATGACATGTCCACGTGTTCGTCTTGCCACGAACTACGTGTTGGGTGTGATAGGTTGCATGGTAGATTTATTGTTTCCTTGCTATCATCGTTGCAAAGTGCCATGTTCACATGTTGTGTTTTCACTTGTTATGAAATGCCATCTTGTTGAGCTCGTTGTAATCGGTGTGTTCACCACTTTGAAGCATGCTTGTGTGTTTCGGGATCACCTTCATATGTATTTTGATGAGGTGCTTACCCTTTGCCATGTTTAGTTTCGAGGTGTCTTAAACATGCTCTTTTTGATGCTATGATGATATTGCTGTTTTAGGACTTAGTGAAATTTCACTAAGTCTGAAATCTGTAACGTTCCGATGCCATGTTCGTGTGATGTTGTAGGACAAAGCATGATAGTTTTGGGGTGGATTTTGATTGTTCCTTGAAGTATATATTGTTGTCTTTCCATCCATGTCCTCACATGTCCATTTGAGTGGCTGTAGCATGTTTATCTTTTGCTCTAAAGTTTCAATAAAATTCTGCTGCCAGAATTTTATTTCAAAGTTCAATATGTCCAAGATCATTGCTATTGATCCGTGACTCCGTTGGGGGTGCACTTTGGACCTAGTTGCTGTACTATATATATAGTTTGTGTTCAAGTCCTTTGCCATGCTTTTTGGGTGCTGTAGATTAATTATTTTGAGCTCCAAAGATGCCATGTTGCTGTAATTTTCAGTTTTCGCTCAAATCTTGTTTCGGGCATAACTTTTAGCCCGTAACTACGATTTCAGCGAGTCTTATATCAAACTTGGGTGATTTTCTGTGTAGATTAATAATATCAGGTTGTTATCTTGTTTTGAGATGTTTTGCTTGAGTGATGTTTTACGTGCTCCATGTGCATCTTTAGTGCATCCATCATGCATTCATGTTTTTCGAGTGCGCATTGCATTTTGTTGATTGGTGCGTGGTGTGTTTGTTGTGTTTAGAGCCGGAAGCTGAGTACGAGAACGAAGTTGAGCACGAGTTTTCCAACGAGGTTGAGCACGAGGACCCTTCTTACGATCCGAACGTCTTCTCTTCAGGCAAGATGACCGAACCCCGATAACATTACTATCTTTGCCTATTGCTAGTAGTCTCGATCTATAGTTTTTCCTCGATGCCCATGTTCTTCTTGTCAGCCTCCTACTTGTAACCAATTGCCATGTTAACCACCCTACCTATGCAAACCGTTGCTTGGCTAAGTACGCTTCGCTCAGCCCTTCTTATAGCGTTGCTAGTTGCAGGTGAAGTGAAGATGATTGCTTCATGTTGAAGTTTGGTTGGGTTATATCACACTATATAAATGCTTTAATTGAAATCATCTATATATTGGCAAGGGTGGAAGGCTAAGCCTTTTGCTTGGTGTTTTGTTCCACTCATGCCGTTAGGATCCGTATAAGCCGGTTTTATGTTCCTTGATTATGCGTTCCTAACACGGTTGGGGTGTATGGGACCCCCTCGATAAACCGCTAAGTGCTAAGTCTTTTCCAGCAAGTCCCAACATTGGTACTATTTGCCTAATAACAAACTAAACATGCATAGGGAGTAATTAACCCTCTTTCTTAATCAACAACCCCGGGCCAGTGCTCCACATGAGTGTTGGTCCGAAACGGGGAGTCTGCGGGGCCACCTCAAGGAAACTCGAGGTTTGGTAAAAACCTGTAGAATCGCCCATCCGGTCGTGTCCTGAGACCTAGATACGCGCGGCTACGATCATGTTGAGCACGGGATTCCGAGGATACTCGGGTCTTCCCACTTTGGAGTTGCGACTCCGCGGATCGTGGGCTTGTAATGGGTCAAGTTGGAACACCCCTGCAGGGTTTGAACTTTCGAAAGCCGTGCCCGCGGTTATGTGGCAGATGGGAGCTTGTTAATTCCGGTTGTAGATAACTTGACACAATGATGCTAATACACTACCAGCGTGTGTTCCGTGACTGTCAATTTCCGAATCGGGATTCGGGAGTTGAACACGGAGGGGTTATGATTGTGAGCTTGTAGCTAGGATCACTTCGTGATCACTTCTCGCCGATGCCTTCTCTTCTCGCTCTCACTTGCGTAAGCTAGATGCTAGTTGCTGCTGCAGACTTGTTCTTTCTTCAGCCTTTCCCTCACCTAAAGGCTTAAATAGTTCTGTTACCCGGGAACGGGATTGCTGAGTCCTCTGTGGCTCACAGTTACTTCACACACCAGATGCAGGTCCAGCTGTGAGCTATCCAGGTGATGGCAGTGAGCTGGATTGGGAGTACGACGAGGAGCGTAGTCGTTACTACGTGCGCTACCCGGACGATCAGTAGTGGAGTCTCTTACTAGGATTCGATCCGCCTGTGGTTTATTTATCTGAGTTTGGTACTTTGACATTTGGCTTTTGCCCTTAGAGGGTTGTAGTGCTCTTAATGTATGATGTTTGAGACTTGTACTGTTATTCTGTGACGTGGCGATTGTAAGCCAACTATTTTAAGTTTACTATTCCTCTTTTACATGAGTTGTGCAAAGATTACCAAACTTGAGATCATTCTAGGATGGACTTATGCCTTTAAGTCGTGCCTCGACACGTAGGAGGTATAACTCCATCCTGGGCATTACAGGCCCGTAAGAAGACCATGGGTCGTCAGGCCCGTAAGAGGCCCATTTATCGTTAAGGCCCATAGGAGGCCCATGGATCGTACGACCCATAGGACAATGGATCCTACTACCCATAGGAGGGCCGAGGTTACAATGGCACATATGTGGACCATTGTTATTGTTTCCAGTAGGAACCGAGCAAAAAGAGCTGTAGTACTATAAGAAAACAAATAAAAAAGACCAAGAAAATAAATAAGCAAGAAACTAATGCTAGGATATTACGATTATTACACATATTACATCCTTTGGGCATCAAAGTTGGCCACTAGTGCAAATATAGGGAACAGAGTAGGATATTACATAATTGGGCATCAAAGTTGACCACCGGTGAATATAAACACCACAACAAAACATGTCCAGAACTGAAAGCACTTCAGAAGAGCTCAAGAAACAATATCCTGGGTACCCACCATGCTGGCAAGAAGCTTACCAAGCTTATTAGCTTTCTCTAGTTTGACGCTTAAATCCTCCACCTCTTTCTATTGCACCGGAAAGTATGCATCTGAATTCTACAGGGACTTCCTTAGTCCTTTGGCTTCTTCTCGTAGCACATATGATAGATGTCTTTAAACTTGTAATTGAGACTCAAGAAGCTGAACTGATTCAGGCAGCGAGTTCGAAGAGCTTGTGCAGGTAGTAGTGGCCAGTAACTCGGACACTACATCAATACATGACTTTGGTGTTGTCTCATTGTCTTCAAGAGAGTTTTTATCAGCTTTCTTGGAGACCAACAAGGATGTCTCACTATCTTGAACCTTATCTGCATTGCTTCCTTTACCATTCCGTAATGGTGTACTCATCTCTAGTATTTTCTCGGCATTCTAAAAGAGAGACAAACAAACACATCACAGGTTTAGCATGTTGTATATGAAACTCATTTTGGTAAACCAGTTCACTTGTAAACTGGACAGGATAACAACATGAGACAAACATATATCTATGTACTATGGTCACTACATGGTGTATATCATTCTAGTTTATGTTGCCAAATCAAGATAGAGAGACAATTCAAATCATATTTGTTTAAGACAAAGCAGGATAGACAAAAATAAGTGTCGGAAACTACACATCACTAACAACACTTGTAATGTGCAAGACATGCGAACATAACTGTTTATTCAATTGCAATTAAAATCAACATTGAGCAAGTTACAACGCCAAACCAGTTAAAGAAACATGTTTAAAGCATACCTATTGCACCATTGGAGTTCCAATTGCATCCTTCAAATTTGAAATTAGTTGGTATGAGTAAATACAGTGATGCAAGAGCAAAAGAGTATGAACTATAGCTACGGAACCTGACCTGAGAACAATTGTTCATCTGCTTTAAGCGTTGAGTTGGGGTTCGGAGTGGTGGTCATCATGCTTTAGGCACTGCAGTGGCCTTACTAACTACTCGTGTTTGGGTGCTCTGTGGTGGAGACGGTGATGTGTCAACTGTAACTAGGTTACTATTTGTCGGGGTTGGGGTTACAAGTGGTGTAGTTGGTTCTCTGTCCAATTGTGTAGGCTTACAATCTGCGCTAGCCTGGGTTATGTGTGGTGGGGCTGGTTATTGGGCAAGTACAACCATGGTTGTAGCTGCATCAATGGGTACCACTATCTTTTTTGAAGACCGTGTTGTTACTCCCTTAGATTCGGCCATCACCCCCTCCAATTGAAATGGCTGATAAACAAGAAAAGTAATTAAATGTACAGAGATTGTATGATAGACAGGTGCAATCGATAGTGGGGAATAAAAGAGGGCATGCAATAATTCACACTTATGTTTTCTAAGCAAACGGGGTAGCATGACACAATTTCACATATATGATGGGTAACTAAATAGGATAGCATGACACAATTTCATATATATGATGGCTAACTAAACAGGATAGAAAGGCATAATTCAAAATATGATGACTGCAAACAGGATGGCATGATATAACTATATGACGTGTTTATTAAATAGGTTGGCATAACATAACTGACATACATGATGTCTATGGAAACATGATGGCATGATATAATTCAAGGATAAAATGATAAAATTCAAAATATGATGACTATGTATAACATGATGAGATGATATAAGTATATGATGTCTTTATTAAATAGGTTGGCACGCCATAATTCAGATACATGTTGTCTATGTAAACATGATGGCATGACATAGTTCAAATATATGATTTATATACTAAGCAAGTAACACTACAAAAAAACACTTCCGTGATGATACATGTTTGTCACAGTAGGTCACGATTTCGGTCATGCGTGTACATCCATGACGATTTTATGACAGAATTAAGATAGTCATACATGTGCTATCGTAGAAGTGTTCCATGACAATACCAAAATTATCATCACGGAAGTGTCCACTTCCATGACGATAAATGGCGCGTCACGGAAGTGTTTTGGTGAAGGGTGACCGACACGTGGCATCCATCATAATGGGTTGCTGTTAAGCTATCAGTTTCCGGTTTGGATCCGATAACCCGTTAACAGCCATGAGCAATGGCGATTTTCCACGTGTAAAATTCTCATTGGCCGGAGGAACCACGTGTCGGCTCCCCATTGGGACAGATGTCATCCCTACGATGGACGGAAGACGCCTATGATAGGTTGACATGTGGCAAAGCCCAATAGTGGCCCATTTATGGTAAAAAGGCCAGCCCAGCTAAAGCCCACCATATTTTTAGACACTAGTGGGCCGACCCGTTAACAGCCTGCCATGTTTTGGGTGAAATTAAGGCCCATATCGGATCTGGCTCATTAACAGCTTGTCATGTTTTGGGCTAAATTACAGCCCATATCAGATCATACCCGTTAACAAGCCACTGTTCTTTTGGGCCAATTCTAAGCCGGGTTTGTATTTCAGCCTATTAATTGTCCGTTTACCAGTTCGACCCGATAATCATTTCAGCCTGTTAGCGGCCCTTGGTGCATTTGGGCCGTTGTCGGCCAGGTTTCACTTTAGGCCATTTAATGGCCCGTTCTGAAACTAGGCTATTTCTTGTCTGAAGTGACTTTAGGACTCTTAATTGCATGTAATCTTCGTGGATAAATTTCAGCCCAAAGTGCCTATCGGCCTGTTAATGGCATGTGTAATAGTTGGGCCTAATTACAGCCCACGTTGAATCCGGCCAGCTTACAACCAATCTGTTAATGGTCCCTGAAACAGTTGGGCCTACGGCCCGCATTGATACCGGCCTGCTTAAAGAGCATAATTTTATTGGGCCAAATAGGGCATGAGATATATTTTGGCATGTTAACGGCTCGTTTACTATTTGGGCCAAACATGGGCGTAAGACGGCCTATGTTGGCCCGTGAATTTTTTGGCTCAACACTAGCCCAATCTAGTTTTTAGCCTATTAAAAGCGCATGGTATTCTCTGGCCCAGCTAGCCTGAACTTCACTCGGTCTGTTAAAGGCGGAAAACTACTATACATTTAGACCTACTAATGGCCCAAGATGATTATAGGCCCACGTTTCAGCCCATACATAGCTTGTTACGGGTCGGCCTGAAGGCCAACAACAATGATATTTGTTTAACCTTCCGGCCTAAATTATAGCATACTGACTAAGAATAAACCTAGACTATACTATAAAGAAATTACGACATATTTCATTCACCGGGCATCAAAGTTTGCCACCAGTGATAATAAAGCGCAACGAGACCGCGAGTTACATAAACTGGGCATCAAAGGTCGCCACCAGTGCATATAAATGCGCCAACAAAAGAAAACACAAAACAGACATCACTTCACAAGACATTAGGCCTGCCCTGGAAGTGCACCACAAGCAGCAGCACAAGTTGATGAGACCTCAGTTGTCTCAACGATAGATGCTCTAACCCTTGCTGCGTAGCAAGAAAGTGCGCATGGCTATCCTTTGAGGTCTTCCTTACATCATTGATATCAAGTCAGAGCTGAGCTGAAGCAAGACTTTCCGCTTTAAGTTGAGACTGAACAAGTAAACCGATTAAGGCAGCCACTTCACCGAGGTTGTCTCACAGCTCCTGGTGAGTTGCTTCAACTAACTGTCTTCATCAAGACATGACCTTGGGGTCATCTCACTTTCTTCAAGATGGTTTGGCTCACTACCTTCCCTGAAGTTCTTCCTGGCATAAGAGATATGACTCTGAAAGAGAAACAAGGAGACACGTATCATGTTTCACAAATATATAAGCAAATAAATGGATCTATTCTGCATAAGGAACATGTTTTTACAACTACAATTTAAAACTGGCAGTTATTGCAAATATCCAATCAGATGTAAACACGAAAGTAAACATCAGTGGAGGAAATGATGCATATCCAAATCTATACTAGAACAAATTTTGAAGGCTTGAGACGGATGAACTTGCATTACATGTTAATACAATCTAGACAAATCTCTTCTCCATGTCGATGGAAGGATAATTCAAGAAATTCCCCAAAGAAACTTATTTATAAGCATTGCCTTTATTCTACATTTTGTAAAGTGTAAATATAGATCAAATAATATTGGAAGAAATAGATGATAATGAAGCTTAGGTGCAGAGTGATGATACATAATCAAATAGCTATAAATTAAGTATAGCATTACAAGGCAAAAGGTACTGACAAGAGGAATGCAGACATCAACGTGTATAGAGCGGGGGGTAGGGCGGATTAGATGCATAGTAATGCTAGACAACCAACTATCTCTCAATGGAAGTACAGTAATACTACCATCGTCCGTTATTACTTATCGCTCAAATGGATGTATTTAGCACTATTAAGTTCTAAATACATACAATTGAGTAACAATTAATTCGATACGGAGGGAGTACACGACAACATGTAGTTACATAAGCAATGCAGAACTTCATAACCATTGTGTTAATTTTGAGCAAAGGGTGGATAAGGAGGGGAACATGTACAGTTATGCTATATAATCAAACAACAATGAGTGTAAGTATGTTGACAAAGGGCAAGAGGTACTGACACGAGCAATGTAGTGCCCAGTATTGTTGTGAGATCCTATGATCCTTTGAGAAAGGAGATTCATCTGAAATTAGTTTTCATACAAGAGAGAAGGTAAGGCACATGCAGAAATGTAAGAATTCAAATTTTGAATTGATATCATAGACAATATATGACATTGGGCTCTCTGCAATTCTAATAGGGGTTTGGACACTGGAGTAGGGGTAAAGTGTGGTATAGTTGGGCATGTGTCTTCTGTGGCTGCTGATCTATCTGATTTAACAGGTATCACTGCCTTTTCCAAATACCTAGTGTGTACTCCTTGAGGATCTGCACTCACCCTCTTCATTTTGGACATCTATTATGAAAGAAAAACATTTGACTGGAAAAATATAGTATGATGACACATGGAATAGGAACAGAAAATGGATTCGGTATTACATATACTCATATATGATGCTTAAACTAAGCAGATGGTGGTGTAATAAAGTAGAAGTAATTCAAGAGGTCATATGCAAGATATGTGCAACCAATACAATCTTGCCAAGTTAGAGCAAGCATCGATGGGTGAATAAGATAGGCCATTCTCCACCATGCCAAGTTTGTTAGTCAGTGGATTGTTCCGCAATATTCCTCTCGTGTGTCCATTCTCATATTCATTTTGAGCATGTTCAATACCCGACATGCATGAAAACATAAAAATAAGTGAGAATATCTTTGTAATGCAGAAGTGATTCTAATCCAGTACTGCCTCCCTTTAAAGCCCTATGTGCTATCTCTGCAATCCTTCTGAGAGATGACATGCATCTTGTAATTTGGTGTGTGCATTAATATTATGTGGCCTCCTACTCAAAATATGAGAGCTCCAGAAGTGATGATACTTTGCAGATGACAACTTCAACATATAGTAAAGAAGAACAACTCAACCTGACCTAGCATATTCAAAAGAAACTAAGGAAGAACAACCCGACCTAACCTATGGACCGCAAATGTCTCTGCTACTCTTCCCAACAAGGTACATACTTATTAAAGAAAAAGATAAGAGAATCATGGTAAAGAAGAGCATGAGAGAAAGCATATCGAAGATATTATAAGTCTTTCTATACAATGTATGTTGCACACAGAGAAATAATATTCCTTCCGCTCTCTCCATATATGGCTCACATGCATTTCAAAACTAAAGTAGGAACATTTAGCTGACCAGTTAAACATGTCTCTATTTTACTAATCTTAGCATCATATTAGATTCAAATTTGGAAAACTAAGCTTGTTTATCTTGATGGGTGGAGCAATGCTATTATGACACGAATCACGTAGGCTGATCGTGGTCATCATAAAATGGGGAAACGTAATCATGATGAATATAGTCTTGACTGTGGTAGTGGCATGGTAGATATGAAGCTGCAAACCACACAAAGGGTACTTAGCAACCTATGTTTGCTTTGAAATAACAACTAAGATTTGGTATGGACAAGAAAGTACAGTCAACAAGTGACAAAGAAATGCAATTCTTGTTGCCTCTCTATATGTTGCAACTTGCATTTGGAAACTCAAGTGGGACCTTTAGCTAACTAATTAAATGTGTTTGTTAACTAATATCAGTATCATATCACAATCATATTTGAACAACTAAGCTTCGGAATTGTGAGTGTTGTGTTGTTTAGCTTGAAGTGTTGTGTTGTTTAGCTTGAAGGGTGGAGTACTGCTAGTACGACATAAAGCACCTACGCAGATCATAGTAGTGTAGATAAAAAGGGGAAAACCCTAAGCATCACGAGTAAAATTAGGAAAGTGGAACTAGCTGGAACATATGGGCTTGTATTGACGGTACAGCTAGAAAGGGTTTGGAAAGGCATCGGCCCGAAAAGGTGCAGCTCTATTCAGCTGAAGGCACAATACTATTACTATTAGTCTAGACTCTCAAAGACGACATGGCTCCCAGCATTTCCCGGATATTATGGCAGACCATCTAGAATCTTTGAAAGCATCCATCCGAAGCGACCCAATAGACCTGTCGACTGCAAATGTCCGAGCTGGACTTCCCGACAAGGAACATATTGTACTACTCCCTCCGTTCCTAAATATAAATCTCTTGGAGATTCAAATGCGGACTACATACGGAGTAAAATGAGTGAATGTACACTCTAAAATATGTCTATATACATCTATATGTAGTACTTATTGGAATATCTAAAAAAGAATTATGTTTTACTGAAAAAGGCTTTCGCCCTGCTTTATAAGTAAAGCAATGATGAACAACACCTAGTACAAATAATGCACACCACCACAACACACACACGTACCCAAGGCAGTATAGGAACAGAGGAAGTAATATACTTATTAAGAAGAACAAAAGAGGAATATGATAATAGAGAGCAAGCATATTTTAGATAATACAATGTATGTTGCCCACCCATGATGAACTAGAGCGCACAGAGAAATGCAAATCCATGTTGTCTCTGTATATGTGGCGCACATGCTTTTCAAAATGAATATAGGAACATTAGCTGACCAATTAAACATTCTCTATTTTAGTAATATGAGCATCATACCAGATTCGTATTTCAACAACTAAGCTTTGGAATTATGAGTGGCATGTTGTTTCGCATGATGGGTTGAGGTCTTGAGGAGCAGTGATAGCACGAGACGAAGCACCTACGATGATTGTAGTGAATATAAAGGGGGAAATCATAAGCTTCACGAGTGTAGTGACCATGCCATGGCGGTTCTGAAAGTGAAACCGGACAAATGCTACTTTGCAACCAATGTTTTCTTTCAACTAGCCACTACAATTTGGTATGGACAAGAAAAGTACAGTAAACAAGTTACGGTGTATTTTTCGGGTGAGATAAATAACTTAAGCAAATATGAAAGAGTACCACCTCTCTTGTGACGCCGTGTAGGTCCCTGCTGATACGTTGAGGGTGCTACAGGTGCGATGGATGTCGGTGGCGCGGAGGAAAACTTGAGACGGCAGACGGTCGTATCAGGGGATAAGTCATGTTTCCGTGGATGAGGCGGTAGTAGGAGCGGCAACGACAAGGTGTACGACGGCGCCGATGAACCGAGAGGACGCTATAAAAGGTTCCTGGTCCGGCGTTGTGGATGAGAGACATCCATCTCTTGTAGTGGAAGACGGGGTAGGGGTATATGCTCCGGTAAGGTGGAGGATGGGATGGCGGATGGAGGAGGTTGGCCGGTGTGTGGAGGGTGTTGTGGCGCCGACGATGTATGAATGAGTAAATGGAGGGGGGGAGGAGATCTCAAACTTTGGGACATGCTTGTCTGAAATGTGGGAAAGTTACGGACTTAGTCCCGCCTAAAATTTCGGACAGGTCGTCGGTTGTGGATAGGACGATAATCTTGCATCTCCCCAATAATTGTTGATAGCGATTTCGGGCGAGGATTGGATGTTTTGCCGCCCATAATTGGCGCCCAGGGTGTATGAACGGGGCTGACAAGTAGGGCGATTGTGTCACGTCTAAGTGAACTTACACACCTGCCCCTATTTAAAATATTTGCCTACATCGATTTTGGCAGAGGAGAATATTTTTTGCCGCCCACGTGTATGAATGGGAAAATCAAGGGAGAGAGAGAGAGGTCTTTCGGACAAGTTTGAATCAAATATGTGTTTGGCGCCCACTGTGTCTCAATGGGATGACCGCCGGTCATGTCATGTCTGATTGAATTTACTAACCTACTGTAGGATCGAAAGTAGATCTAAAGGGGGTGATTAGACTAGTTGACCAAATAAAAATATAACATTTACCCAATTTTAGTTGTGGACTGATTTTAGCAATTAGCACAAGTCAAGCAATCACCATACACATGCAATTTTAAGAGTGTAGCAGCAGAAAGTAAAACATTGCATATGAAGGTAAAGGGGAAGGAATTGGAGAGTGCAAACGCAATGAAGACATGGAGATTTTTGGCGTGGCTCCGATAGGAGGAGCTATTGTACATCCACATTGATGGAGACTTCAACCCACGAACGGTAACGGTTGCGGGAGTCCACGGAGGGCTCCACCCACAAAGGGTTCACGAAGAAGCAACCTTGTAAATCCTACCATGGCCATCGCCCACAAAGAACTTGCCTCACTCGGGTAGATCTTCACGAAGTAGGCGATCTCCTTGCCCTTACAAACTTCTTGGTTTAACTCCACAATCTTGTCGGAGGCTTCCAAGCGACACCTAACCAATCTAGGAGACACCACTCTCCAAAAGGTAATATATAGTGTGATGATGATGAACTCCTTGCTCTTGTGCTTCAAATGATAGTATCCCCAATAGTCAACTCTCTCTCACAGATTTGGATGTGGTGGAAAGATCATTTGAGTGGAAAGTACCTTGGGGAAGGCTTGATATCAAGATTTTTGTGGTTGGACTGGTATATCTTGGTCTCAAGACATGAGTAGGTGGTTCTCTCTCAGAAAATGTATGCTGGAAGTGCAGGCACATTCTGATGTCTCTCTCACAAATGGGGAAGGGGTGGAGGGGTATATATATCCTCCACACAAAATCCAACCATTACACACATTTGACCTAACTCGGTCAGACCGAATAGAAAAACTCGGTGAGACCGATTAAGTTCAAAATGTGAATGTTAGGAATCTCGGTGGGACCGACAGGAACAACTCGGTGGGACCGATGTTCTAGGGCATAGGGCAAACATCAACTCGGTGGCACCGATTGCATCAACTCGGTGAGACCGAAGAGAAGCCATAAGGCAACAGAGAAAATGTCAAGCCAACTCGGTGAGACCGATTGCTATCTCGGTGAGACCGAAATAATTACAACAGGCAATAGAGAATTGGCAAGGCCATCTTGGTGAGACCGAGATCCGTATCGGTGAGACCGAACTGTTTAGGGTTTCTCGCAGTGTCTATGTCATGAGAACTTGGTGGTACCAGATAGAAAGAATCGGTGGGGCTGAGTTGGAGTTTAGGGTTTTGGACATATTTGGAATGATAAAGTGACTAAGTCCTTTGGAGCAATATCACTAAGTACTTGAGCAAGTAGACCATTAAGCAACACCTCATCCCCTTTTAATAGTATTGGCTTTCCTATGGACTCAATGTGATCTTGGATCAATTAAATTGAAATGAAGAGTCTTGAGCTTTTGGCAATAAGTTTCTTTAGCATTTTGAGGGGTCCACATCTCTAGTCCACGCCATGTTAATCATTGAACTTTCTGAAATATTAAACTTGAATGGATATTAGTTCAGTTAGCTATATGTTGTTATGAATTACCAAAACCACCCGGGGATTAGTTGCACTTTCAATCTCCCCCTTTTTGGTAATTGATGACAACATATAGATCAATGCTTCAACAAATGATAATACGAATGAAATACATCGCCGCTTTGAGAACTATGTGATAAGCAAGAGCTCCCGCTAAATTTGTGCATTATTTAAAATTTGTGTTTTAATGGAAATGCATAATCAATTAGGATCATGGGTCACTCTTCCATTTCACATCCATCTTGGTGGAGTGCTCAAAATGAAAAGAGTTAAATAACATGCACTCATCACCAAACAAACAAGTGAATGATCACACAAACATTTATAGGGATAAGCATGAAAGCACACATTAAGCATGATGTGATCAACCACATGATCACACATAGTATCTCACGAGCATAACACAAATGTAGCATCAAGTAGCAACAACCAAACAAACCAAAGTAGCAAGTGGCAAATAAAACCAACAAAAGCAAAAGGCACTCTCTCTCGAAGCCTATGACCTATACACTTTCTTCCCCTTTGGCAACAAGTTACCAAAAAGTTCAAAAACATATAGTGCTATGCGACACTCTAGGCATGATCTTCGGGAGCTCCTGAAGGGGTCTTCTGGCTTGTATCTCCGGTGTGCGTAGACAGCATGGAGAGGAGTCCGTCTACAAATGCTTCTTCTGAAGTCAGTGGAGCTGGAGGAGTTGACACTAGAGGAACAACGGTTGCAGTGCCTGCAGGTGCTGAGATGGTAGTTCTGGAGTCTGCAACTGGCATAGCTAATGATCTTTGTGCGCTTGGCACTCTTTGGAATGTATTTGTTGTGGGTCTAGGATCATTAACCTCAGCATCATCCCTTAACTTCTCCAAAATGGTTTGAATCTCTGCGACCTTCACATCAAGGTCCTACATCTTGCTCTCAAGGGTCCTCTCGAGACTCTCCTAATTCTAAGTCAAGGTGGTCAAGCTCTTCTCAATCCTCATGGTAGCCTCAAGCAGGTAGATGAGTTGAGGTTGCTCGGTCTTGAGATTCACTATTGAAGCATCTGGAGCACTTGTTGCCTTTGCTACTTTTGCAACCTTTGCCTTCTCATCTTCTCTTGGGCCTCAACACATGTAGGATGTGATGCATCCATGACAACCTCGTTGTCCTGAAACTCTGGCCTCAGGCGTAGATGCTCTTTGTCAAGCAGATATGTCCTAGTTCCAACCTTGCAGTTGATCAACATCTGAATATATGGGGCATATCCACAAGACCTCTTTTGGTCGGTTGATGTCCTCTTGACTATTTCAACTATTAAGCTCTTGACTTTAAACTTCTGAGGAATGTCAAACAAATGGAGCAAGTTGATTAAATGACCATGTATCATCCCGTGATCTCCAAACTTGGGCAGCAAAGTACGCCTCAAGATAGTGTTCATGGTATTCAATCCTACAAGAAGATATTGGATTGATTCAAACATGTGAGTCTCTAGGGCTTCATTTGGAATAGGCTTGTACATGTTGGCCATTGAGTTGTGATCCTTCCTAGGTTTGCTATAGACATCAAGATCATCTTCATTTTCTTTGGGGGCTTTTATGAGTTTAGCCCGATCATAGGTTGATGACTGGTATCTGGTTCCCTCTGTCATCCAAACAATATTCCCATGCATATGGGTAGAATTGGGCAGTGGAGTAAAACTGTGTAATAATTTCATCGTTCCACTTGGTTAGTTTCTGTCCAACAAACTTGTCAACACCATTCAACCTGAAGCTCTCATGCACATAGGAAAATAATCTGCATTGTCATCATTGTATTCCCAATCAACCCATTTCATGTCACATACTATGGGCTTCTTATCCAACAAGACAGTCTCATAGAAATCCTACCGTTCTCTAGTATGAAAGTGATAGTCCACATCAGTTCTTCTCCTAGTGGCATATGGATCCATCTGTCTCCATAGTCTCAGATCATGAACCTTCCTCAGCTTCATATTTTCTGCCGCAGGATGATCATCATTATGATCAGGAAACTTGGGCTTCAATTTCCTGAGCACTAGTGGCTCATCGTCATCTGGAAACTCAGGCACTTGGGCCTTGTTCTTCTCTGCATCTGAGATGTTCCTAGTTGATCTCTTTGGAGTTGAAGGCTTGGGTGCTTGAGCTGGAGATGTAGGTTTGGGGGCAGACTTGGGATTTGAAGAAGCAGAATAAGACTTCATAGCATCACTCATGATCTTTTGAGTCTTGGCAGGAGGTGCGGCTGGATCTTATTCCTCTTCTTATTCTTCCTCATCTCTCAACATGGATGGTCTTCCATGACTCTAGCAGTGGTCTTCTTGACCCTTTCCTTCCTCTTCTTCCCACCAGCAGCTTCTTCTTCTTCCTCTCTAGGCTCAAGTGTAAATTGCATAGTCTCTTGAGTGGAAGATCTGGCTTTCGACAGGGGAACTTTCTTGATAGGGGCCTTTTTGGAAAGGCCTGGCTTGGTGGCAGCAGCAACACTCACATACTCTTTCCTGACCACCTTCTTCTTAGAAGTGACCTCTTCCTCAACCAAGAAATCCTCATCTTCACTGTCAAAATTCTTCTTCTTTCCCTACCTGGTAGCTGCCTTTGGCAAGTTGCTAGGAGTGCACCTACTCCCATCATCATAACTACCAGAGGGACTAGTGCCCTCACTAAGGTTAGCTTGCTCCTCTGACCTATTTTGGCTGTCACTAGCCTCAGACATCTCTGCAACTGACCCTGTGAATAGATGGGTGTGGATAGAGTAGATGATCATCACGAAATACAACTGGTTTTTGCAAAAATTGAGAAAAAACCTTAACTCTAGTTTTTATGCAGAAAGCATTTCGGAGCTACCGATTTGACAATCTTGGTGACACCGAAGCACTAACACAGTCTAAACATGCAGTTTCAGTCAGACCGATTTGTAGTTCGATGTTGGTGTAAATGACCATGGGTATCCTCACCAACACCCTATGGTGTTTCAAGACATCGGGGCAAGCCGCACCTCACGCCTCCCGAAAGCACAACCACCTTCTTGGGCCAACTAGTCTAAGAGGCCGGCTGCTAGAAGGCGGTGAAGCTATGATAGGCCGCCACGAGGGGGCCGATTCCTGGCAGGCAGTCCCTCACCCCCTCAAAGTTAGCACTCCATTACCACGACGAGACAGGACGGGGCCACAATGCAACCTGACACCCTCGAATCTAGGGCAGAGTGTGGCCACAGTGCGGGTGTACCAAGCAGACACCCCTCGCCTGGCACGACATTATAGCCACGCGACGCATGACATCACCCATGCCGGAGGGAGCCATGCTCCCACGATGGGCGGCCGGTACGGCCCGCAGGCAGCGGGCCCTACCTGTCCATGAGCCACCAGAAGGCGGCGAATCCCAAGCATGCGGCAACCAGGGTGGGCCGACTGTTGACAGGCGGCCCTTCTCTCCTTTGGACTCTCCGCGCCATCAATCGGATGGGACGGGGTGTGGCTACAGTGAGCGCCCGCCAGGCGGCGGGACTGTAGCCACGCTCTCCCCGACAAAGCCTTCGTCATCAGGGCGAGGCTATAGTATAAAGCAGTCAACGTGGCCCATAGGCGGTGGGCCCTACCTGTTGGCCGAGTCTCCGGAAGTCGGCGGGACCCACCAAGCGGCTGGCCCCAGCAGCCGGCGGAGAAGCCGACGCCCGGAGACATTGATGGTCGGGTCCTACATCTGGTCGGATTACCATTGTACCCCTGGGGGTAGGCCTATATAAGCCCCCAGGTCTCCCCATGCAAGGGGTTCAGAATCCTAGCCACCATACATTCATCTAGAGAAGGAGAAGCTAGAGCTAGCCTTGCTCTTATGCTTCCTCTAGCTAGAACAGCTCATGGAGCATCCTTGTAGCCACTCTATTGACGATAGTCATGACGTGGAGTCCCCGCAGAGCAGGACTAGGGGTGTTATCTTCTTGGAGAGCCCCGAACCTGGGTAAATCTCGTAGGCATTCGAAATATCACCTTATCCCATTTCCAAAACCGAGCGGAGTTCTATTGACCCCCTCCATGATAAGCCGTGCTTTGGCATATGTCGCACGAAACCCCCGACATTTGGCGTCCACCATGGGGCTAGGTGCACCATCGTCTGGAAAAACGTTCTGGATGGGAACCCTTTTCTTCCCTAGCGAGCGTAGCCAGCCGGCCACGCCCGATGGCGTCAGCGTCGATGCGCTTCACGGTGTGGAAGCCGCTTGCGCGGCAAGCGGCCTCGCCGGTCTCCTCGGCGGGATTTGCCTCCCTGATGAGCCCGCGGCTAACGCGGGAGTAGTTGGCTCCGAGAGCCACCTCATTGACATCCTCGACAAACTCCACATCACGGACGAGCCCGCGCCGAATGCGGGAGCTGCCAGCGCCGAGAGCTGCCTCGTCGATCTCCTTGACAAGGTCCACATCGTCAACGAGTCTGCCTCCGACCTGGAGTCTGTTGGCTCCACCAACCCATAAGGTAGACATGTTCATCGACCTTGACACGGCGCCAACGGACGAATTCCCCTATCACGTGGTGGTCATCGATGACCCACTCCCTCCAGCGATCAGTGGTGCTAGCGCCAGCACCATCCTGGAGGTGATGGTCGCTAGCCATGGCGGAGTCTCTAACGCCACTGGCCCAGACCCGCTGTAGGCGGCAGTGCGGGATTTGTCTGCCCCTATAGCCGCAGGGGCGGACGGCGCGACTCTAGAAACGCTCCGCGTCTCGCTCCTCGACAGCGCCAACAAGCTGGCAACCATGAGGCGCCTCACTGAAGCCTACCACTACAAGAAATATATCAACTAATGACCTTTTGTCAGTGACCCTGGAAGAATTGGTCATAGATCTATGACCATTTGAGACCAATTTGTCAAAAGCTGTTTGAGGGGCTCCAAACCCTAAACTATAACGACCATTTTGGTCAGAAAGGTCATAATTTCCTTACACAAAATGGTCATAAAGCATATAGCACTGGCCCGCTGCCTTATTTCTAGCTGATAATGACCAATATAGATGATCATAACCTTGTAAATTGTGGTGGGTTGCTATGACTAGGCGCCACCTCATCAGTTTTTCCTATGTGGCATGTCCATGTGTCAGTTTTTTCCCTAGGTTGTGAAGCAACCTATATTTCCGTCATTCCTAAAATCCCCAAACAAATCTCATAAATTCTTTGGGTCATATCTTCGTCGAATATGTAAAAAAACCTTCCTTGCCTAGTTCAAAAATAATTCAACAATATTCATTTTCCTATTCTATTTAGAACAGCACTTTGTGAAGGAAGTGCTATTTTTATATTCTCGATTGCCCTAAAAAAATTTGGGCACTCTTTCCTATCCAAATCATTGCCTCATGAAAAATTCAGCTCCATTTTCGTAGTAAACGTTCCTCGGCGAATTTCCAAAGTTTTTGTTCAGCTAGAAGCTTTGTGAAGGAAGTACTAGCTATGCATATCCAAATGGCATGAAATTTATAAAGTGCCTTCATATGCCC
>LR738715.1:524161514-524244985 GCA_902687465.1 Secale cereale | reverse complement strand
GATTGCCCTAAAAAAATTTGGGCACTCTTTCCTATCCAAATCATTGCCTCATGAAAAATTCAGCTCCATTTTCGTAGTAAACGTTCCTCGGCGAATTTCCAAAGTTTTTGTTCAGCTAGAAGCTTTGTGAAGGAAGTACTAGCTATGCATATCCAAATGGCATGAAATTTATAAAGTGCCTTCATATGCCCAAATTATCACCCTTCTCCAAATTGCAGCTCAACCAAATCATCTATGTGAGCCTAGCTTTAATTTTTTATTTTCTGTCCAGATTGGCACATTGCTAAGCAAGTGCTATCTATAACACTCCTATTTCCCTCAAACTTTTTGGTGAATCTTCCATATCCAAATCATTGCCACATGCCAATATTCAGCTCCATTTTCCTATTAAATCTCCATCAACAAATTTCCAAAGTTTCTATCCAAAGAGAAGCTTTGTGAAGGAAGTACAAGCTAGGATTATCCAAATAGTATAATTTTTTTTACAGTGTTTTCCTATGCCCAAATGACCATACTCCACAAAATTTCAGCTCAATACATTTATTCATTTGAGCCCAGCTTCAATATTCATATTTCTGCCTGGTGTGGTACTTTGCAAAGAAAGTGCCATCTACGCTCCTCCATTTGAGCTGAAAATTTGCCAAGCTAGTCTCCCTAGTAGATGATCATACTCAGATGAAATTCAGGACCATTGGCCATGTGCATTTCCCGTACCACTAATCAAACACTTGGCTGCTAATTCATGTTTGACCATAGTTCCATCTCCTCGTGAGAGTCTTCTGTTGTTATTTTCTTCCTAACACTTACCTGGGGAGTGCCCAACCCACTAGACATGTCTAGGCCACCCAGAACGCATGGGAACGCCACGGTCACGCGGTGACCACGCGGTGGGCACGCGAGTTGACGCGCTTTGGAGTTTGGGCTCTGGGCCACTGTCCAAACCTCGACGTATCACCACCAAACCATGTATTTCTGCTTAAATAGATATTTATGTAACTAGAAATGATTTTTGGAAAAAAATAAAGAGCAAACTATAAGGCAGCTGTAGTTCAAATTTGACCCGCTTCCAGCTGGATCGGCCGAAATTTGTCTTTTTCACCAGAGGTGGGTCGAAACTTTTGACACCCAACCATTTTGTCAATTGTGCATTAAATATGTCCTAGTATTTTAGAAAATTGATTTGGTACAATTTTGTAGCAAATATATGGTAGGTTCTTCACAAAAAAACTCATTTTGGGAATTCAAAAAAATGGAAAATGAATTTTTTGTCCAAAGAAAATGAAAACTTCCTTAGGCAACATTGTTTGCAATTCCAAGATGCACCGTTGTGCACGATACGAGATCATTTCAACAAACTATGTCATGAATGTGGCCATAAGATTGATCATTTGGCTTGAAAGCCATGAATCTTCACCCATGATAGCTCATTTTTAGAACACTTTTTAAAAATAATTACCGTATTACAAGTTTATAATTTTTTCTGGTAACTTGGTCACATATAATGACATAATGCGAAGGTTTTCCATTTTTTTGACTTTTTAATTGTTTATGCCCGTTTCAAAATGCGACCAAAACGGCGGGAATGACCGTTCCTAGCTAGTGGTTGAATCTTGGAATTTTTTTGGTGTTTCTCTGACTAAATAGATACTTATGTACCTAAAAACGATTTTTGGAAAAAATAAAGAGCAAACTATGAGGTAGCTACAGTTCAAATTTGACTCGTTTCCAGCTGAATCGGTGGAAATTTGTCTTTTTCGCGAGAGGTGGATAAAAGCCTTGGACACCCAACCATTTGTTTAATTGTGCATTAAATAGGGCCTAATATTTTAGAAAATTGATTTGACCCAATTTTGCAACAATTATTTTGTAGATCCTTCACAAAAAAAGTCATTTCGGCCACTTGAAAAATGGATAATGATTTTTTCGTCCAAAGAAAATGAAAAATTCCTTAGCCAACATGTTTTGCCATTCCAAGATGCCCGTTTGTGCACGATATGACATCATTTGTACAAACTATGCCATGAATGTGTCCATAAGATTGATCATTTGGCTTGAAAGCCATGAATCTTCACACATGATAGCTCATTTCTGAGAACACTTTTTTAAAATAATTGCCATATTACAAGTTTATTATTTTTTCTGATAACTTGGTCACATATAATGACACAATGCGAAGGTTTTCCAATTTATAGTTTTTTTTGAATTTTTCATGCACGTTTCAAAATGCGGTCAGAACGGCGGGCATGGCCGTTCCTAGCTAGTGGTTGAATCTTGGAATTTTTTTTTGTGTTTCTCTGATTAAATAGATACCTATGTACCTGGAAATGATTTTTAGAAAAAATAAAGACCAAACTATGAGGCAGCTGCAGTTCAAATTTTACCCGTTCCCAACTAGATCGGCGTAAATTTGTCTTTTTCACCAGAGGTGGATAAAAGCTTTGGGCACCCAACCATTTTGTCAACTGTGCATTAAATATGGCCTAGTATTTTCTAAAAATGATGTGCTACAATTTTGCAACAAATATATGGTAGGTCCTTCACAAAAAAAACCCATTTTGGGCACTCGAAACATGGAAAATGATTTTTGTGTGCAATGCAAATAAAGACCACAAAATCATCATTGTTTAAAATCCTAAGATACACATATGTGCGCAATATTGGGTCATTTAAAAATACAACATGAGGCTAATAGGTTGAGTGTTTACCCGAAATAAGAGGGTATAAAACATAAAAGAAAGAAAAAGAAAACACAATTACATAAGCTCGATTCTGATTGGTGAAACCGTTTGTGACACGGATGGATGACATGGCAGACATCCTACCACCCAATGCTATAGCAATCCCACGTCCATCCATCCGTCCATCCATCCATGTGAAGAAAAGCAAAAAAACCACCGCACCAAGCCCTACCTCTCTCTCACCTCTCCTCCCTTCCTTCCGCCCGCTGCCTCCCTCTCTCTGTCCCCGATCTACATCGACGCCGCCACCCCTCACCCCGTCAGCCTCTTCTCGTCGCCGGCGGCGGCGCCCGAACCTCGAGCTGCACTCGAACCTCACTCCCGCTCCCCATCGACCAGATCGACCGCGCCCTCCCACCCAGACATCACCGCCGCCACCCACCATCCCGTCTGACCTCGCCGCCGCCACACCGCCCCATCTGACCTCGTCGCCGGCCACTGCTGCCGCTCTCTTCCCCCCACAGCCGCCGCCAGTTCCTTCTCCTCAGATCCCATTCTCTCCAGAGTCTCCATTGCCATCGATGCGGGCCTGGAGCAAGGAGATGGCGGCGGAGCTGGTGCAGGTTGTGTCCGCTCTATCCATGCTCTCCTCGGTAGCCACTTCCCCTCGTCTTCCAAGTTTGCCGCCACCCCTCCCTGCTGTGAGTCAGTGACCGAAGAGGAAGAACCAGATCCAAGCCGACGAGAACTGGGGCGAGGTCCCCATGAGCAGGATTTGTCGCCTCCCACCGCAGGAGTAGCCGTGGCGTCCCGGTCGTCGTTCCTTCTCCCCTTCTTGAACCGAGGATCCACGCCGACGACCCCCTTGATGCACAAGCAGGTCTGCCCTGCCACCTAGTCCATGAAGGACCGCGGACACGCCGGTTCCACCACCATGCCTCTGCCGCTAACAAGGTCCATATCCCCTTATCTTACTGGATCGTAGATCCTCTAGGTGCTATTTTGCGTATTATTTGATTTTTCATTGTTGGTTGCATCAGAACATTAGACTATGTACACGAGTCATTGATGCCCCCTTTAAAAATCTCATGGTAAATGTTTGTGTGATGGTCAGATTCGGTTAGTTCCCTTACTTCCTAGCCCTCGGTATACTGTACACATGCTATTGCTCTCAAAATCTACCGTCGTTTCAATCCAAAGGCCCTCTTTCATATGCCTCAATTATGTTATTAGTCAAAAACAAAAATTGTAATGATGTCGGAAGAATGGCGGTCCTCGGGCTGCTCCCGCTGGCCAGCTTAGCTGTCAGTGTGTGTGTGAAACTGAAATGCACAATGCCAGCGCCGCCGCAGGCGGAGGCAGTGAGCTTGCCTGCCTTGTATATGGCCTGCATGACCGGAGCATAAGTTCCTCAAGGAGACCATCATATTTTGAGAAAATGTGAGTAAACTGTCCCATGCAGTAAACTGTAGAGGAGCCGAACCCGCCCTCATGGACTATGTTTGTTCGGCAATATACATTCATGTGTCAAAATGATATGAATTAAATGATATTTTGGTAGCTCAACATGTTGGAAGTTGGGAGGTTTATTATTCTAACTGCACTGAAATTATACATGGAGATGTATTGTAAATTCCCTTTTTCTCTTAGAAATCACTAAGATTGAAATGGTTTGACCGTTTATTTTAGTTTATTTTACTATACTTATACCGATAATATCAGGTTTCACTTATTTTTTCCCTTGCCATTGGCAGCATCGAAGAATTGAGAAGGCTTGAAAAAGAGGAGGAGAGAGCTAGGGAAAAGATGGTTCAGAACAATATGATGGTAGGAGCCTTCTCGCATTCAACTAGAGTTGGCAAACTATGGCAGGAGCTTCTATATGTCAACTCAGATGCTTGTTTCATTCATGGTACACCATAGAGGAAGAAGAGACTGTGTGCAATTATTATCTGAGGTACTTCCGCATAAAAGTTCTGTCTAGTGGTAGCTTTTCAATATCATGGCATGGCCATCAATCACACATGCTTCCAGCAATTTTATGGTCTATTTTGCATCTTCTTATGCCATAAATGATATATAAGAAAAGTCACCACTTAAGTTGCAGCACGCCATTTACACACTATTGTATAACCGTGTTATGTCTTATGGAACTCCTGGGAGCAAATTACTACCTAGTCCAATATCCGAGATTTTCTCTCTGCATTAGAACTGTGAACAGATTTTGGCTGTAGGTAAAACGTGGATTTCTAGTAGTGGATGTATGCCGTTCTATTACTCAAGTATGTCATTCTACTTCTAGTAGGTAAAACGTGGATTTCTAGTAGTGGTTTGTTAACAATGTCATTCTTGGTGCTGCAGCAGAAGCGCAAGTCGTCGAGCCTGAAGGATACGAGCCCGGTCGGCCTGGCCATCGATTTCAACAACACAAACGCATCGAGGCAGCCGATGTCCCCTTTGCAGCCAAACTCCCCAGACTGCAGGGTGCGCAAGAAGTGATCCCAGCCGTCCGTCCTGACATTCTCTTCTGGATGGCTTGAACTAAAGTGAACTGAACAATCGACCCTTATGCATCTCGGCTACTTGCCTCATTTGACTAACTCGCGGGATTAATTTGGTTGGTTCTTGTCGGTAGAACCTCGGCATGTAGCCTGCATTTTTTTCCCTCTTCCTGTTGGTAGCTACCTATGTGTATCATGATCCTTTCATGAGAAAAATTAGGAGTGTTATCTTGGTAACGCAACACATCCCGTCTCCTTTCCCCCTGCAATCTACTCTAGTTTAAAATATCCATTTCTTTGTCTGCTCTTGTGAGCTCTTCCAATGGGAAACGTGGCTAGCTGCCCATATGAGTTGATGAACTATAATATTATCCACTGATTTTAATTAGCTGATGATGCATATTCAGTTTGGCTGATTTTGTTACACACATACATACATGGCTTTGTTTTGGTCTGGCAACTCAACTGTGATGCCATTGCTGCTGCTTTGTAGAACTTATGTATGTTTAGAGCATGCATCCTAATTGTCAATCTCGAGTTTGCACTTCTATATACAATCATATATCTTATCTGATCAAACAATTTGTTGATGTTATATTTACCTGCTGCACTTATACCTTACCAAAACAAAAATAAGTCTAACTACAAGTAGTTCTTTTTGTTCAGATTATGTATTTATTACTGCTGGCATATTGTCGTGATTTACTTTTTGTACTATATAGCTCTTTCTAATATTCATAGGTTTTAGCGATCAGTCGTAGCTCTTTCAACAAAGGTGCATGGTGCAACAGAGGACAAGTGCTTCATGTCCAACCAAGGTGCATGGTGCTCGCAATTGAGGAACAGAGGGCGTGCGACATTGTCTACACTAACCACCAATGTGAGCTCCTCCCTTTCCTCTGCTATAACCATGCTCTATTAGGATGTGGCTGAAACCAACAGATGGCCTTCCTGGACATGTTTTGCTGCTATCTAGAATTAGTACTTGTCCCATTTTTTGTTTCTTTGTTGGACATGTTATGGCTCAAGGGTTGATGATGTCTAGTAGATAGTTTGCTAGCTATATACGTGCTGCTGATTGATGCTCCTGTGGTTAACATTATACACCTGGAATCATGTTATACTATATCTAGTGTTCTTGTGGTTCTGCGAAGATGCATCGCAAACATCTAGTGTTCTGATATAAAATTGGTCTCTTAAATATCTAGGTCTTTGAAGTTGGCTGAATCTGTTGATTTATCATATATTTGGTCCATAAATCTACGTTTCTATGAAATCTCTTTCAATATATAATTTTTCGATAGTTTGTACACTAAACCTGGAGGTTTGCAAATCTACTCCAGGATTAATAGCTACTCTAATGATGGTAGCCTGTGTGTTCACTCTTTTACAGGAGGTCTACGAAATTTGAAGTTCGAAGCTTGATAGCCCTACTCAGCAAAGAGTCGTCTCTGTTGTTTGACTGTAATAGACTATAAATCTTGTTATATTGTAATAGTAGGCATATTTGGGTTGTAATAGACTAAGTACAGATTGTAGTAGACTTAGTTAGTGTTAGTTGATGAACTACATTTGTAATGTTCGGTTTGAAATATTGATTATGTATGTGATTTGAGAACATGTGGAATGGAAACCTGACTTGTGGGACCCATTTATGAAAATAATTTGAGCAGTTTTGAAATTTCTGTCAAATGGGCCCAATGTGTGAGATGATGACAAGTGGGACCAGCTCCAAAATATAATGGCCCAAACAATGTTAAAAGGCCATGTCCTGGAAATAAATAAAAAGCCGAATTGTTGGGCCAAGCCCATGTAGCTGACCAAAATTGAAAGAAAAAACAATAAATGGGCTGAATTAATGGGCTCGGCCCATATAGACACCGAATTGGACCGGGCTGAATCTTATCAATGACCTTTTCAATTGGTCGCAATTTTGCCACGTCAGATTGCCACATCGGATCCGACGTGGCCTGGGCAGACAGTCAGTGACCAAAACAAAAGGTCGTTGGTTCAATGACCTTTGGTTTGGTCGTAAACGTCTTTGACCTTTCCAGAAGAAAGGTCATTAATTTCCACTAACGACCCTCAGCTTTTGACCATATGTTTTTGGTCAAAAAAAGGTCGCAGATGAAAAACAATGACCTGTCAGTGACCAATAGTCAAGGTCACAAGTTGACATATTTCTTTTAGCGTACCAGTGCGAGATCGACCGCGCTGTAGGTGGCACCCCGGCTACGGGCGAGCCAAGCTGGGCCGATGCGGTCCGGCAATGGGGCGTTGCTATCACCAGCATGCTGGGGGCTGAGCGCCTGGTCTACGCCACCCCGATGGAAAACCCGCACACCACGCAGGCGGCAGCAAATGAGCTAGACCACCTGGAGGACGACAAGCGCCGTTACATGATGACGTGTGTCCAGCAGCTCCTCGACGCGGCTGTCGAGGAGCAAGAGACTCTCCTCCGTGTGCTGGATCCCGGCGCGCGGGCCGAAAACCTCCCACCTCGCCGGGAGCAAGGTGCTTCCTCCCAAACTCCAACAGGCGGAACCCCTGGTCGGCAGGACCACGAGCCGACTGCCAGCCACAGTCGGTGCACCCCCATCACAATCGAGCGCGACCAAGACGGCCGCCCACGAGCAGTGGAATGGAGGAGCGATCGTTCGCCTCCTCTCCTCAGCAGGGAAAGGCGCGCTTCCCCATCGCCTGTTGATCATCCGACTCTTGGAGGCTAGCTGGGACACCGCGAAGGAGTCAGAGAAAACGACGCCCGTCATCAGATCGACCGACTCGCTTGATCCTGCCATTGGGCCGCCTTGCTTCGGCCCCGCATTCACGACGAGCCCCTCCCCAAAGGGTTCTCGCTCCCCCGACACACTCCCAAGTAAAATGACTCCGTGAAGCCGGAGGACTGGCTGGTCGACTACTCCATTGCTGTCAACATAGGAAATGGCAACAAGCGCGTTGCCGTGAAGTACGTTTCACTCATGCTCCAGGGCACGGCCCGGACATGGCTGAATAGCCTCAAGCCCTACAGCATCAATAGCTAGCTAGACGTCACCGACATGTTCACCCGCAACTTCACCAGCACCTATAAGCGGCCGCCCAAGCCCCGCCAGCTCTCCATGTGCGTCCAAGGCCCGACCGAGTCCACTCGCGACTATTTGACGCGGTGGGCTGATATGTCTCCAACATATCTATAATTTTTTATTGTTCCATGATGTTATATTATCATTCTTAGATGTTTTACAATCATTTTATAGTCATTTTATATCATTTTTTGGTACTAACCTATTGATGTAGTGCTAAGTGCTAGTTGTTGTTTTCTGCATGTTTTTACATCGCAGGAAATCAATATCAAACGGAGCTCAAACATCGCGAAACTTTTTGGAGAATTTTTATGGTCCAGAAGACACATGATGGGCCAAGGCAGCACCTGGGGGGTGCCCCGAGGGGGGCACAACCCACTAGGGCGCGCCAGGTCCCCCTGGCATGCCCAGGTGGGTTGTGCCCACCTTGATGGCCTCCCGCACTGCCTCTTTGCTCTATAAATACCAAATTATTCCAGAAACCCTAGGGGAGTCGACGAAATATTCATCTAGCCGCCGCAGAGTCCAGAACCACCATATCCAATCTAGACACCATCACAGAGGGGTTCACCACTTCCATTGGTGCCTCTCCGATGATGCGTGAGTAGTTCCTTGTAGACCTTCGGGTCCGTAGTTAGTAGCTAGATCGCTTCCTCTCTCTCTTTTGTTTATCAATACAATGGTCTCTTGGAGATCCATATGATATAACTCTTTTTGCGGTGTGTTTGTTGGGATTCAATGAACTTTGAGTTTATGATCAGATCTATCTTTTATATCGATGAAAGTTATTTGAGTTTCTTTGATCTCTTATAGCCTCGTATTTCTTCTCCGATATTTGGGTTTTGTTTGGCCAACTTGATCTACTTATCTTGCAATGGGAAGAGGTGCTTTGTAGTGGGTTCGATCTTACGGTGCTTGATCCCATTGACAGAAGGGGAACCGACACGTATGTATTGTTGCTACTAAGGATAAAACGACGAGATCCATATCTAACTCCATAGATAAACAGAGCTTGTCTACATCATGTCATCGTTCTTAATGCATTACTCTGTTTTTTCCATGAACGTAATACACTAGATGCATGCTGGATAGCGGTCGATATGCGGAGTAATAGTAGTAGATGCAGGCAGGAGTCGGTCTACTAATCTTGGACGTGATGCCTATGTAATGATCATTTCCTGGATATCGTCGTAATTATTTGAGGTTCTATGAATTTACCAACAGTAATCTTTTTACCCACCATTTGCTATTTTTCTCGAGAGAAGCCACTTGTGAAACCTACGGCCCCCGGGTCCTCTTTCTCATATATTTGCCTTTGCAGTCTATTTGCCTTTGCTTTTATTTTCAGTTCTGCTACACAAAAAACCCAAAAATACCTTGCTGTAATTTATCATATTTATCAACCAATCTACCAATATTTATATCTCTCTCACGTTCGTTACCCGAAAGGGATTGACAACCCCTTTAACACGTCGGGTTGCGAGGAGTTGTTATTTGTGTGCAGGTGATGTTTACATTGTGTTGCTTGGTTCTCCTACTGGTTCGATAACCTTGGTTTCACATCTGAGGGAAATACCTACCGCCGCTGTGCTACATCATCCCTTCCTCTTTGGGGAAATACTGACATAGCTTTAAGCGACATCAAAAGGAATTTCTGGCGCCATTGCCGAGGAGGATCTTCAACATATACCAGGTTCCTAATCACAAATCTCATCTCCTCGCAATTACGTTATTTGCCATTTGCCTCTCGTTTTCATCTCCCCCACTTCACAAATATTTGCCGTTTTTATTCGCCATCTTTTCCATTTACCGTTTTTCTTGCCAGATCTGTTTTTGCGTGTGTTTTTGTTTGTGTAGTCATGATGCCTCAAAGAAAATATTATGATGTTCCTTACCCCAATATTTTGCTTGAAATTGAGAAAAGTACTAAGGAGTATATGACTACACAATTTGAGCATAATAAATATTTTACCGCAGAACTCAAGGAGCACTCCGTTATAACAAAACAATATGATGATATTAGTAGAGAAGTTTGCAATCTCCAATCTAAGTATGCTTTTACTAAAAGTTTGCTAGGAAAAATATCCGATGCACAAGCTAGTCTAGTAAATCAAATGGCTGCTAAACCAATCTCGTTAGAACATAAAAATGATGAAGACATTAAGATGGTTGGTGTTTCTTCCATTGATTCTTTGTTTAGTAAAGTTCAACTTGATGAAAAAGGGACTGGAGAAGAGTCAACTTTAGGTAGAAGGCGTCCCAATATTTCGGAGGGTGATAATCTTATTGAGAAAATTGATAAGTGGGTTTGGAGAGGTCAAGACTTTAACTAGTGATGCACCCACTATTCTGGATTACAAAGACTTTAATTATGATAGTTGCTCCTTGATTGATTGTATCTCTTTGTTGCAATCCATTTTTAATTCACCCCATGCTTATGACCAAAATAAAGCTTTCACTAAACATATTGTTGATGCTATGATGAAAGCTTTTGAAGAAAAATTGGAATTAGAAGTTTCAATTCCTAGGAATTGCATGATGAATGGGAACCCACTATCAAAATCAAAATTAAAAATTATGAGTG
Organism: Secale cereale; assembly: GCA_902687465.1. NCBI lineage: Eukaryota > Viridiplantae > Streptophyta > Magnoliopsida > Poales > Poaceae > Secale > Secale cereale. The sequence continues at coordinate 524,234,139 of LR738715.1, read as the reverse complement.
TTTTGCTTTGTGTGATTTGGGTGCTAGTGTTTCCACTATTCTGAAATCTCTTTGGGATGTTCTTGGTCTTACCAATATTGAAGATTGCTGTCTTAATTTGCATTTGGCAGATTCCACTATTAAAAAGCCTTTGGGAAGTATCAATGATGTCCTTATTCTTGCAAATAGGAACTATGTACCCATATAATTTATTGTTCTTGATATCGATAGCAATCCATCTTGCCCTAATATACTTTGTAGACCGTTTTTGCGCACTATTGGCGCGGTGATTGACATGAAAGAAGGGAATATTAATTTCCAATTTCCCTTGAGAAAGGGCATTGAACACTTCCCTAGAACAACATCAAATTGCCTTATCAATATATAATGAGGGCAACTAATGGAACATCCAACAAGGATAACAATACTTGAAATCTTGGTATTATGCCTAGCTAAGGGTGTAAAACGATAGCGTTGGGAGGCAACCCAATGAATAAAATTTATTTTTGCCTTTTATTTTCTGTTCTTGAGTGTTTACACAATTATGCTACTGGTATGATTGTGTTTTTTTGTGATTTGATTAGTGTTTGTGCCAAGTAGAACCGATAGGATATTCTTGGGTGATAGTTGTTTGATCTTGCTGAAAAAGACAGAACTTTTGCGCTCATAAGAAAAATTCTCATTTTTAACAAAAAAAATACTTTTTAGTTGATTCTTTTTGCAGAAGATCAATATAGAAATTTCCCACATGGCCCTAATTTTTTCAAGATTTTTAGTGTTCCAGAAGTTTTCGAAACTTCCAGATTACTACAGACTATTCTATTTTGGATAGATTATGTTTTCTTTGTGTTGTGTGCCTAATTTGATGACTCTATGGTTTTCTTTGATGAGTTTTTGCCATAGAAAAGGTGGAATACAATAGATATAATACAAAAACAAAATATGAATTGGTTTGAGACATCACTTATAGTAGTGGTTTGCTTTCTTATACTAATGGATCTCACGAAGGTTTTGTTGAAGTTTAGTGTGATTGAAGTTTTCAAGTTTTCGGTTATCTTACAATGGATGAAGGATGGAAGAACCTAAGCTTTGGGATGCCCCGGCATACCAAGCTATTATCCAAGAATGAGCAAACAACTAATCTTGGGGATGCCCCCGAGTGGCATCCCTGCTTTCTTCCAACAACTATCAGTATTTCACTCGAAACTATATTTTTATTCGTCACATAATATGTGTTTTTCTTGGAGCATCTTGTATGATATGAGTCCTTGCTTTTTTTATTTTGATTTTTAAGTCATCAATCCTTGCTGTACACACCTATTTGAGAGAGCAAAAATTATGCCATGACTTGCTAGAATTGCTCTCTATGCTTCACTTAAATTTTTATGAGCAATGGACTTGCTCTAGTGCTTCACTTATATCTTTTTGAGCACGGTGTGCTTAGTATTTTTGAAGAAATACTCTCTTGCTTCACTTAGATTTATTTGAGAGTTAGTAAAATTTTAAAGAAATTCTCTCTTGCTTCACTTATATTATTTTTAGAGAAAGAAAGAAAATTTATGCTCATGATCTTCACTTATATTTGTTCGAGCTTATCAAAAGCAACACATGAAAATTAGTCCCAAAGTGATAGATATCCAAGAAGGATATAATAAAAACTTTCATGAAGATCATTGGACCAAATAAACTTGATTCCTTGTAATAGTTTGTAGACATGATGATATGATATGTGAGTTATGATGATGAGTAATTGTACTCTAGTAAGAATATTCATGTTAAGGTTTGTGATTCCCTATGCAAGCATGAAACTCAATAATTATACAATGAAATTATATCCTACTTGTGGTGCATTATTCGGTGTATTTATGCTCACTGCTCGCCTACGAGATTATTTATTTCATGCTTGGTCGCTTCCTAGTCTTTTGCTAGCCTTCATTTTGCACTAAGTATGATCTCTACTTGTGCATCCAAAATCTTTTATCCCGTTTTTGCCACATGAGTCCACCATACCTACCTATATGTGACATTTCCTTCTGTTCTAAGGAAATTTGTATGTGCTATCTCTAATTTTCAAAATAAATTTCCCTTTTGTGTGCCTGTACCGCTCGTGAGGCGGTGAGGGGTGGCCAATATTTTCCATGCTAGGTGTGTTATTCTCACGATGAGTATTTATTCACTTGACATTCCACAAGAGTAAGGCAAAGGTATTAGGGATGCCCAGTCCCAAAATGAAAAAGAAATTTCCTTTATGTTTTCAAATAATAAATTCCTTGGAAAGTGTTGGTATGGAAGGCAATCGTGGATTCGGCTAGCCATGTCTTGTGAAAGTTTGGTGGAAAAGGAATAAACTTAATTTTCTATTGGGGAACCGCCTATGATATATCGAGCATGGAAAGTGTTGGGAACCTCAAGTTGTTCTCGTTGGTGGGAAAAGTATACCTCCCAAAAAGATTATCTCTCAATTTAAGCTTTGAGCTCTGGCACCTCTACAAATCCCTACTTCCCTCTGCGAACGGCCTTTCTTTTACTTATGCAATTTTTATTATATAATTTGAGTCTCCATCTTCTCTTACAAGCACCAACTAGGAAACACTATGATTGTACTTGAGCATTGGATGTAACTAATATACGAATGTGTTTCATGAATGGATCAATGGTTGAGCATAATGGGCTAGGGATAACTTATTTTAGCATTGATATTTTGAAAGACATGGTTTCTTGTTGATATGCATGAGTATCTAAATTATCATGTCAAAACTAGACTATTGCTTTGAACCATATAAAAGTCCAAATATCCATGCTATAAAGACAAGAATATGATATGACATGATAGGCAACATTCCACATATTTTTTTTGCTTTTATCACTTACCTACTCGAGGACGAGCGGGAGTTAAGCTTGGAGATACTGATACGTCACCAATGTATTTATAATTTTTTATTGTTCCATGTTGTTATATTATCATTCTTGGATGTTTTACAATCATTTTATATCATTTTTTGGTACTAACCTATTGACGTAGTGCCAAATGCCAGTTCCTGTTTTCTGCATGTTTTTTTCATCGCAGAAATCAATATCAAACGAAGCCCAAACACCGCGAAACTTTTTGGAGAATTTTTATGGGCCAGAAGACACCTGATGGGCCAAGGCAGCACGTGGGGGGTGCCCCGAGGGGGGCGCAACCCACCAGGGCCAGGCCCCCCTGGCATGCCCAGGTGGGTTGTGCCCACCTCGGTGGCCTCCCGCACCGCCTATTTGCTTTATAAATACCAAAATATTCCAGAAACCCTAGGGGAGTCCACAAAATATTCATCCAGCCACTGCAGAGTCCAGAACCACCAGATCCAATCTAGACACCATCACGGAGGGGTTCACGACTTCCATTGGTGCCTCTCCGATCATGCATGAGTAGTTCCTTGTAGACCTTCGGGTCCGTAGTTAGTAGCTAGATGGCTTCATCTCTCTCTTTTGATTATGAATACAATGGTATCTTGGAGATCCATAAGATGTAACTCTTTTTGTGGTGTGTTTGTTGTGATTCGATGAACTTTGAGTTTATGATTAGATCTATCTTTTTATATCCATGAAAGTTATTTGAGTTTCTTTGATCTCTGATATGCATGATCTCTTATAGCCCCATATTTCTTCTCCGATATTTGGGTTTGTTTGGCCAACTTGATCTATTTATCTTGCAATGGGAAGAGGTGCTTTGTAGTGGGTTCGATCTTACGGTGCTTGATCCCAGTGACAGAAGGGGAACCGACACGTATGTATCGTTGCTACTAAGGATAAAATGACGAGATCCATATCTAACGCCATAGATAAACGGATCTTGTCTACATCATGTCATCGTTTTTTTTACTATATACTGCAAGGCAAAAGCCTCACAGTGCTTTATTAAAATAAAGACCCAGAGAGGGTGAAGGTTACAAAAGTCCTAAATATGTACAAGGGAGGAGAGTACTTACAGCTAACCTACTTGAGGGAAGCTATCCAAGAGAGGAGCTTATCTCTATACTTACATTTAATTCTATGAGCAAGGAGAGAAATATCATACACGAAATTTCGCTTCCAGGATCTCTATACTTACATTTAATTCTATGAGCAAGGAGAGAAATATCATACACAAAGTTTTCAGAAATGAGCACAGCCGGCTTCTACCAGTCGGCAAGTGGCAACAGTCGAAGGCTAGCAGCCAGAAGAGCAAGCCGGCATCAAGCGTCAGAAGGGCGGCAAGCCTGCTTGGCTGCCCGCTTTCTCCTTCGAGCAGACCCTCGATGCTCCCTGCAAATTCCACAGCAGCGCGAAGCCGTCCAACCATACCACTCAGAAGTACCATTGGCTCACCAAACTCGCCAAGGGCGAGGGCCTGCCTCCTCCGCCTGCCGGCCCACCAGCTCCGCCTCCTCGGCAGCCGACGGCTCGATCGACCGACGCATTCCAAGATGAATTCCCCGAAGCACATGGAGCCTACGTCGTCTTCACCAGTGTGGCAGACAACAAGCACAACTGGCATCAGCAACACTAGGAGGTGAACGTTGTCGCCTCGGAAACCCCGGAGTTCATGCATTGGTCCGAGAAGCCCATCAGCTGGAGCCGCGCTGACCACCTAGCTGTGATGCCATCGCCCGGTGCTTACGCCCTTGTTCTCGGCTCAACCTTCGCAGCCGAGAGGTGGGCCTGCCGTTTCTCGCGGATCCTGAGAGGTGGTGGTAGTAGCATCAACATTCTCTACCGCGACACCGTGGAGAAGCTATGCATCAAAGAGAAACAACTCCAACCCAGCTGAACTGTATTCAATGGCATTGTACCTGGTCTTTCCTGCTCTCCAATCGGCAAGATCAAGATAGATGTGATGTTCGGTAATGAGGAACATTTTCGCCGTGAGCCGGTCTGGTTCGAGGTGGTGGATCTGGAAAGCCCATACCATGCACTCTTGGGCCGACCAGCACTCGCCAAGTTCATGGCAGTACTGCACTATGCCTATCTCAAGACGAATATGCCGGGTCCCAAGGGCATCATCACCATTGCCGGTGACTACCAGAAGTCGGTCGCCTACGCTGCGGCTAGCAGTCGGCTGGTCGAGTCCCTCGTCATAGCTGAAGAGAAGCGCCTCCTCGACCGGGTGGTGGCAATGGACAGCAAACAGTCAGGCATGCCATCCGATCCCAAGGACGCAGAACCTCAAGTCTCCTTCTAGCCGGCCAAAGAGACCAAGAAGATTGCCCTAGACCCGGCATGCTGAACACCGCCTTCATCACACCATTCGGAGCTTTCTGCTACCTGACCATGACGTTTGGCTTGAGAAATGCCGGTGCAAAGTTTAAGCATTGCATGTAGAAATTCCTCCTCAAGCAGCTCGGCAGAAACGCCCACATCAATGTGGACAATATTGTGGTCAAGATGGAGAAGTGTGGCACATTGTTGGAAGATCTCAAGGAGACCTTTGAAAATCTGCGCCGATTTCAGATGAAGCTAAACCCGGAGAAATGTGTATTCGGGATGCCAGCCGGTCAGCTCTTTGGCTTCCTGGTTTCTGAACGCGGCATCAAATGCAACCCTTTGAAGATCAAGGCCATCGAGCGAATGGAAAGGCCAACCCGGCTGCGAGACATTCAGAAGTTTACCGGGTGCTTAGCATCTCTCAGCCGATTCATCAGCCGGCTGGGCGAGAAGGATCTCCCCTTGTACTAGCTAATGAAGAAAACCACTTGCTTTGAGTGGAATGACAAGGCGTACGAGGCTTTCCTCCAACTCCAGAAGATGCTGACCATGCCACCTGTCCTAGCTTCTCCAAGTGCTAAGGAAACCATGTTCCTTTACATCACGGCAACCACCCGGGTGGTCAGCACCGTGAACGTGGACGAGCGCCCAGAACACGGCAAGGCACAACCGGTCCAGTGGCCCATCTACTACCTGAGTGAGGTGCTGTCGGCCTCCAAGCAGAATTACCCTCACTACCATAAGATGTGCTACGGTGTATACTTCACCGCCAAGAAGCTCAGCAAGTACTTCTAGGAGCACTCCGTCACGGTCGTCTGCATCGCCCCACTTGCTGAAATCATAGGCAACAGGAATGCATCAGGCCGGGTGGCGAAGTCGGCCATTGAGCTAGCCCCCTTCATCATCTTCTACCAGCCCCGCACCGCCATCAAGTCCCAAGCACTGGCTGACTTCCTCGTCGACTGGGCTGAGACCCATTACCTGCCGCCAGCGTTGGATTCCACCCATTGGCGGATGTACTTTGACGGCTCGAAGATGCGCACCGGCTTGGGAGCCGGCGTCGGCCTCACCTCTCCCAAAGGAGACAAGCTCAAGTACGCGCTGCAAATTCACTTTGCCGCCTCCAACAACATGGCCGAGTATGAGGCACTCGTCCATGGACTCCGACTAGCCAAAGAAATCGGCATCCGCCGAGTGCTATGCTACGGCGACTTGGACTTGGTGGTCCAGCAGTCGTCGGGCGAGTGGGACGCCAAGGATGCAAACATGACGAGCTACCTCTTCCTCGTCCAACAACTCAGCGGATACTTTTATGGGTGCGAGTTCCTTCACATTCCATGGGACGACAACGAGCAAGCTGATGCCCTGGCACAAATTGGTTCCACCCGGCAGGCGATACCAGCCGACGTCTCCCTCAGTGCATGTGCAAGACGTCTGTCAAGCCTTCGCCTGAATCAGAGTCTATCTTCGTAGTGACTGACCCTGAAGCTGCCGAATCCGGCTCAGGATCCGTAGCAGTCAGCCCGGGGACTTCATTAGGCAGCGCGGGGACTGTAGTAACCGCACCCGGCCTGGGGGCTTCAGAACCCAGCCCGGGGGCTGCAGCAATCGACCCAGGGACTTCGGCAGGCGGCACGGGGACTGTAGTAGCCGCACCTGGCCCAGGGACTTCAGAGCCCGGCCCGGGGGCTACAAAAGACGGCCTCGGGACTTCAACAACACGGCAAGCGGCGGCCGGCTCGAACCGGCCACCTCCTAGCCCAACCACCTTGGTATCGGTTGCCAAAATGACAGTGGTCACAGCACCATCTTGGTGTCAGGACCCCGATCCTAAGTCACACCGATCTAGCTTGTAACACGTCATATCACTTTGCGGCCTCACGCACGGTATCCCCACGGGTGCTACCTTACCTGGCCCGAGACCATTTGCGCATTTTGGCACACGTATATGACAGTGTCGCTAGCATCCATACGACAGAAAACCCGGGCCGACATGGCTAGTTATAAACCAAAAGTGGCACAAAATTATAGAGATATGCATCCATGACCCAGCAACGAATGTGTCGGTCATCAACATATGATCCCAAGTCGTAGCAAGCTACAAGGACTTAAAGGAACAACGTGTGACATTTCCCCTAAGGGACAGACACAGGAACGAAGAAGGACACATGCCGGCCAGCCTACGTGTTCCGAGCAGTAGTAAGCTACCAAGGCTCATTGGAAGCACTAGGAGGCATTTCCCTGTAAGATAGGCTACCAAAGTAAAATAACTAGGTGTCAGATCCCACACATACCAAGCATTTCAATCATACACACAATATGCTCAATATGTGCAAATACAACATTGCATCACAACAGAACTCTATGACTCAAAGTACTTTATTTAAGAGGCTCCGAAGAGCCATACATAACATATCCATACAGGTAGGGGTCACATGACCCAACACTCAAGTCATACAATCATACAAGCACAAGCGGAAGCTAACATGTCTGAGTATAGACAACTTGGAAAATAAAACAGGCTTGGTGTAGCCTGACTATCTACAAGGCCCTTCACAAGCTCAGGATCTCCGTCTGGGTAGCAAGCTACTCGTCGACGTCAATGTCTATGTAAAATCCATCAGAAGGGACGGGGTTCTCCTCTGAAACAGTTATTAAGCAAACATGAGTACAAAGGTACTCAGCAAGTCTTACAACAGAACCTATCATATATGCATAATTATCAACAAGGGTAGTGGAGTTCATAGCAGCAAGCTAGCTTTGACTCTTGGCTAACCTATACTACGACTCTCAACAGATTGCAAGATAATACTACGTACACGAGTCCTCTACTCACCACAACAATACACCACCATGGATCCTCTTCCGTCATCCTACGGAAGGGCCATCCACGGCACTCACACTTGTCTTAAGGCTTTTAGTAGTATCCATCAACTTGTCTATGAACTTTAAGAGTAACCAAGTAGTCCATACCGCGAACAACAGCTATTCGAATAGATTGGTAACCCTGCAGGGGTGTACTTCCTCACACATGTTTCTACCACTTAGCGTCTGCACACGACATGTGCTCGGCAGACTTCAAGCGAAAGCCGACGTGGGTGTAGACCACAACCTAACCAACCACTCAAGTCTCTCGTCCAGGTTTATCGCCTATTTGGGTTCCATCCGTGGGGAGATCCGGCCGGGGTGTCGCTCATGGCCCCAAATGATGTGTACAGGGTTCCCGAGTCACTAAACGGGCGCTCGGTACACCCAGCCACGTACCTGTCGCATCACAGCCCACCCCGAGGGTCAACGCTGTGCACGACCACCAGTAAACTACAAACACCAGAAACTAGTTGCAACTCCTGGACAGAGAACATGGGCAGCCAATAAGTCGAGCGGGGTCATATTTCAGGGCCCAATGTGTGGTAGTAGCTGTAACTGGAACCACACATACAGATCTCAGGTCCTATGGACGATTCCAATGAAACTACCCACCACGTACTCCTACATGGCCTTTCATCGATACCTTTACCAAACATGTTCCACACTTCCCTCTCTTTACCGGTATGATCATTTCACTCTGATCCATCACCTAGATGAACCAGACCTGACACAACTCTAAGCATAGCAGGCAACATAAACAAATAGCATGGTGGATCACACATCACATGGCTCAATCAACTCCTACACATGCTAGTGGGTTTCAACTATTTATTGTGGCAAAGACAGGTCATGCAAGGGAATATGGTTCAACCGCAGCAAGTAGCAGTTCACATGATGTTGCCTTAATGCAGTAAAAGAGAGCAGGAGCGAGAAGATGGGTTTGTATCGGAATGATCAATGGTTGCTTGCCTGACAGAGTGGTTGTCGGGTACTGCTCTTCAGTTGGATACGTAGAAGTATCCTCGGGAGCAGGACCTAACACGGAGAACACCGACGATACAATCAATAAGCAAACAAATGCAACAATATTATGCATGCTCATGATATGGCAAGATGCATGTGTTTTGGGCTAATGCATCTATAAACAGAAGGGTTTGAGCCCATTCGAATCAAAGATTCAAATTTATACCCAAACTATTATTTATTAAAGTGCATTATCATGTTTTAATGTGAACAGCAAGGTTAACTTGCTCAAACATGCATGAAACCAGTGCCATTGGAAAGATTGGATTTTTCTGATCAATTTTCATATATAATTTTTTTCCATCTGAGCTGCTGTTGAATTTATATGATTTTTTGAAGTTTAAATCATTTTCTGGAATTTCCTGATTTGTTTTGAATCAATTAATCCCAGAAAATCATTTACTGCGTAAGCATGACATCATGCTGACGTTAGCCAGTCAACAGGGCGTCCATGTCAAACCTGACCAGTGGGACCCACTGGTCAGTGTCACAGTTAGTTAACTAACTAATTAAGATTAGTTTAGACACTAACCTAGGTTTGACTAACAGGCAGGGCCCACATGTCAGTGACCTAGGGGGGTCAAACCCTTGGTCAAACAGGGCTGACTAGCCGGCGTTTAGCCGCCGGTGAGGCCAAACGCGGCGGTGGGGTGCGGGATTTGTGCTCCGGCGACCAAATTGACGGCGGAGCACATCTACGGGCAGCTGGGAGTGAGCCGCGTCGGGTGGTGGTGGTGTCTGGCCTCGGGGTCGCCGGAAACGACGCCGGCGACGAGTCTAGCGGCTGCCGGAGTTCAGGCAAGGACGAACTCGTTGGTGCAGTGCTCGTGGAGGCGCGTGGATTGATCCTACAGCACCTACGCGGGACGGTGAAGCTGGTGGGCACGATGGCCGGGCCGGTAGGTGGCCGGAGCCTGGTCGGCGACGAGCTCCACGGCGGCGCGTGCAGGTGAGCCTCGTGCGGTGCATACAGTGCAGGAGAGAGCTAACAGAGAGGGGGAGGACGGAGCTGAGCTCACGGCGGTTGCAGCAAAAGTCGAAGCGGGCTCGGGGAAGGTCGGAGCTGAGCGGGGCGGCGATGGCGATCTCTGCGGCCGGAGTTGGGGAAGACGGGATCGGGGGCGACTCCAGAGCGGGCGAGCGCTCGAGGCTCGGCCTGCTCGACGTAGTCGACAACGACGGAGCGAACGGACACGGTGACGCGGCACGGGGACGACGGTGGACGCGGCTATCACGACGGCGCGGGCGCGGAGGCGTCGCCATGGTGCGGGGAAGGCGAGGGAGAGGTGCTGGGGAGGAGGGGACGTGTCTGCGAGCTCGGGGGAGGCGTGGGTGGTTGAAACAGGCCAGCTGAACGGCGAGGGGAGGAAGCAGGGCGGCGGGCAGCTGCGTGGCGCGCGCTGCTGCCGCCGTCGAGCACCTGCCTGACTGCCTGGCCGAGCCAAGCAGCTCGGTGGAGCGGTGGCTGGGCTGGGCCAGCAGTTGGGCCTGTTAGTGGGCGCCAGGTAAGTCCTTCTTTCTCCTCTCTTTTCTATTTTAATTCTGTTTTGTTTCTTTTTCAACTTTGTTGAATTAGTAAAAATGCTGGAGCATTTTTATAAATCACAAAACTAGTCAAGCCCACTGTATATAATATGAACAACATGGAACATTTTAGTTTATGATTATTTGGGCACATAAAATATTTTGTAGCATTTAAATGCCCAAATGCAATTACAATATGACTTAATTCAAAGACCTTTGGATGTCCTAGAAAATTGTGCACCATTTTTGGCAGATGTTTAAGACCAAGGAAAAGATGATGAACATTTTTGAAGGGCATTTTGGGTACATTGGAAAAGTTTTTATTAAACCCTAGTTGTTAGAAGAGGGGTGCTGGGGTTTCTGTCATTCCCATTTCAAGTTTCTGTGGAAAGTAAACATGATGCACACTCTAGCTAGTCCTAATGCAAGCACTGACTAGGGATGTGACAACTCACCCCCACTCAAAAGAATCGCGTCCTGAGATTCGGGTTCCTCCGGAAAGAGGGGGGGTACTCAAGTCGAAGACGACCCTCTCTTTCCCAAGTAGCTTCACTCTCGGAATGATGCGACCACTGAACCTTGAGAAACTTGATATTACGACGTCGAGTGGTACGCTCGGTTTGATCAAGAATACGAACGGGGTATTCTCGATATGTGAGATTTTCCTGGAGATCAAGCGTTTCGTGGTCCACTCCGCGAATAGGATCCGAGGAGCAACGCCTGAGTTGGGAAACGTGGAAGACATCATGAACTCTAGAAAGGTGCGAAGGTAGTTCCAATTGGTAGGCAACTTCTCCTTGTTTGGCAAGAATGCGAAAAGGACCAATGTAACGAGGAGCCAATTTGCCTTTGATACCGAAGCAATGGGTTCCCTTAAGAGGAGTAACCCGAAGATAAGCCTTATCGCCGACTTCCAAAGTCACAGCCTTATGATGACTAAAATATTGGCTCTTCTGGCGAGACTGGGCTGTTTTCAATTTCTCACGAATGATGCGAACTTGCTCTTCTGCTTCCTGGATCATATCCGGACCAAAGAATTGTCTTTCCCCGGTTTCTGACCAGTTAAGAGGCGTTCAACACCTTCGTCCATAAAGAACTTCGAAGGGAGCCTTGCCCAAGCTGGCTTGATAACTATTGTTATAAGCAAATTCGGAGAATGGAAGACACTTCTCCCAATCCATACCGAAAGAGATGACAGAGGCTCGAAGCATATCTTCCAGAATTTGATTGACTCGTTCCACTTGACCACTTGACTGAGGATGAAAAGTGGTGCTGAAAGAGAGATGAGTCCCCATAGCATTCTGGAAACTTTCCCAAAACCGTGAAGTGAAAAGACTTCCACTGTTTGAGTTAATCTCTAACGGCACACCATGAAGTGATACTATCCGAGAGACATACATGTCTGCTAGCTGGCTAGCGGTTATACTCTCTCGAACAGGTAGGAAATGGGCTACTTTGGAGAGGCGGTCGATAACGACGAAGATATCATTATTCCCTTTCCTGGTCCTGGGAAACCCGGTAATGAAATCCATGCCGATCTTGTCCCATTTCCATTCAGGAATAGCTAAAGGTTGGAGGGTGCCAGCAGGCCGTTGATGCTCTGCTTTTACTCGACGACAAACATCGCAGATAGCAATGAACTGAGCAATTTCTCTCTTCATCCTAGTCCACTAGAACCTCTGTCGTAGGTCCTGATACATTTTGGTACTACCGGGATGAATCATGAGAGGAGATTCATGAGCCTCCTTAAGAATCAGTTGCCGCAGATGTTGGTTCCTGGGAACCACTAAACGGTTCTCAAAGAAGACAACACCTCGATCATCCATAGTGAAACTTCTAGCGGCTCCGCTAGCAATGCTCTCCTGGAGTCGAGATATACCCTTATCACGCTTCTGGGCAGCTATGATTTGATCCATAAGGGTAGGTTTCGCCACCAAGGTGGAAAGGAATCCTCGAGGAACAATGTGAAGGTTAAGCTTACGAAATTCCTCGTGGAGAAGTGGTTGCCCTTGTTGTACCATCAGGTTGTTACAATAAGACTTACGACTCAGTGCGTCAGCCATGACATTGGCCTTCCCAAGAGTGTAAGTGATTCCTAAGTCGTAATCTATGAGCAACTCAACCCAACGTCTTTGCCTGAGATTCAGATCCGGTTGGGTGAAGATGTATTTCACACTTTGGTGATCAGTGAAGATTTCACAGCGATTACCAAGAAGGTAATGTCGCCATGTTTTGAGTGTGTGGACTACAGCTGCAAGCTCTAGATCATGTGTAGGATAGTTATCCTCATGTGGACACAATTGTCGAGATGCGTATGCGATCACTTGACGATCTTGCATAAGTATGCAACCTAGTCCTTGTCGTGAGGCATCGCAGTAGATAATAAAATCCTTGGAAAAGTCTGGTGGTACCAGTACAGGTGCAGATGTCAGGTGTCTTTTCAGTTCCTGAAAGCTGGACTCGCACTGTGGGGTCCATTCAAACTTTTTATCTTTCTTGAGGAGTTTAGTTAGAGGTTTAGAAACATTGGAGAAATTCTCGACGAAGCATCGGCAATAGCTCGCTAAGCCAAGGAAACTCCTAACTTGCTTGACCGATTTAGGGGGAGTCAAATCAAGGACGGCTTGAACTTGCTCGAGATTAACGGCAATACCCTTACCAGGGATTACATGACCCAGATAGGTTACTTCTGGCAACCAGAATTCACACTTAGAGAATTTGGCATAAAGGCGGTGCTCTCGAAGTTTCGTCAATACCAGCCTTAGATGCTCGGCATGATCTTCCTTGTTTTGGAGTAAATGAGTATATCATCGAGGTATACCACGACGAATTTATCCAAATACTCCATGAATATATAATTCATTAGCCGGGAGAAAGTGGCTGGGGCATTGGTTAACCCGAAGGACATGACGGTGTACTCGTATTGGCCATAACGACTAACAAAAGCCATTTTGGGAATGTCCCCGTTCTTGATTTTGATTTGATGGTAGCCCAACCTCAAATCCATTTTGGAAAAGACTGAGGATCCAGCGAGCTGATCATACAGGTCGTTGATCCTGGGGAGCGGATACTTGTTCTTTATGGTGACCAGATTGACAGGTCGATAATCTACAACCATCCGTTCCGTTCCATCCTTCTTGACGAAAAGGACGGGACAAGCCCAAGGGTAAGAACTAGGACGGATGAAACCCTTTTTCAAGGACTCATCGAGTTGTTTCTTAAGCTTAGCTAATTCTAGGGGTGCCATCTTATAAGGTCTCCTAGAGATTGGGACAGTTCCTGGAATAAGATCTATCACGAACTCGACATCTCTGTCAGGTGGAACACCTGGCAGTTCTTCTGGAAAGACATCCGGAAAGTCACGGACTACCGGGATATCTTCGAGTTCTGGTAGAAGGCTGGCATTAAGAGAGTAGTGTTGACGCTCAGCCATTCGGGTCAAAACATTGACTGTCTTGCTGAATGGGTGTTTAAGTTGAACGATCCTAGTGTAGCAATCAATCTTGGCGTAACGAGCTGTCATCCAGTCCATACCCAAAATGATGTTTATGTCCGAGGACTTGAGAGCGATTAGTGATGCAAGGAAAACAAGTCTATCAACAAGAATTTCATTCCCATGGCTTACTCTAGAGGTTTGCCATCTAGAGCCGGGAGTTTGAATTTCCATGGTGGTGGGCATGTCACAAAAAGTCATGTTGTGCATTCGAGCATAGCTCTCAGATATGAACGAATGAGATGCTCCAGTATCGAAAAGAACAGATGCCGAATAGGAATTAATGAGAAGCATACCAAGGACGACGTTCGGATCCTCATAAGCTTCCTCAGCAGAGACATAGTTGACATGACCACGTGCAGTGTGGATTGGCTTGACATAGTTCACCTTGCCTGTTGGCTTACCACGGCCAACGGGCTTTCCTGGCTAGTTCTGAGGACACTCACGCATGTAGTGCCCTGGTTCTCCACACTTGAAGCATGTCACAGTGCCAGTGCGTGGAGGAAAGTTGGTAGGTGGTCCTCCATAAGTCTTGGCAGGTGCATACTGTTGAGTTGGGCGAGGCGCCTCATAGGATGGCCTCAGAGTGTACTTAGGTGGCAGAGCAGTGTTAGGAATGTTGGAAATATGCCCTAGAGGCAATAATAAATTGGTTATTATTATATTTCCTTGTTCATGATAATTGTTTATTATCCATGCTAGAATTGTATTGATAGGAAACTCAGATACATGTGTGGATACATAGACAAACACCATGTCCCTAGTAAGCCTCTAGATGACTAGCTCGTTGATCAATAGATGGTTACGGTTTCCTGACCATGGACATTGGATGTCATTGATAACGGGATCACATCATTAGGAGAATGATGTGATGGACAAGACCCAATCCTAAGCCTAGCACAGATCGTGTAGTTCGTATGCTAAAGCTTTTCTATATGTCAAGTATCTTTTCCTTAGACCATGAGATTGTGCAACTCCCGGATACCGTAGGAATGCTTTGGGTGTACCAAACGTCACAACGTAACTGGGTGGCTATAAAGGTGCACTACAGGTATCTCCGAAAGTGTCTTTTGGGTTGGCACGAATCGAGACTGGGATTTGTCACTCCGTATGACGGAGAGGTATCTCTGGGCCCACTCGGTAGGACATCATCATAATGTGCACAATATGTGATCAAGGGTTGATCACGGGATGATGTGTTACGGAACGAGTAAAGAGACTTGCCGGTAACGAGATTGAGCAAGGTATCGGTATACCGACGATCGAATCTCGGGCAAGTGCTATACCGATAGACAAAGGGAATCGTATACGGGATTGATTGAATCCTTGACATCGTGGTTCATCCGATGAGATCATCGTGGAACATGTGGGAGCCAACATGGGTATCCAGATCCCGCTGTTGGTTATTGACCGGAGAGTCGTCTCGGTCATGTCTGCGTGTCTCCCGAACCCGTAGGGTCTACACACTTAAAGTTCGGTGACGCTAGGGTTGTAGAGATATAAGTATGCGGAAACCCGAAAGTTGTTCGGAGTCCCGGATGAGATCCCGGACGTCACGAGGAGTTCCGGAATGGTCCGGAGGTAAAGATTTATATATAGGAAGTCCTATTTTGGCCACCGGAAAATGTTCAGGATTTTTCGGTATTGTACCGGGAAGGTTCTAGAAGGTTCCGAAGTGGGGCCCACCTGCATGGGGGGACCCACATGAACGTGGGTAGTGGGGGCAAGGCCCCACACCCCTGGTCAAGGCGCACCAAGATCCCCCCTTAGAAGGAATAAGATCATATCCCGAAGGGATAAGATCAAGATCCCTAAAAAGGGGGGATAACAATCGGTGGGGAAAGGAAATGATGGGATTTCTTTCCCCCACCTTTGCCAACGCCCCAATGGACTTGGAGGGCAAGAAACCAGCCCCCTCCACCCCTATATATAGTGGGGAGGCGCATGGGAGCCGCACCCCAAGCCCTGGCGCCTCCCTCTCCCTCCCGTGACACATCTCCCTCCTCCCGCAGCGCTTGGCGAAGCTCTGCTGGAATCCCGCTACTTCCACCACCACGCCGTCGTGCTGCTGGATCTCCATCAACCTCTCCTCCCCCCTTGCTGGATCAAGAAGGAGGAGACGTCCCCGCTCCGTACGTGTGTTGAACACGGAGGTGCCGTCCGTTCGGCGCTAGGATCATCGGTGATTTGGATCACGACGAGTACGACTCCATCATCCCCGTTCTCTTGAACGCTTCCGCTCGCGATCTACAAGGGTATGTAGATGCACTCCCCTTTATGCTCGTTGCTAGATTACTCCATAGATAGATCTTGGTGATGCGTAGGAAAATTTTTGATTTTCTGCTACGATCCCCAACAATTTCGAGTGGTGGAAAATGGCTCGTGGGCGCGAGCAAGTTACCCTGGAAGCCGGATTCACGATATCCCTCGTTGCTGAAATCCATTTGAGGTGTATCCGTAGAACGACCGTACCCTGGCCATACGAACTCCGTTTGGGCTCCATGACCTGCCCAAACGACCGCAGCGAAAATTCGTATCCTTCTATCACATACTTTGTCTGTTTCGGGATAATTTCGGAGGCCGAAAACGGATTGCAGAATTGAGTTTCGGATGATTTAGTGGTTGGCGTGCACTCTTCTAGCATCTACCACCCTACCGTGAGCTCACCCACGGACAGATACTGCGACAATGACGTGTAGAACAATGTTACATGACTCTATTTCTGCACCAACAAGCCCTACATGCTAGTCTGGATGGAAGGAGAATCCTCTTTGGTGCACCGAACACCCAAAAACTTGCCGTTTTGCATGGTTTATCACCCATACCGCTACCACCCACATTTTTGTCCATGCACATGTGTTGTTCTTGGACAAAACTGAGCATACCAGCTCTTCTACATTACATTCGTACTGTTTGAAAATAATAGGCCATTTCGAGTGGCGCAAAATGGCTCGTAGGCACGAGCAAGTTACCCTGGAAGCCGGATTCACGATATCCCTCGTTGCTGAAATCCATTTGAGGTGTATCCGTAGAACGACCGTACCCAGGCCATACGAACTCCGTTTGGGCTCCATGACCTGCCAAAACGACCGCAGCGAAAATTCGTATCCTTCTGTCACACACTTTGTCTGTTTCGGAATAATTTCGGAGGCCGAAAACGGCTTGCAGAATTGAGTTTTGGATGATTTAGTGGTTGGCGTGCACTCTTCTAGCGTCTACCACCCTACCGTGAGCTCACCCACGGACAGATACTGCGACAATGACGTGCAGAACAATGTTACATGACTCTATTTCTGCACCAACAAGCCCTACATGCTAGTCTGGATGGAAGGAGAAGCCTCTTCGGTGCACCGAACACCCAAAAACTTGCCGTTTTGCATGGTTTATCACCCATACCGCTACCACCCTCATTTTTGTCCATGCACATGTGTTGTTCTTGGACAAAACTGTGCATACCAGCTCTTCTACATTACATTCGTACTGTTCGAAAATAATAGGCCATTTCGAGTGGCGCAAAATGGCTCGTGGGCGCGAGCAAGTTACCCTGGAAGCCGGATTCACGATATCCCTCGTTGCTGAAATCCATTTGAGGTGTATCCGTGTTGGAAATATGCCCTAGAGGCAATAATAAATTGGTTATTATTATATTTCCTTGTTCACGATAATCGTTTATTATCCATGCTAGAATTGTATTGATAGGAAACTCAGATACATGTGTGGATACATAGACAAACACCATGTCCCTAGTAAGCCTCTAGATGACTAGCTCGTTGATCAATAGATGGTTACGGTTTCCTGACCATGGACATTGGATGTCGTTGATAACGGGATCACATCATTAGGAGAATGATGTGATGGACAAGACCCAATCCTAAGCCTAGCACAGATCGTGCAGTTCGTATGCTAAAGCTTTTCTATATGTCAAGTATCTTTTCCTTAGACCATGAGATTGTGCAACTCCCGGATACCGTAGGAATGCTTTGGGTGTACCAAACGTCACAACGTAACTGGGTGGCTATAAAGGTGCACTACAGGTATCTCCGAAAGTGTCTTTTGGGTTGGCACGAATCGAGACTGGGATTTGTCACTCCGTATGACGGAGAGGTATCTCTGGGCCCACTCGGTAGGACATCATCATAATGTGCACAATATGTGATCAAGGAGTTGATCACGGGATGATGTGTTACGGAACGAGTAAAGAGACTTGCCGGTAACGAGATTGAGCAAGGTATCGGTATACCGACGATCGAATCTCGGGCAAGTGCTATACCGATAGACAAAGGGAATCGTATACGGGATTGATTGAATCCTTGACATCGTGGTTCATCCGATGAGATCATCGTGGAACATGTGGGAGCCAACATGGGTATCCAGATCCCTCTGTTGGTTATTGACCGGAGAGTCGTCTCGGTCATGTCTGCGTGTCTCCCGAACCCGTAGGGTCTACACACTTAAGGTTCGGTGACGCTAGGGTTGTAGAGATATAAGTATGCGGAAACCCGAAAGTTGTTCGGAGTCCCGGATGAGATCCCGGACGTCACGAGGAGTTCCGGAATGGTCCGGAGGTAAAGATTTATATATAGGAAGTCCTATTTTGGCCACCGGAAAATGTTCGGGATTTTTCGGTATTGTACCGGGAAGGTTCTAGAAGGTTCCAAAGTGGGGCCCACCTGCATGGGGGGACCCACATGAACGTGGGTAGTGGGGGCAAGGCCCCACACCCCTGGTCAAGGCGCACCAAGATCCCCCCTTAGAAGGAATAAGATCATATCCCGAACGGATAAGATCAAGATCCCTAAAAAGGGGGGATAACAATCGGTGGGGAAAGGAAATGATGGGATTTCTTTCCCCCACCTTTGCCAACGCCCCAATGGACTTGGAGGGCAAGAAACCAGCCCCCTCCACCCCTATATATAGTGGGGAGGCGCATGGGAGCAGCACCCCAAGCCCTGGCGCCTCCCTCTCCCTCCCGTGACACATCTCCCTCCTCCCGCAGCGCTTGGCGAAGCCCTGCTGGAATCCCGCTACTTCCACCACCACGCCGTCGTGCTGCTGGATCTCCATCAACCTCTCCTCCCCCCTTGCTGGATCAAGAAGGAGGAGACGTCCCCGCTCCGTACGTGTGTTGAACACGGAGGTGCCGTCCGTTCGGCGCTAGGATCATCGGTGATTTGGATCACGACGAGTACGACTCCATCATCCCCGTTCTCTTGAACGCTTCCGCTCGCAATCTACAAGGGTATGTAGATGCACTCACTCTCCTTTATGCTCGTTGCTAGATTACTCCATAGATATATCTTGGTGACGCGTAGGAAAATTTTTGATTTTCTGCTACGATCCCCAACAGTGGTATCAGAGCTAGGATCTTGCGTAGATGCTTTCACGAGTAGAACACAAAAGGGTTTGTGGACGTTGATGTTTAGATTGCTTCCCTCCTTAGTCTTTCTTGATTCAGCGGTATTATGGGATGAAGCGGCCCGGACCAACTTTACATGTCCACGTACATGAGACCGGTTCCATCGACAGACATGTGACTTTTGTTGCATAAGATGGCTGGCGGGTGTTTGTCTCTCCTATCTTAGTTGAATCGGAATAGAACAAGGCGGTCCTTGTAGAAGGTTAAATAGCAACTTAAATATCACCGTTGTGGCTTTGCGTAGGTAAGAAGCGTTCTTGCTAGATACCCATAGCAGCCACGTAAAACATGCAACAACAAATTAGAGGACGTCTAACTTGTTTTTGCAGGGTATGTTTGTGATATGATATGGCCAATGACATGATGAGATATATTTGATGTATGAGATGATCATGTTGTAATAGTTAATATCGACTTGCATGTCGATGTATACGGCAACCGGCAGGAGCCATAGGGTTGTCTTTAATTTTTTGTATGACCTGCGTGTCAATCATTAAGCGCTATGTAATGCTTTACTTTATCGCTAAACGGTAGCAATAGTAGTAAGAGCATGGTGGGCGCGCGACAACCCCGATGGCGACACGATGATGGAGATCATGATGATGGGGATCATGGTGTTACGCCGGTGACGATGGAGATCATGCCGGTGCTTTGGAGATGGAGATCAAAAGCACGAGTTGATGGCCATATCATGTCACTTATGATTTGCATGTGATGTTAATCCTTTTATGCATCTTATTTTGCTTAGGACGACGGTAGCATTATAAGATGATCCTTCACTAAAATTTCAAGATGAAATTGTGTTCCCCCGAGTGTGCGCCGTTGCGAAGGTTCGTCGTTTCGAAGCACCACGTGATGATCGGGTGTGATAGACTCTACGTTCGCATACAACGGGTGCAAGCCAGTTTTGCACATGCAGAACACTCGGGTTAGACTTGACGAGCCTAGCATGTACAGACATGGCCTCGGAACACGGAAGACCGAAAGGTCGAGCATGAGTCATATAGTAGATATGATCAACATGAAGATGTTCACCATTGACACCACCTCATCTCACGTGATGATCGGACTTGGGTTGGTAGATTTGGATCATGTCACACTCGGATGACCTGAGGGATGTCAATTTGAGTGGGAGTTATAAGTAATTTGATTAGTTAAACTCACTTATCATGAACAATAGTCTAAGTTGCCTTTGCAAATTATGTTGTAGATCAATAGCTTGCGTTGTAGCTCCCTGTTTAAATACGATCCTAGAGAAAGACTAAGTTGAAAGATATTGTAAGCAAGGATGCGGACTGGGTCCGTAGTCCGAGGAGTGTCCTCACTGCTGCACAGAAAGCTTACGTCTTTGATGCACCGCTCAATGTGCAAACCCCTACAACGTTGTCTGTGGATGTTGTGAACACCTGAGAGACACGTCCTGATGACTACTTGATAGTTTAGTGCACCATACTTTACGGCTTAGAATCGGGATTCCAATGACGTTTTGAACGCCATGGAACATATGAGATGTTCTAAGAGCTGAAATTGGGATTTCAGGCTCATGCCCGTGTTGAGAGGTATGAGACCTCTGACAAGTTCCTTTGCCAAAAAGATGGAGGAGAATAGCTCAACTAGTGAGCACGTGCTCAGAATGTCTGGGTGCTAAAACCACTTGAACCAAGTGGGAGTTAATCTTCCAGGTGAGATAGTGGTTGACAGAATTCTCTAGACACTATCACCAAGCTACTAGAACTTCGTGATGAACTATGACATGCAAAGGATGGAGATGATCCCGGTGCTGTCAGCGGTTCTTAGTACCGCAAAAGTAGAGATCAAGGAGGAGCATCAAGTGTTGATGGTTTAACAAGACCACTGGTTTCAAAAGGGTAAGGGCTAGAAGGGAAACTTCATGAATGGCAAACCTGTTGTCGCTCTGATGAAGGAACCCATGGTTGAACCCAAACCTCGAGACTAAGTGCTTCTATTGTAAGGGGAACGGTCACATGGTAGCGGAACCACCCCAAATACATGGTAGATATGATAGCTGGCAACTTCAACAAAGTATATTTGATATACGTGTTATTGATGTGTACCTTAGTAGTGCTCCTTGTAGCACCTGGGTATTGGATACCGGTTCAGTTGCTATTATTAGTGACTTGAAGCAAAAGCTACGCACTGAACGGAGACTAGCTAAGGGCGAGGTGACGATGTGTGTTGGAAGTGTTTCCAAGGTTGATAAGATCACCATCGCACACTTCCTCTATTTTCGAGATTAGTGTTGAACCTAGATAAATGTTATCAGGTGTCTACGTTGAGCGTGAAAATGATTAGATCATGTTCATCGCAATACGGTTATTCATTTAAGATAGAGAATAATGGTTATTCTGTTTACATGAATAATACCTTTATGGTCATGCACCCAATGGTTCGTTGAATCTCGATCATAGTAATACACATGATGATAATATTAATGCCAAAAGATGTAAAGTTAATAATGATAGTACCACTTTCTTGTGGCACTGCCGCTTAGGTCATTTTGGCATAAAATGCATGAAGAAACTCCATGCTGATGGATGTTTGGAGTCACTTGATTTTGAATCGCTTGACACATGCGAGCCATGCCTCTTGGGCAGGATGACTGAGATCCCGTTTTCAGGTACAATGAAACGGGCAAGTGACTTGTTGGAAATCATACATGCTGATGTATGTGATCCAATGAGAATTAAGGCGTGTGGTGGATATCGTTATTTTCTCATCTTCAATGACGATTTGAGTAGATATGATATATTTACTTAATGAAGCAAAAGTCTGAAACGTTTGAAAGGTTCAAACAATTTCAGAGTGAAGATTAAGAATCATCATAACAAGAAGATCATGTTCCTACGATCTGATCAAGGGGATATTATCTGAATTATGAGTTTGGCAATCACTTAAGACATTGTGGAATTGTTTCGCAGTTGAAGTCCCCTGGAACACCACAGCGTAATGGTGTGTCCGAACATCGTAATCGAACCTTATGAGATATGGTGCGATCTATGGTGTATCTTACCGATCTACCGCTATTATTTTGAGGTTATGCATTAGAGACAGCTGCATTCACTTTAGATAGGGCACCATCTAAGTCCGTTGAGACGACGCCGTATGAACTATGGTTTGGCAAGAAACCAAAGTTGTCGTTTTCTTGATGTTTGGGGCTGCGATGCTTATGGCTTCAGCCGAGAAAAGCTCGAACCCAAAGCGGACAAATACATCTTCATATGATACCCAAAGGTAACAGTTGGGTATACCTCCTATCTCAGATCCAAGGGCAAAAATGTTTGTCCCTAAGAACGGGTCCTTTCTCGAGAAGGAGTTTCTCTCGAAAGAATTGAGTGGGAGGAAGATAGAACTTGATGAGGTCGTCGAACCCTCACTTCAACCGAAGAGTAGTGCAACACAGAAAGATGTTTCTGTGGAACCTACGACAGTTGAAGAGGAAACTAATGATAGTGATCATGAAGCTCCAGATCAAGTTGCTATCGATCCTCGTAGGTCGACAAGGATATGTACTACTCCTGAGTGGTACGATGATCCTGTCTTAGATGTCATGTTGTTGAACAACAATGAACCTACGAACTATGGAGAAGCGATGGTGGGCCCATATTCCGACAAATGGTTAGAAGCCGATAAATCCGAGATAGGATCCATGTATCAAAACAAAGTATGGACTTTGGTGGACTTTCCCTATGATCGGCAAGCCATTGAGACAAATGGATCTTTAAGACTAAGACGGACGTGGACGGTAATGTCACCGTCTATGAAGCTCGACTTGTGGCGAAGAGTTTTCCACAAGTTCAAGGAGTTGACTACGATGAGATTTTCTCACCCGTAGCGATGCTTAAGTCCGTCGGAATCATGTTAGCATTAGCTGCATTTATGAAATCTGGCAGATGGATGACAAAACAAGTTTCCTTACCAGTTTTCGTAAGGAAAGGTTGTATGTGATACAATCAGAAAGGTTTTGTCGATCCTAAGGATGCTAAAAGGATATGCTAGCTCCAGCGATCCTTCCATGGACTAGAGCAAGCATCTCGGAGTCGGAATATACACTTTGATGGAGTGATCAAAGTTTTTGGGTATACAAAGTTTGTTGGAAACTTGTATTTGCAATAAAGTGAGTGGGAGCACTACAACATTTCTGATAAGTATATGTGAATGACATATGGTTGATCCGAAATGATGTTGAATATCTGGAAAGCGTAAAGGGTTGTTTGAAAGGAGTTTTTCAAAGGAAGACCTGGATAAAGCTGCTTACATATTGGGCATCAAGATCTATAGAGATAGATCAAGACGTCTGATGATACTTTCAAAAGGAACACACACCTTTGACATGATTTTGAAGAAGTTCAAAATAGGTCAGTTAAAGAAGGAATTCTTACCTGAGTTATAAGGTGTGAAGTTGAGTAAGACTCAAAACTTGACCACGGCAGAAGGAAGAGAAGGACGAAGGTCGTCCCCTATGCTTTTGTCATAGGCTCTATACGGTATGCCATGATGAGTACCGCACCTGATGTGTGCCTTGCCACATGTCTGGCAAGAGGGTACAAAGGTGATCCAGGAGTGGATCACCAGATAGTGGTCAAAAATTATCCTTGGAGGAATAAGGAAATGTTTCTCGGTTATGGAGGTGATAAAGAGTTCGACGTAAAGAGTTACGTCGATGCAAGCTTAACACCTATCCGGATAACTTTGAGTAGAGATACCGGATACGTATAATGGAGCAACAGTTTGGAATAGCTCCAAGTGGAACGTGGTAGCAGCATCTACGATATGACATAAAGTTTTGCAAAGTACATAGCGATCTGAATGTTGCAGACCCATCGACTACAACCTCTCTCACAAGCATAACATGATCAAACCCAGAACTCATTAAGTGTTAATCACATATTGATGTGAAATAGATTACTGACTCTAGTGAACTCTTTGGATGTTAGTCACATGGCGATGTGACCTATGAGTGTTAATCACATGGCGATGTGAACTAGATTATTGACTCTAGTGCAAGTGGGAGACTGTTGGAAATATGCCCTAGAGGCAATAATAAATTGGTTATTATTATATTTCCTTGTTCATGATAATTGTTTATTATCCATGCTAGAATTGTATTGATAGGAAACTCAGATACATGTGTGGATACATAGACAAACACCATGTCCCTAGTAAGCCTCTAGATGACTAGCTCGTTGATCAATAGATGGTTACGGTTTCCTGACCATGGACATTGGATGTCATTGATAACGGGATCACATCATTAGGAGAATGATGTGATGGACAAGACCCAATCCTAAGCCTAGCACAGATCGTGTAGTTCGTATGCTAAAGCTTTTCTATATGTCAAGTATCTTTTCCTTAGACCATGAGATTGTGCAACTCCCGGATACCGTAGGAATGCTTTGGGTGTACCAAACGTCACAACGTAACTGGGTGGCTATAAAGGTGCACTACAGGTATCTCCGAAAGTGTCTTTTGGGTTGGCACGAATCGAGACTGGGATTTGTCACTCCGTATGACGGAGAGGTATCTCTGGGCCCACTCGGTAGGACATCATCATAATGTGCACAATATGTGATCAAGGGTTGATCACGGGATGATGTGTTACGGAACGAGTAAAGAGACTTGCCGGTAACGAGATTGAGCAAGGTATCGGTATACCGACGATCGAATCTCGGGCAAGTGCTATACCGATAGACAAAGGGAATCGTATACGGGATTGATTGAATCCTTGACATCGTGGTTCATCCGATGAGATCATCGTGGAACATGTGGGAGCCAACATGGGTATTCAGATCCCGCTGTTGGTTATTGACCGGAGAGTCGTCTCGGTCATGTCTGCGTGTCTCCCGAACCCGTAGGGTCTACACACTTAAGGTTCGGTGACGCTAGGGTTGTAGAGATATAAGTATGCGGAAACCCGAAAGTTGTTCGGAGTCCCGGATGAGATCCCGGACGTCACGAGGAGTTCCGGAATGGTCCGGAGGTAAAGATTTATATATAGGAAGTCCTATTTTGGCCACCGGAAAATGTTCAGGATTTTTCGGTATTGTACCGGGAAGGTTCTAGAAGGTTCCGAAGTGGGGCCCACCTGCATGGGGGGACCCACATGAACGTGGGTAGTGGGGGCAAGGCCCCACACCCCTGGTCAAGGCGCACCAAGATCCCCCCTTAGAAGGAATAAGATCATATCCCGAAGGGATAAGATCAAGATCCCTAAAAAGGGGGGATAACAATCGGTGGGGAAAGGAAATGATGGGATTTCTTTCCCCCATCTTTGCCAACGCCCCAATGGACTTGGAGGGCAAGAAACCAGCCCCCTCCACCCCTATATATAGTGGGGAGGCGCATGGGAGCAGCACCCCAAGCCCTGGCGCCTCCCTCTCCCTCCCGTGACACATCTCCCTCCTCCCGCAGCGCTTGGCGAAGCCCTGCTGGAATCCCGCTACTTCCACCACCACGCCGTCGTGCTGCTGGATCTCCATCAACCTCTCCTCCCCCCTTGCTGGATCAAGAAGGAGGAGACGTCCCCGCTCCGTACGTGTGTTGAACACGGAGGTGCCGTCCGTTCGGCGCTAGGATCATCGGTGATTTGGATCACGACGAGTACGACTCCATCATCCCCGTTCTCTTGAACGCTTCCGCTCGCAATCTACAAGGGTATGTAGATGCACTCACTCTCCTTTATGCTCGTTGCTAGATTACTCCATAGATAGATCTTGGTGACGCGTAGGAAAATTTTTGATTTTCTGCTACGATCCCCAACAAGGAACCCACACACGGCGCTTGTCAGAGCCAAAGCCGGATGAGGAACCAAAGTCACGAGGATGCTTGCGTGTGGCTTCGAAATCAGTCTGGCCCGTCTCAGCACTGATACCTTTGTTCACCAACTTCTGAAAGGAGGTGCACTCGTGCAGACGTAGATCTCGGCGAAGTTCGGGGCTAAGTCCCTTGCGGAACCTTGCCTACTTCTTTGCATTGGTGGATACTTCCTCAGGTGCATAGCGTGCCAAGTTGCCAAACTCGCGACTATAACCATCCACAGTTAGCCGGCCCTGGGTGAAATTGCAGAATTCCTCCCTCTTGCGATCCATGAGACCTTCCGGAATGTGATGTTCACGGAATGCCTCACTGAACTCAGCCCAAGTAGTGATTTGGCCAGCAGGACGCATAGCCTCAAAGTTCTCCCACCAAAGACTGGCAGGGCCCTCAAGATGGTAGGCGGCGTAGGTAACCTTGTCAGCTTCGGCCACACGGGCAGAGTGTAGCTTGTGGGTGATACTGCGAAGCCAGTCATCCGCATCCAGAGGTTCAGCGGAGTGATGGAACTTCGGTGGGCACATCTTGATAAAGTCATTGATTGACACCACGTCATTCCTCTGACGAAACCCAGTGTTCTGCTCTATGCGTTCCAGCAGACGGTTGGTCTCTCTCTTGTTCCGTTCTGCCTTGAGCATAACTTCAGCCAAGGAGGGTGGCTGGGGCAGATTCTCATTTCTAGCCCCACTAGCCTCACCCTGCTCTTGAGCAGGAGGAGTGTTGCGAGTGTTGACCATCCTAGGAAAACAAAACAACGGTTTAGACAAGGATGGCAAAAACTTGACATAGGAGTGTAGAATGTAATGGATGACACGGAATGCAGAGATGTTCATCCGTACGACATGGTAATATAGAAACTGCCATATATACACTAGTGGTCATACACACCATACATAGTTTAGTACAAGCCAAGGCTAAAGTACAACTGCGGTGAAAGACGATACATCTCATCAAAGGCATTCCAAGCTCCTATACATTATTTAACTACACCTCCGGAACTCAGTACTAGCTAGGTCATATTCCACAAGACGCGCAGGACTGTGGAAATACAACTACTACGATACTACTACTGCCACGGTCTAGCTCGACATTCCCGTAGTAATCTTCGTAAAGATTACCACCGTAGCCTGGAAGTGGAACAGTTGGATCTTGAAACTCTCGAGCACTCGAAGGCTGTGGACCATAGGGACATGGATGTGTCCTTGGTCCTGATGCTGGTGGTAACCGACGCCCACGTGGAGGTGTAATACCCCCAACGTCATGCCAATCCATACGATCAGGCAGACGAGTCCGCACGGGGTACAAATCCCGCATATCCAGATATCCGGCGTGCACAGCAGGTGCAAGCCGTGTCAAAGTAGTCCAGTGGGCGGCTCGAGTGTTATACAGCTCCATCCGGAGGGCACGGACCTCATGGTCCCTATCCTCCAGCATCTGAGTAGTAGTCTGAAGCAGTGGCTCCTCATGAGCGGCATCAGTATACAGACCAGTGTAGTAGCCTTCCTCTCCAGGAAGTGAGGCTGGCATGTAACAGAACTCAGTGGTCAGCAGCAGGGCATGCCTAGCCCGGATGATGGTCATCATCGAGTAAGCGGCATCCTGCACTGCCATCTCGATGGTAACCCCGAGTCCATAAGACCAATGGATGGGGTCATTAGCTCCGGAATATGAGGGGTATATCCGGACGGTGCAGAAGTACTGACTCTGGTTGAAATCCCGGTACTGTTCCTCCACGGTGTACTCAGGATACCAACGGTAGCCGGTCTCAGTCAACACGCGGACTAGCATGGCCGTGTGACCTGGCACATTAATGCACCGAGTCAAACGGATCACCTGGTGAGGTGTGCGACCAGACATCTGAAACACGATATAATGCAAAGGCATTAAAATTTCTGGAAGAATTCGGGCAGCATAACAAATGTAAATGCTCAAAAAAGATTTCGAGACATCATACAAATGATAGTATAGCCACTCAACAATAACATATCAAGGTTCCGGTCCAACTAAACATCATACTAGAAGGGTAGAAACTGAACTGAGGCTTGAAACCAACAATCCTAAGAGTCTACGGATTAGTAACAAGTGAACCTTGTAAGGATGAGAGGCCTAGTCCTAAACCCCCGTAGAAAGAATAGACTGACTCAGATCAGAAGGGCATAAGGTAAAGAAGTAAAAAGAGCCTTATGTTCCCTTCCACAATCAATTCCCCTAGATATAACTAAGAATTTTCTAGACTCAACATCGACCAGTTTGGCTTGAGAAACCTACAGGCAGTCCGGCTCTGACGCCAACGCTATCAGGACCCCGATCCTAAGTCACATCGAGCTAGCTTGTAACACGTCATATCACTTTGCGGCCTCACGCACGGTATCCCCACGGGTGCCACCTTACCTGGCCCGGGACCGTTTGTGCATTTTGGCACACGTATATGACAGTGTCGCTAGCATCCATATGACAGAGAACCCGGGCCGACATGGCTAGTTATAAACCAAAAGTGGCACTAAATTACGGAGACAGGCATCCATGACCCAGCAACGAACGTGTTGGTCATCAACGTATGAACCCAAGTCGTAGCAAGCTACAAGGACTTAAAGGAACAACGCGTGACATTTCCCCTAAGGGACAAACACAGGAACGAAAAAGGACACATGCCGGCCAGCCTACGTGTTTCGAGCAGTAGCAAGCTACCAAGGCTCATTGGAAGCACTAGGAGGCATTTCCCTGTAAGATAGGCTACCAAAGGAAAACAACTAGGTGTCGTATCCCACACATACCAAGCATTTCAATCATACACACAATATGCTCAATATGTGCAAATACAACATTGCATCACAACAGAACTCTATGACTCAAAGTACTTTATTTAAGCAGCTCCGAAGAGCCATACATAACATATCCATACATGTAGGGGTCACATGACCCAACACTCAAGTCATACAATCATACAAGCACAAGCAGAAGCTAACATGTCTGAGTACAAACAACTTGGAAAATAAAACAGGCTTGGTGTAGCCTAACTATCTACAAGGCCCTTCACAAGCTCAGGATCTCCGTCTGGGTAGCAAGCTACTCGTCGACGTCAACGTCTATGTAAAACCCATCAGAAGGGGTAGGGTTCTCCTCTGCAACAGTTATTAAGCAAACATGAGTACAAAGGTACTCAGCAAGTCTTACAACAGAACCTATCATATATGCATCATTATCAACAAGGGTAGTGGAGTTCATAGCAGCAAGCCAGCTTTGACTCTTGGCTAACCTATACTACGACTCTCAACAGATTGCAAGATAATACTACGTACACGAGTCCTCTACTCACCACAATAATACACCACCGTGGATCCTCTTCTGTCATCCTACGGAAGGGCCATCCACGGCACTAACACTTGTCTTGAGGCTTTTAGTAGTATCCATCAACTTGCCTATGAACTGTAAGAGTTACCAAGTAGTCCGTACCGCGAACAACGGCTATTCGAATAGATTGGTAACCCTGCAGGGGTGTACTTCCTCACACATGTTTCCACCACTTAGCGTCTGCACATGACATGTGCTCGGCAGACTTCAAGCGAAAGCCGACGTGGGTGTAGACCACGACCTAACCAACCACTCAAGTCTCTCGTCCAGGTTTATCACCTATTTGGGTTCTGTCCGTGGGGAGATCCGGCCGGGGTGTCGCTCACGGCCCCAAACGATGTGTACAGGGTTCCCGAGTCACCAAACGGGCACTCAGTACACCCGGCCACGTACCTGTCGCATCACAGCCCACCCCGAGGGTCGGCGCTATGCACTACCACTAGTAAACTACAAACACCAGAAACTAGTTGCAACTCCTGGACGGAGAACATGGGCAGTGTAGGATCGAAAGTATGTCTAGAGGGGGGGTGATTAGACTACTTGTAAATATAAAAATTCTTCCTTTGACAAAGAACAGTTTTAGGTAGTTTCACAATTAAGATCAAGTCAAGTATCACCCTACACATGCAATTCTAGAGTATAAGCAGCGGAAAGTATATTGCACATGTAGTAAAGAGAGGTGGAGAAGATCAAACGCAATTTGGAGACGCAATGATTTTTCCCGTGGTTCCGATAGGTAGTGCTCTCGTACATCCACGTTGATGGAGACTTCAACCCACGGAGGGTAACGGCTGCGCGAGTCCACGGAGGGCTCCACCCACGAAGGGTCCACGAAGAAGCAACCTTGTCTATTCCATCATGGCCTACGCCCACGGAGGGCTAGCCTTACTCGGGGTAGATCTTCACGAAGTAGGCGATCTCCTTGCCCTTACAAACTTCTTGGTTCAACTCCACATCTCGATGACGGAGGCTCCCAAGCGACACCTAACCAATCTAGGAGGCACCACCCTCCAAAAGGTAAAAGATGTTGTAGATGATGATGAACTCCTTGCTCTTGTGCTTCAAATGATAATCTCCCCAACACTCAACTCTCCTCACTGATATGGCTGTGGTGGAAGAAAGGAT
This sequence comes from Secale cereale, assembly GCA_902687465.1. Taxonomy (NCBI): domain Eukaryota; kingdom Viridiplantae; phylum Streptophyta; class Magnoliopsida; order Poales; family Poaceae; genus Secale; species Secale cereale. Next base: position 524,203,306 of record LR738715.1, on the reverse strand, counting down.
TGAGTGGAAAGCAACTTGGGAAGGTTAGAAATCAAGTTTCATATGGTAGGAATGGAGCAACTTGATCTCAACACAAGGGTAGGTAGTTCTCTTCTCAGAAAGTGTAAGGTAGGAGTGGTAGTTCTTTCTGATGGCTCTCTCCACGAATGAAGAGGGGGTGGAGGGGTATATATAGCCTCCACACAAAATCTAACCGTTACACACATTATTGAGCAATCCCGGTGAGACCGAAGTGGAAACTCGGTCAGACCGAAAGTTCAAATATAGTGAACGTTGGGGTTTTCGGTGGGACCGAAAATACCATCTTGGTTTGTCCGATTTGAGTCAAGACAGGAACTTGCCAGTTTCGGTGGGACCGAAATCATCAACTCGGATATTCCGATTTGATGACAAACGATTACAGAAGGTTGGCAGCCCGTATTTCGGTGAGACCGAACTCAAACTCGGATTGACCGATTTTTCTAGGGTTTGGCTTATGGCTGAGGTGGTTCATCTCGGTGGGACTGAGTTTGGAAAATCGGTTTGTCCGAGATTACTTATGAGTGTGTATAGTAGTGAAAGTTGCTGATAGTTGAAGGAGATATATCACTAAGCACTTGAGCAACCAGATCATCAACACAACCTCATCCCCTTTTAATAGTATTGGCTTTTCCTATGGACTCAATGTGATCTTTGATCACTAAACCAAAAATGGAGTCTTGAGCTTTTGCCAATGCTTGCCTTAGCATTTTGAGGGGTCCACTTCTTCAGTCATTTCCATACCCGTATCACTGAACTTCTCTGAAATGATTCTCAAGAACAATTAGTGCAATGATATATATGTTGTTATTAATTGCCAAAACCACCCGGGGATTAGTTGCACTTTCAATCTCCCCCTTTTTGGTAATTGATGACAACATATAGATCAAAGCTTCGACAAAAGATATAATCAATGAATAATATCGTCGCTTTGAGAAGTATGTGATAAACAAGAGCTCCCCCTAAATTTGTGCATTATTTAAAATTTGCGTTTGAATGCAAATGCACAATCGATTAGGATTATGGGTCACTCTTCCATGTCACATACATCTTGGTGGAGCGCACAAAATGATAAGAATGAATAACATGCACCCAATCACCAAGACATGAGTAAATAGCCATACAAAAAGGAATAGCATATGATAAGCATTAAGCACACATTAAAGCATAGTATGACTAAGCACTCATTAAGGTAGCATCAAACGTAGTATCAAGCACACTGAAAGTTTTAAGAACCAAAAGAACCAAATGTATCTCAAAGAAACCGCAAAAGAACGAAAGAGCACTCTCTCTCTCGAAGCCCTATGATCTATACAATTTCTCCCCCTTTGGCAACAAGTTACCAAAAAGTTCGAAAAAGCATAGAGCTAAACGTCACTGTGGGCTCTGCTGGCGGCTCCCGTCTGGGTAGATGTCGGAGTAGATATGACGGCATCGGCGAAGACTTCAGCTGATGTCTGCGCTGGAGGAGTGGATGCTGGAGCTGTAGGAGTGACTGCTGGAGCTGTGGGAATAGCAGCTGATCGGGATCCTCTGGGAACCGGAGCATTCTGGCGATGAGAGTCCTGGACTAGGTCATCCTGCACGAGCTCTGCCCTGTCCTGCCTAGCTTCCTCCATGTCTGCCTCAAGCTTGTTGACGGTCACCTGAAGTTCAGTCAGCTTTACGTCCAGAGCGTGGACCTTCTCGTCAACAATCCTTTCCAAGCTTTCCTGAGATTGTTCAATGCTGGCCAGGCGTTGTTCAATCCTCTGGGTAGCTTCAAGAATCTGCTCTCCGAAGCTCTTTGGTTTAGCTGCTGCTGCCGCTGCCTCTTTGTCAGCTTTGGCTTTCTTAGCAGCTTCAATCTTGGCTTGACCTTCAACTGAAGTTGGATCCTCTTCATCCATCACAACAACGTTATCTTCATGCTCTGGCTGCAGTGGGAAGTGCTTCCTATCCAACAAGAATTTGCCCGTGCCAAACTTGGCATTGATAAGCATCTGAATCTGTGGGGCAAGTCCACACGACCTCTTCTGGTCAGCTGCAGTCCTCTTAATGGTCTCTACCATTAAGTCCATCACCTTGAAAGGTGCCTTCTCATCAAGTATGTGCAGCATGTTGATAGAATAGCCTCGGATCATGCGATGGTCTCCAGACTTGGGCATCAAGGTATGCCTCAGAATAGTGTTTGTGGTAGGTAGACCTGCCTGGAGATAGTACACTGAGCCAAGCTTCCACCCTTCCAAATCTGCTGCGGGGATCTCCTTGTACATGTTCTTCATGGAATCATGGTTCTTCTTAGGAATCCCATAGACATCAATGTCGTCCTCTCTTTGCATTGGAGCATTTAGAAGTTCTGCCCATTCTTCAACAGACAAAGAAAACCTTTGACCTTCAGTCATCCAGGTGATCTTCCCATCAGGATAGAAGTGGGCTGTGGCGTAGAACTGCATAATCATCTCGTCGTTCCAGTCTGTCAGTTTCTGACCCACAAACTCATCAACTCCACATGCAATGAAGCTTTCATGCACATGGGGAAAGAAGTCTCGGTGCTCTTCACTGTCAATGTACTTCCAGTCAACATATCTGGTATCTGCAACAATAGGCTTCTTATCCATCAACACAGTCTCATAGAAGTCCTGCTGCTCTCTGGTGTGGAATCTGGGGTCCACAGCAGTCCTTCTCCTCACGGCATATGGATCAGATTGTCTCCATAGCCTGAGACCTCTATCCTTCCTTGCCTTCATATCCTCGGCTTGAGGATGAGCATCGTTGTGGAGTGGCAGTTTTGGACGGAGCTTCAGCAACACATGTTCTTCTTCATCAGACTCAGACGGTGGCACATCACCTTTGTTCTTCTCAAAGGCTGGGATGTTCCTGGTTGTCCTCTTGGGCTTGGCAGAAGGCTTTGCTGGAGCTGCCTTTGCTTGAGCAGGCTTCTTGGGCTTAGGAGTGGCTTGAGCCCTAATTGCATCACCCATGAGTTTTTGCTTCTGAGGAGCAGGCTGGGGTGCTTCTTCTTCTTCTTCTTCCTCGGCTGCTACATCTGCATGAGAATCAGCATATACTACCCTCTTCCTCTTGGAAGTTTTCTTCACTTTACTTGGGGCTGGCTCTCCCAAGTTTAGCTTCTTGGCAACAGCTGATTGCTTGACCTTGCTGGTGCCTTTCTTGAACTGCTGCCCTTGGTGCTCTTTGGCAACAACATTTCTCTTGGGCTTGGAGGTTACTTCCTCAGCAATGAAGTCAGAGTCCTCATCATCAGAATTTCTCTGCTTTCTGGTTCTGGTGGCTGCAGGAGGCAAACCACTAGGTGTACTCCTCTCACCATCATCAATAGGACTACTAGCCTCAGGACTAGTATCTGCCTCAGGAATCTCTGCAAAAGGTGATTCTGACCTGTTCTGGCTGTCACTTGCATCTGACATGGCTGACAACCTGTGAATAGATAAGGTATAGGCAGAGTAGAAGAGTTATCACAAACTGCAGAGTTTTTGCAAAAAAAAAAATTGAGTTCAAATCTTAGTTTTGAGTTTTCACAGAATGCATTTCGGTCAAACCGATTTTCAGTTTCGTTGAATCCGAAGTGTATAACAGAAACTTACACACCACTTTCGGGTGGACCGAAATGGGTTTCGGTCCTGCCGATACTTTAGGGTTTCACTAAAACCTTACTTCGGTCACACCGATTTGCACAACTCGGTTAGACCGAAAGTGCAGTGCAATGGCCAGAGGCCAAATCGGTCACACCGAAAATTTAAAACCGGTTTCACCGAGATGTGTTCCGTGGAAACCTAAACCTAAGAATTTTACTCGAAACTAGAACCGATCTGGTGTTAAGGAATTTTTCAATCGTGGCCAGATGTAGGGCAAACCAATCGTGCAATGAATCAGATGGGGAGCACGAGAGGGATCGAGACTCACCCTAACTTGGTAGAGTCCCTCTACGGCGGCAACGCCGCGGAGGAGAAAACCATTGACGGCGGCGGAGACCTGCGGCGAGGGCGCACAGGCGACGACGGCGACGATCCGGAGATCAGGGCGACGACAGCAGGGGACTTGGGGGCGAAACGGTTTGAAGGAATAATCGCGCGCTGCCCTCAGTATTTATATACCCTTGCTGTCGGTGGGACCGAGTTGAAAAACTCGGTGACACCGAAATGGATAACTGCTGTGCAGTTACGCATATCGGTCACGCCGAGATTTAGAACTCGGTTTCACCGAGATGAAACCTAGATCAGTCTAAGCGTTTCGGTTGGACCGAGTGGGAGAAGTTGGTCTGACCGAAATTGACTTAGAAGGTTTTGGAAGTCAGCCTTAGACGGATCGGTGGCTCCGAGTGCTCCTCACTCGGAGGGTCCGAAAATGACTTGTTCAAAGTTTGTGATATGAGCATGAATAGAATTTGAGACAAGAAAGCATAGATAGCTAGGGGAGGTGCTTAGGCATTCTTGTCCATCCATTTGGCCAGAAAAATCAAAACAACCAAAACAACAAATGGATGTCCTCGAATGGATAAAATCATGCATTCAACATGCTCACACAATAAGATAGCAAATGAAATATGTGTCAAACATGCACAACCAACACTCTAGCTACTAGCACACAATTTGTCGATGACTAGGTCATCTATATATGAGTATATTGACTTAGGAGCCAAATGAGAACATTTTATCATAGGTCATACTCATCGTTTAAGCACAAGTGGGGTTACCACTTTTACATAAAGCATTGATGTGTTCACATCATTTGGAGATGCTTTAGCTCAATTTTTAGAGCAAAGCTCCCCCTAGATGTGAGAACCCCTTTTAAAGGGTCAAACTAACCTTGGGTTGTCGTAGAAGACTTCATGTAGATGTTGAAGCTGTGGATGCTCAATGTTGATGTAGATCATCAAGAGTTGGGAGCTATCCTTTGGATTAGGGCACTTTCAATACCTACATGGGTTAGTCCCACAAGGAACAAACAAGGATATCCATGGACATAGATTGAAGTTCACAATAGATGATGTCCATGAAAGCAATGATTACCTTATCCCTTGACTTACGAACAAGAGGGTTTGTGACTCCATGAACTAGTGCATGATGTGGAAGTTGATTGCACAAGTTGCCAAAAAGAATGTGAGTGAAGTATGTTGGCGGAGTCACCCTCAAGAACCTTCTAGTTCTTCTTCTTCGGGATCCACATCATCTTGATGGGAATCCTTGGGGTTGTAGTTGAGCTTGACGAAGTAGAACTTGACGTGTCCTTGGGAACCCACTTGACCATGGCTTGAGGTGCTTCAATGAATGCATCAATCTCCTCTTGAAGCTTGTCCTTGGCCTTCAGCTTGTGGTCTTGTGGTGGAAGGTCATCTTGAGCTTGTTCCACATTGGAAGAAGTAGGATCATACTTCTCCTTTTGAGAAACAAACTGTGGAGTAGGATATTGACCTTCTTCCCACTCAACACCTTCGGCGTTGAACTTTCGCTCAAAACCAATCCCTTGATTCTTCCGGTGCCTTCCTTGTTTGCGAACAATTTCCTCAAAGTTCTTGCTTCTGGCAAGACTCTTGTAGACACCTTTCTCTATGATTTCCTTCAATAAGCTATTTTCGTGCTCAAGTGTAACTTGGATTGAAACATTGTTAGTGGAATCAAGAGAACTACTAGAAGCAACAATATTAGATTTAACATGGTTATTGTTACTACTAGAGGAAGAATTTTTCTTATGCTTGTCATGCTTAGTCTTAATAGGTGGTAAGAAATTAGACAAGAGAAGTCGTTTGGCATGATATGAAGAACTCTTCTTTCGAAGATCGTCATTGATCGCTTTTAGAAACTCATGTTCTTTCTCTAGAGTGAGCTTCTCGAAGCGTAGCTTCTCATGAGATCTTAGGAGCTCTCTATGATCTTCTTGAGTTGTTTCATGAGCTAACTTAAGAGTGTTTAGTTCTTTAGTTAGACGCTCAATCTCCTTCATAGCATTGTCATTCGACTCTTCTCGACTATAAAGACTACTAGCATTTTCATCGTTACTAAGCTCACTAGATTTATCATGCAAGAGCTCATCTTCACCAAGCAAGTCATCCTCATCACTATCAAAGTCAATGAATTCAGGGTGTGTTACCTTGGGGCCTTTAGCCATGAAGCATCTTCCAATTCCCTCATTTGGTGAATAAAATAAGTCGTAGGAGTTGGAGGATACGAGAGCAAGACCGGCAACACCTTCATCTTGACTGTAGTCGGAGTCGGAGTGATAGCTTCCATCGGATTGATTGTCGGAGTCGGAGCCGGAGACCCATTCACCTACATGAGCTTGATGTCTTCTTCTTGTGTAGCTCCATGATGACTTGTCTTTCCTCTCCGAATCCTTGCTTCTCCGAGAGGGTCTTCGTTCATAACGATCATCTCTACTCCTTCTCTCTCTCCGAGGTGACTCATCTCTTGATCTTCTTCTTGGAGATTCTTCTCTTCTCTTGTGGGGAGCCGTACACTCATTCGAGAAGTGTCCGGGTCTTCCACAATTGTAGCAGTTTCGATCACGACTAGAAGATCTCTTTTCATCATATGATCTAGACTTTGAGCTTCTTTCTTTGCCTCTATTCTTGTAGAATTTGTTGAAGTTCTTAACCATTAGGCTTATATCTTCATTGGAAATTAACTTGTCTCTTGAGGTTGTGAGAGCATCACTTGTAGCTTTGTAAGCACCACTTGACTTGTTGTGAAGCTCTTCCTTATCCTTAAGTGTCATCTCATGAGCAACAATTCTTCCAATGACTTCAGTTGGCTTGACAGTCTTGTAGTTTGGCATCATTTGGATCAAAGTGCACACGGTGTCATACTTTCCATACAAACCTCTTAGAATCTTCTTGATGATGAATCGGTCGGTCATTTCTTCGCTTCCTAAGCCGGCAATCTCATTTGTGATGAGAGCAAGCCTAGAGTACATTTCAGCGACTCCTTCACCATCCTTCATCTTGAACTTGTCAACTTGACCTTGAAGAATATCTAGCTTTGATTCCTTCACAGATTCAGTACCTTCGTGCATTTCAACCAAAGTATCCCAAATCTCTTTAGCATTCTCAAGACGGCTGATTTTGTTGAACTCCTCGGGACACAAGGCATTGAAGAGAATGTCACAAGCTTGAGCATTGTTTTGCAACATCCGCAACTCTTCCGGTGTAGCTTCGCGATCCAGAACTTTTCCTTCCTCGAAGAATTCACCATGCATACCAACACAAATAATGCCCCATGCGGCTGGGTTATGACCAAGAATATGCATTTTCATTTTATGCTTCCAACTAGCAAAATTTGTACCATCAAAGTAAGGACCTCTAAGATAATTACCCTCACTAGACGCCATACTCTCCTAGGTTGTGAAACCAAGCTTATGGAGTCCAATGCAATGGAAACCAAAACAATGGAGACCAAAGCTCTGATACCACTTGTAGGATCGAAAGTATGTCTAGAGAGGGGTGATTAGACTACTTGTAAATATAAAAATTCTGCCTTTGACAAAGAACAGTTTTAGGTAGTTTCACAATTAAGATCAAGTCAAGTATCACCCTACACATGCAATTCTAGAGTATAAGCAGCGGAAAGTAAATTGCACATGTAGTAAAGAGAGGTGGAGAAGATCAAACGCAATTTGGAGATGCAATGATTTTCCCGTGGTTCCGATAGGTAGTGCTATCGTACATCCACGTTGATGGAGACTTCAACCCACGGAGGGTAACGGCTGCGCGAGTCCACGGAGGGCTCCACCCACGAAGGGTCCACGAAGAAGCAACCTTGTCTATTCCATCATGGCCTACGCCCACGGAGGGCTAGCCTTACTCGGGGTAGATCTTCACGAAGTAGGCGATCTCCTTGCCCTTACAAACTTCTTGGTTCAACTCCACATCTCGATGACGGAGGCTCCCAAGCGACACCTAACCAATCTAGGAGGCACCACCCTCCAAAAGGTAAAAGATGTTGTAGATGATGATGAACTCCTTGCTCTTGTGCTTCAAATGATAATCTCCCCAACACTCAACTCTCCTCACTGATATGGCTGTGGTGGAAGAAAGGATTGAGTGGAAAGCAACTTGGGAAGGTTAGAAATCAAGTTTCATATGGTAGGAATGGAGCAACTTGATCTCAACACAAGGGTAGGTAGTTCTCTTCTCAGAAAGTGTAAGGTAGGAGTGGTAGTTCTTTCTGATGGCTCTCTCCACGAATGAAGAGGGGTGGAGGGGTATATATAGCCTCCACACAAAATCCAACCGTTACACACATAATTGAGCAATCTCGGTGAGACCGAAGTGGAAACTCGATCAGACCGAAAGTTCAAATATAGTGAACGTTGGGGTTTTCGGTGGGACCGAAAATACCATCTCGGTTTGTCCGATTTGAGTCAAGACAGGAACTTGCCAGTTTCGGTGGGACCGAAATCATCAACTCGGATATTCCGATTTGATGACAAACGATTACAGAAGGTTGGCAGCCCGTATTTCGGTGAGACCGAACTCAAACTCGGATTGACCGATTTTTCTAGGGTTTGGCTTATGGCTGAGGTGGTTCATCTCGGTGGGACTGAGTTTGGAAAATCGGTTTGTCCGAGATTACTTATGAGTGTGTATAGTAGTGAAAGTTGCTGATAGTTGAAGGAGATATATCACTAAGCACTTGAGCAACCAGATCATCAACACAACCTCATCCCCTTTTAATAGTATTGGCTTTTCCTATGGACTCAATGTGATCTTTGATCACTAAACCAAAAATGGAGTCTTGAGCTTTTGCCAATGCTTGCCTTAGCATTTTGAGGGGTCCACTTCTTCAGTCATTTCCATACCCGTATCACTGAACTTCTCTGAAATGATTCTCAAGAACAATTAGTTCAATGATATATATGTTGTTATTAATTGCCAAAACCACCCGGGGATTAGTTGCACTTTCAGGCAGCCAATAAGTCGAGCGGAGTCATATTTCAGGGCCCAATGTGTGGTAGTAGCTGTAACTTGAACCACACATGCAGATCTCAGGTCCTGTGGACGGTTCCAATGAAACAACCCACCACGTACTCCTACATGGCCTTTCATCGATACCTTTACCAAACATGTTCCACACTTCCCTCTCTTTACCGGTATGATCATTTCACTCTGATCCATCACCCAGATGAACCAGACCTGACACAACTCTAAGCATAGCAGGCAACATAAACAAATAGCATGGTGGATCACACATCACATGGCTCAATCAACTCCTACACATGCTAGTGGGTATCAACTATTTACTATGGCAAAGACATGTCATGCAAGGGAATAGTGTTCAGCTACCGCAGCAAGTAGCAGTTCACATGTTGTTGCCTTAATGCAGTAAAAGAGAGCAGGAGCGAGAAGATGGGTTTGTATCGGAATGATCAATAGTTGCTTGCCTGACAGAGTGGTTGTCGGGTACTGCTCTTCAGTTGGATACACAGAAGTATCCTCGAGAGCAGGACCTAACACGGAGAACACCGGCAATACAGTCAATAAGCAAAGAAATGCAACAATATGATGCATGCTCATGATATGGCAATATGCATGTGTTTTGGGCTAATGCATCTATAAACAGAAGGGTTTGAGCCCATTTGAATCAAAGATTCAAGTTTATACCCAATCTATTGTTTATTAAAGTGCATTATCATGTTTTAATGTGAACAGCAAGGTTAACTTGCTCAAACATGCATGAAACCAGTTCCATTGGAAAGATTGGATTTTTCTGATCAATTTTCATATATAAATCTTTTCCATCTGAGCTACTGTTGAATTTATATGATTTCTTGTAGTTTAAAGCATTTTCTGGAATTTCTTGATTTGTTTTGAATCAAATAATCCTAGAAAATCATTTACTACGTTAGCATGACATCATGCTGACGTCAGCCAGTCAACAGGGTGTCCAGGTCAAACCTGACCAGTGGGACCCACTGGTCAGTGTCACAGTTAGTTAACTAACTAATTAAGATTAGTTTAGACACTAACCTAGGTTTGACTAACAGGCGGGGCCCACATGTCAGTGACCCAGGGGGGTCAAACCCTTGGTCAAACGGGGCTGACTCGCCGGCGTTTAGCCGCCGGCGAGGCCAAACACGGTGGTGGGGTGCGGGATTTGTGCTCCGGTGACCAAATTGACGGCGGAGCACATCTACGGGCAGCTGGGAGTGAGCCGCGTCGAGTGGTGGTGGTGGCTGGCCTCGGGGTCGCCGGAAACGACACCGGCGACGACTCCAGCGGCTGCCGGAGTTCGGGCGAGGACGAACTCATCAGTGCGGTGCTCATGGAGGCGCGTGGATTGATCCTACAGCACCTACGCGGGATGGTGAAGCTGGTGGGCACGATGGCCGGGCCGGTAGGTGGCCGGAGCCTCGTCGGCGACGAGCTCCGCGGCGGCGCATGCAGGTGAGCCTCGTGCGGTGCATACGGTGCAGGAGAGAGCTAGCGGACAGGGGGAGGACGGAGCTGAGCTCACGGCGGTTGCAGCAAACGCCGAAGCGGGCTCGGGGAAGGTCGGAGCTGAGCGGGGCGGCGGTGGCGATCTCTACGGCCGGAGTTGGGGAAGACGGGGTCGGGGCGACTCCAGAGCGGGCGAGCGCTCGGGGCTCGGCCTGCTCGACGTAGTCGACGACGACAAAGCGAACGGACACGATGACGCGACATGGGGACGACGGTGGACGCGGCTATCACGACGGCGCGGGCGCGGCGGCGTCGGCCATGGTGCGGGGAAGGCGAGGGAGAGGTGCTGGGAGGAGGGGACGTGTCTGCGAGCTCGGGGGAGGCGTGGGTGGTCGATCCAGGCCAGCTGAACGGCGAGGGGAGGAAGCAGGGCGGCGGGCAGCTGCGTGGCGCGCGCTGATGCCGCCGTCGAGCACCTGCCTGCCTGCCTGGCCGAGCCAAGCAGCTCGGTGGAGCGGTGGCTGGGCTGGGCCGGTAGGTGGGCCTGTTAGTGGGCGCCAGGTAAGTCCTTCTTTCTCCTCTCTTTTCTATTTTAATTATGTTTTGTTTCTTTTTCAACTTTGTTGAATTAGTAAAAATGCTAGAGCATTTTTATAAATCACAAAACTAGTCATGCCCACTGTATATAATATGAACATCATGGAACATTTTAGTTTATGATTATTTGGGCACATAAAATATTTTGTAGCTTTTAAATGCCCAAATGCAATTACAATATGAATTAATCCAAAGACCTTTGGATGTCCTAGAAAATTGTGCACCATTTTTGGAAGAGGTTTAAGACCAAGGCAAAGATGATGAACATTTTTTAAGGGCATTTTGCGTACATTGGAAAAGTTTTTATCAAACCCTAGTTGTTAGAAGAGGGGTGCAGGGGTTTCTGTCATTCCCATTTCAAGTTTCTGTGCGAAGTAAACATGATGCACACTCTAGCTAGTCCTAATGCAAGCACTGACTAGGTATGTGACACTTGGGCACAACCCATCCTCAACTTTCTGCTGAAAAGAGAACTACCGGCAGATGAGATCCTAGCCCGGCAGGTGCAACGCCGGGCACCAGCATACACTATAGTAAACAAAGACCTCGTCAGACGCAACGTCACCGGCGTGTTCGAGCGCTGCATAGAGCTAGAGAAGGGCTTGGCAATCTTGAGAGACATCCACCAAGGTGAATGCGGCCACCACGTGGCATCCAAAACCCTCGTCGCCAAAGCTTTCTGCCATGGATTCTTCTGGCCGACTGCTTTGGACGATGCCAAGGATTTGGCAAGAAGTGCAATGGGTGTCAGCGTTTCAGCTCCAAGAAACACCTACCGCCTTCTGTACTCAAGACCATCCCCCTCACTTGGCCATTTATTTACCGTTTGGGGGCTGGACATGGTGGGCCCATTCAAGATAGCACGCGGCGTCATGACCCATCTGCTGGTTGCCGTGGACAAATTCACCAAATGGTTTGAAGCCAGGCCAATCAAGAAGCTCAATGGTCCGACTGCTGTGAGCTTCATCGCTGACATCACCGTCTAGTATGGTGTACCGCACAGCATCATCACCGACAATGCCAGAAACTTTACCAAAGGTGCTTTGGCCCGTTTCTGCGCGACACAGGGCATCCGACCGGACTTAGCGTTCGTTTCCCATCCGTAGTCAAACCGCCAAGTCAAGCGAGCAAACGGCCTCATACTGTCCGGCATCAAGCCCCGACTGGTCCAGCCGCTGGAGCATTCGGCCGGCTACTGGATCGAAGAGCTGCCGACCGTCCTCTGGACCCTCTGGACCACACCAAAAAGAAACAACCGGCTTCACTCCCTTCATCCTCGTGTACGGGGCCGAGGCCGTCATCCCAACCGACAACGAGTTTGACTCACCTCACGTCGCCATGTACACGGAGGCGGAAGCGAAGGAAGCGCGAGAAGAGGGTGTGAACCTGCTGGAAGAGGCCCGGCTGCTGGCACTCAGCCGGTCAGCCATCTACCAGCAGGGCCTGCGTCACTACCACAGTCGGAAGGTCAGGCCACGCTCGTTCCGCGAGGAGGACCTTGTGCTCCTGCTGATCCAGCGAACAGCCGGTTAGCACAAGCTCTCTGCCCCTTGGGAGGGACCGTTCATCATCAGCAAGGCCCTGGGCAACGACTCCTACTACCTCATCGACGCCCAAAAGCCCAGGGCATGCAAGAGGGATGATTCCGGCAAGGTGTGAGAACGCCCACGGAATGCAAGTCTTCTCCGTCGGTTTTACAGTTAAATGCAGTATGTACCGCACTACCTTTTGTATTATGCGAAGACAATTGGACCCTTGAGGAGCACTCAGGGACTACCTTCTTTATCTATATGATAATATTATGCATGTGAATGTGTTATTTCATTCCTTTGCCCGACACCAAGTCCGACCAGCCGGCCCGGGGGCTCGCCGCCTTGTCCTATGTTGGTAACTCTTGCAGTCGGACAAGTAGTGTGCTGATATCTAAGCCCTCTCTCGCCTTAAGTCACAGCTCATAGAGCGACTGTCCGACTGGCGAGAGCTAAAGGCAAGAAACGGTGTCCACGCAAAAAATGACTAAGGAAGGACACCAACATAGACCAAGCCGGCCTTTTCACCTCAACCGTCCGGCTGCGGAGTAGCCGGCCGATCGACTTCTCACTTAGGCTAGCTGCATTCTACATGGCTGAAGTACTTGCTTGTCCTAAAACGGCCAAGTCCCTGACCTAGCCACCGACCACAAAGTGGCTGTCCGGCTGGCAGGGCGGCAACTAAAGGAAGGCGGCAAAGGAAAAAGCCCAGCAGAACCAAAAGCGAAACCAAGTTAGAACCCGGCAAAGAGCACAAGCACGAGCGAGATTAAAAGATTATTTACATAGCAAAAAGGCTCATAGCCACCATTCAACATAGTTCGAATTTACACCCCTAGTGTGTGGAATTGCACGAATTTAACTTGTTTGTTCAAAAGACTACAAGACAGAAAAACATGAAAGATAAAGTGGCCGCCTAAGCCAAAAGAGAAGCGAGCAGGTCCGATAGGTTGGCGGAGGCAGTGGCGCAAGATGGTGGAGTGGCCATCTGGTGGGTCTCAGCTTGGTCTGCATCGGCAGCAGTCGGCGTGGTGTCTCGCGGCCCACTGGTCGAGGCTTGATCAGATTGAGGCCGACTGCACGCTCTGTCATTCGGCGCTGCATCTTCGCAATCATCGTCCTCTGCGTCCTCGCCCTCATCACTGGAGGCGATCTCCTCCTCCAAGTCCTCCTCCACCATCGGGTCCAGCCCGAACCAGTCGGGCGGCCATCGGTGTCAAAACTGGCAGATCTCGGGTAAGGGGTCCCGAACTATGCGGCTGAGGATCAATGGTAACAGGAGACAGGGGACACAATGTTTACCCAGGTTCAGGCCCTCTCGATCGAGGTAATACCCTACTTTCTGCTTGACTGATCTTGATGAATATGGTTACAAGAGTTGATCTACCTCGAGATCGTAATGGCTAAACCCTAAAAGTCTAGCCTATGAGATTGCTATAATTTCGTCGTTGTCTCTATGGACTAAACCCTCTGGTTTATATATGCACCAGAGGGAACTAGGTTTTGTACATGATCACCTTGCATAGGAAGGAAAGTATTACACCCGGACTCTAAAATTGCTTATTTTACACATGGGGAGTCCTATCCGGATACGGGAGATAGTCTTCATCGATAATCTTCATGGCCCACCAGTCCGGCCCATAATGAATGATCCGGCCACCGGAGCACCCCTTAATCTAGGACTCCCTCAGTAGCCCTTGAACCAGTCTTCGATGACGACGAGTTCGGCTGACGCACTATCTTGGCATTGCAAGGCGGGTTCCTCCTTCCAAACATATTGAAGAAATATTCCCTACAAAAGGTACTATGTCTGACTCTGCATGGTTAGTACAACCCTTAGCCTCGAAGGCAAGGTATCAAAAAATGGATGTTGTATCTTTACTGACAGTCTTTGAGCGAAGCGTCACGTCTGTGCCTTTAACACATATCAAACCGTTTTCTTGGCCCTGGTTTCGCGTTTCGGGGTATAGCCTCATTGGCATGTCTTGTCCAAACAGAGATCGTGCCTGCTTATTATGGGATCCTTATCAACGTGACGTGAGGATCTTAACCTCGCCTTACGCACGAGGTTTACGACTGGTGTGGGGGGCATTTAGCATTCACCACTTATAAAAGGACCCAAAGTTTTACCCTTTATACCCACGCTCTCCTCAAGCCCTAGCTCTCCAATCTCCTCAGCCCCCAGCGCCCAGATCTCTTGCAACCTCAATCCTCAACTACTCCACCGTCACTGACGTATCCAGCAATGGCTTGCTCTGGCTCCAAAGGGAAGTGGGAGGCATCTTCGATCACAGAGAAGATCGTGAAGAGCCTCCGAAGCGCGGGCTATCTCACCGATGAGGTGGCGCATTGAGTCCCCAAGAGGGACCAAGTGATCCCCATCCCTGAGGCGGTGAGAGGGTTGTATTCCTCTCACACTTCATTCGAGGGCTGGGATTTCCTCTCCACCCCTTTGTACGGGGTCTTCTGTTTTTCTACAGGTTAGATTTCCTTGATGTGCCCCGAATTCAACCCTTCACATATCCGCTTTCATAGTGGTGTGTGAAGCATTCCTCCGAATCCCCCCACACTTCGGCCTCTGGCTCAAAACCTTCAATCTGAAGCCGAAGGTGGTCGACGGGCAGCATGCCGAGTGCAAAGGTGCTATGATTAGCAAAATCCCCAAAGCTACCTTGCCAAAGGGGGCGTTCGTGGAAACGAACAAGATTTGGCAGCAGGAGTGGTTTTACATCACTGAGCCCCACGACACCAAGTGGGCGGCGGCTCCTGCATTCAGATTTGGACCCCCGGAGAGGCTAACCTCCTGGACCGATAAGGGTCCGAATTGGGCATCTCAGACGGAGGTGCTAGCCCTCCAAAAATGCATCTTTGACATGATCTCCAAGGGCACCCAGCTCACTAATGTGGTCCAGGTAATGCTTGCATGTCTCGTCCTCCCCTTCCAACACCGGGACTCCTATCTATGGGAGTTCAATCCGGAAGGGTCCCGACCCTTGAAGCACCTCTTCGGCTCTACGCACGAAGACATCTGGAAGCATCTCTTTAAGGCCCAGAAGGGGTGGCCGGTAGAGACTGAGGACAAGGGCTTCAGCACTCTGCTCCCTGCATCAGAGGTATTTGAGATTTCTGCCGAACATACATTTGTTCCCTGTTTTAATTATAACACGAGTTGCAGTTTTTGCGTTCAATCCAGGACTGGATGAAAAAGGCGGAGCGGATCAAGTGTCCGGCTCCCCCACTAGAAGACCTAGAGACGCCTCGGGAGACGGCGATGTTGATTCTGGCACTGTACAAGGCGCCGGAGAAGAAGGCCAAGAAGAAGGGCAATGAGGTCAAGAGCGACCCCCGCCCTGCCAGCCCTACGGACACAAGATCTGAGGAAACATGCTCCCAACCCTCTCCTGAAGAAGAAGATGAGGAGGAAGAAGAAGAAGACTCCCATGTACTAGCCAAGGGGAGGAAAAGAGCGGCCCCTACTGACACAAGCACGGCCGCGTCCAGGAAGAAGCTAACTCTTCCTGTTAGTTCGGACACATCATTCGAACACAGTTATCAAGTTAATTCCAGGGTCAAGCCCCCGGTCAAATCGTAAGTATTCAAAACTGCTTATGTTCGGATGATTTTCCTTATGTGGCTTCTAATTATCTAATTAGCCTTTATATAGCCCTCCGTGCGACATCCCTGTGGCTTCACTGTCCTCAGGGAATTCCTTGGCGTCCGGAGAGACGGAGAGCGATACCCCTACGCGGGGCTCGTCGCCCACCATGGGGGATACCGAGGTATCCTCTCTACAAACTCCCCATGTTCCAGTAGGTGGGAGTGGGGCTGACGAAAGGGTGGCCGAGGTCAATCCTTCGGCCGCGGTCGACCAGGGGGAGCAATCCCCATGGCGATCGAAGACGGGGGGGCCCAAACAATCTGGGGCCCCGCCGAATACTGTTTTGGAGTCCAGTGCAGCTCCGGAATCAAGGGACCAACCTCCCGTAATGAGGGAGGGAGCAACTGCTCCTCCAGCGCCTACCATCAATCTGGAGGCGCCAAACATTCTGGAGGGAGCACTTGAAAGTGCTTCCATCATGGAGGAACACCGCACTATGATGAGTGCGGTCATGGGGAAGATTCAGTCTGTTAAAGGCGGACTGAACGAAGCTTTCAACAGCCTACTAATAGGCTAATGCTTTGTTTGATTCTAAACAAAATCAGACAAAGCATCCATGTTATAGCATATGATAGAGCTGAACTGTGAATTTGGTGGTTGAGCAGGCTGCGCTAGTTACAACATCTGCCCACGTCGTAGATGTTTCCGAGTTAAATCGGAAACCTAGACTAGCTGATGAAGATATCGACCGCGTCAACAAGCGTTTTGATGAAACGCGAAGTATGCGGGTTTAGGAAATATAAATTTTAACGCACTATATGTCCGGACATGAGCTAATACATGTTATATATTTTTTGTTATACAGCTGAGGCAGCTGCGGTCGAGGCTCTGAAGGGCGAACTTGCCACGGCCAAGGAGGAGGCCAGAGCGAGCAAGGAAGCCGCTGATAAAGTGGCTGCCGACCTGGAGGCCGAGAAGGCCATCCGCCAACAGCACGAGGCTCGGGAGACCAAATTCGAGGCCGATCTCCAAGATGAAATTCGCAAATGTGACACCTTGGAGAAGGCGAATTTGGAGCAAGCGGCCGAACTCGCTATGGCAGTTAATGCTGCCTAGGAGGCACAAACTACATTGCACGGTCCTCAAGAGGAGATAAAACAAGCGCGTCAGATAGCAGTCAGTAAGGGTTTTCTCTTGCAGAGCATCTTCGAAGGTCAGAGGTATCTTGGGCTGACACGATTGTGGAGTTCTCCAGGCGTGTTTGCGGATTTCCCGAGGAGCATCGTCGATGTCGCCCAATACTTCTAAGCTCAAGAGGGGAACATCACGGAGAAGCTGTTTTGGTCGCAGTTCCTTGCACCCAACAATCCGGTGCCCCTCAACGACCAAATGAAGCAGTTGGTCGAGCTGCACAACATGGGGAGTTTGGCCATGAAGGACTTGATATTCTAGCTATGGCCTGCTGATTTGATCCCAAGTAGGTACTTCGGATTGGTGAAGAGGCTCGTCGATGCGAGTCCGCGGGTAGACGCTGTCAAGCGCTTGGCCTGCATAGACGGTGCTCGGATGGCCTTTGCCCGCATGAAGTTACATTGGGTGAAGATGAAGGTCGTGGAAATAGCCACTGCTGGCCCTCCAGAAGGCAAGGATCATCGCAGACCAGAAAGGTACTTTGACGATGTCCTAGAAGGAGCCCGCCTTGTAAATGGCCAGTGCTCAAAGGACATAGCCTTTGAGTGATTTGTATTCGGGTTGTAAGGACTATGCCAATGTGCCGATGTATATAAATTTTGCGCTTTTATATAATGAGAGACTTTTCCCTCCTCTACGACTGTTTATGTAAATCTGAAAGTTAGCAGTCGTCGGCTTCAGCCCCCATGTAAATATTACAGGGGTGTTCGGTAACACGCAGAAACACTCTTTATCCAACGTCTTGGTCCGTATAGGAGGTGTTTGCGTAGCGATCCAGGCAACCAGACTATGCGACTTTATCGCTTTCACTTAGCCATAGGAGCTTGACTAGTGGGGCTAAGTACTAGCCCCTGGTGTGTACCAGGCTGTTCGAATTTTTGACGAGGCTAGGCGAAGAACAGCCCCTCGTATAACATGAAGTGGATCGCTATCAATCATAGTATAACACTAGGTCGCCGAACCGCTTGACCAGCTCTCGCCTCATTATGACAGTCAATTTTCGTATTTCTCTACTGACGTACTTGACCAGACGAACCAGAAGTACAATCCTAGTAGTTCTCCCTTTACTACCTTAGCCGAACTATGCGGAATGTAAGGTAGCAAGCACAAGAGCTAGGCAACCCAACTATCGACCAAAGAGATGATTCAGAGCCGATGCATATAACGCAATATCCGAAACGCCGAACCGTTCCCTTTTGTAGGCGTGCCAGGCTGAGTACAGCCACAGGTATGAAGTACAGGTATTAGGGCATACGCGGCGATCTATCTTGGGGGTAGAGAATACATGTGGTGAAAATAAACAATAGCCTAAACAAATTGGAACCAAACTGCCTCTTTTATATCCCGTTTGATACGGCGAGCCGTGAGGTTACAGATAACGCTGATAATAGCCTCGGGCATTTGACATGCCAAAAAATAAGATAGAAGAAAAAAAGAAAAGAGTAAAAAGGTTTACACAGAGCCCTAACCTATGGGAAAGAAATTTCAACCAATGGTCCTTGCTGCATGTCTGCGCCTTTTTCTCCATGGTAATTTGTCCTTGAGAAGGAGGATTGTAATGACCACCTGTAAAAAAAAGGAAAAGAGCAGGATTCCGGAAAAGAGTACCATGTACAGCCGTAAACAATGCAGGTTTTTAAATGAACCTAAAAACGAAGATATATTTTAGAGTCCGAATAGGGTCAAGCCAAAATATGGACTAATGATATGTTGTGTGCCCCTAGCACCGCCCAAGGTATTTTAAGGGCATAATTGTGTACGCGAGGTACGTAAGCTGCTACCTTATGGAGCAGTCGACAGGGGAACAACTGCTAATCAAGCTCAGGTTCTTCTGAGCTGCCGCATTCTAGTGCGGACCGGGCACATTTAGCCGTGTCCCTAGTCTTGGCGATTGATGAGCTATTCGGCTTGAATAAGCCGCTTTGGACCTCGGTCGCTAAGGCCATAGTATCTTCATCCGTATAGAGGGAACACTCCACGTTTCCATTGACCGTGATAACGCCACGTGGTCCTGGCATTTTTAGCTTTAGGTAGGCATAATGCGGGACTGCGTTGAAGCGGGCGAATGCCATTCTTCTGAGTAGTGTGTGATAGCCACTGCGGAATGGAGCGATGTCGAAGATTATCTCTTAGCTTCGGAAGTTATCGGGGGAACCGAATACGACTTCCAATGTTAGTGAACCCCTGCAGTGGGCTTCAACGCCAAGAATCACTCATTTTAAGGTAGTGCTAATAGGCTTAATTCTTGAGGGGTCGATCCCCATCTTGCGGACAGTGCCCTGATATATCAAATTGGGACTATTGCCACCGTCCATAAGGACTCGAATAAGATGGTATCCGTCAATTATGGGGTGGAGCACTAAGGCCGCCGAACCTCCGTGAAGGATACTTGCTTGGTGATCCCTACGATCAAAGGTGATCGGGCAAGCCGACCATGGGTTGAACTTGGGGGCGACAGGCTCGATGGCATATACGTCCCGGAGTACGCGCTTGCGCTCCCTCTTGGGGATGTGGGTGACGTAGATCATTTTCACCGTTTTTACCTCCGGTGGAATTTTTTTCTACCCCCTATGTTCGGTTGGTGAGGCTCATCCTCGTCTTCACTCTGGGGTCCTTTTCCCTTGTGTTTGGCATTTAGCTTGCCGGCCTGCTTGAAGACCCAACAACTATGGTTGGTGTGATTTGCAGGTTTGTCAGGGGTGCCATGGATCTAGCAGGACCTGTCTAGTATCTTGTCCAAGCTGGATGGACTAGCCATGTTGCCTTTAAATGGCTTCTTCCGTTGACCGGGCCTGGAGCCACTGAATCCGACGTTTACCGTTGTATCCTCTTTGTTTCCATTGTTTTTTTTCGGCGCTTATTTTTATTGCGTCGTGGCTTGCCATTGCCATCCCTAACTTCAGATGTGCCAGGGTCGCTGGTACTGTTGCTGCTACGAGCCAGCCAGCTTTCCTCGCCCACGCAAAAGCGGGTCATGAATGTGGTTAGGGCTACCATTGTTCTCGGCTTCTCCTGGCCGAGGTGTCTAGCCAGCCATTCGTCTCGGACGCTGTGTTTGAATGCCGCTAAGGCTTCAGCGTCTGGACAGTCTACAATCTGGTTCTTTTTAGTTAAGAACCGATTCCAAAGCTTACGGGCTGACTCCCTGGGTTACTGGATTATATAACTTAAATCATCTGCATCCGGGGCTGGACATAAGTCCCCTGAAAGTTGGCCCTAAAAGCATCCTCAAGTTCTTCCCAGCTTCCTATAGAGTTCTCTGGGAAGCTATTAACCCAGTGCTGAGCTGGCCCTTTCAGCTTGAGGGGTAAGTATTTAATGGCGTGGAGATCATCTCCCCGAGCCATGTGTATGTGAAGAATAAAGCCTTCTATCCATACAGCTGGATCTGTTGTTCCATTGTAAGCCTAGATGTTTACGGTTTTAAACCCTTCTGGAAATTCATGATCCATCACCTCATCTGTGAAGATCAGAGGGTGTGAAGCACCCCTGTATTTTGCGATTTCGTGGCGTAGTTAGGATGGTATTGGTGTTCGGTATTGACTCCGAGCTGGGATGTGACCGGTATGTTTGGCTTGATAGCCACTGCCCCGTGTGTGTGTACGTTCCCATGGTCCGTAGATTGATCTAGTCTGACCAGCCTTTTTATTCAGGTCTTGGCATAGTTTGTACTTATGGGCCTGAGCCGCTGTATCCTTGCCTTTATGGTGAGGAGGTGCAGGCTTGTGTATGGCGTTACTAGCCGCTTTGTCCCGTCCACGGGTGGTCGGTCTGGTTGATCGGCCTGGTCATACTTCGGCGGAATTGGCTTTGGGGCCTCGTTGTTGAATTGGGGCAGTAGTTTATGCTTAGGATAGCTCTTTGTTTGGCCTTTATAGGCGTTGCGTTCTTCGGCATCTAGCACATCGTTCCATCTGTGGTTGAGCATATCCTGTTCGGCTCTAAGTCGTTGTTGCTGCTTCTTTAGGCTCCTTGGAGTGGCAATGATTTGTTGTTGCAAACGCTTCTATTTGAGTGGTTCTTCTGGGACGAGTATTCTCCGTCTCCCAGACTGATGTCTCTTCGGAGACAGGTTGATAAGCGTCGCTGTGATCGGTCAGTGGTTCATGTGGACTATGTTCGCCATCCTCCCGTTCGTCCTGCTCTATCGCTCGCTCCACGGTGTCATCGGCTTGTTTTGGATCATCATTGTCTTCAGTGACAGTATTGCTCTTTTTCCCTTTACGGGATCGAGATCGTTGCTTCTGACGTCGGCATTTGGGAGGTTCATTGATGGGCTTGTCCTACTCTATATTGATATCGCTGTCGCCCTCCTTTTCGTGAGGTGTGTCCACCATGTATACATCATATGAAGAAGTAGCCGTCCACCGCCCGGTTGTGGGCGGGTTTGTACTTAGATCGGCTTCGGCATCATGGTCCACCCCGTCAATGTATTCGGAAGCGTAATCTAATAGGTCGGTTAAGTCCTCGACCATGGCTACCAAGTGGGTGGTGGGTGGGAAGCGAAATTCCCTATTCCCAGCCCCCAGTTTGAACTGGGCATAATTCGGCTGGGAATCCTCCACCGGGGAGAGAGATTTCAGTAAGTCTAGTCGTCTAAATGCGAGAGCTGGTCATGTGTTCCGATATCTGCAGGGCTGAGTTCGGCAACAGCCACTCGATCGAGCCCAAAAGATGCAGATCATGGTAGTTCGGAACTTGTAGATGGAAACGAGTCCAGAGATCCGATGAGGGAAGTCCTGCTCAAGGCCGGACCTATGTGCGCCTCAAGCGCCACTGAGCTTGCGATCTCCATGGCAGGGTTAATCTTCCCGTCCTCAAATGAAGTGACTTGCTCCAGATCTAAGGCGAGAGCTGTTGTAGGTGTTACCCCCTGTACGGGGTCTGATGACAGATCAAAGTCATGTTCATCACGGTGGCAAGGAGCAGCTGCCATGGGTGTGAATCCGTTGAAGATCAAATCTCCACGGATGTCAGCAATGTAGTTTAAGCTTCCAAACATGATTTGGTGACCAGGGGCATAGTTGTCAACCTCCTCGAGGTGGCCTTCAGTGGTTGCGTGAAGCACGAAGCCACCAAACATGAAGAGATGGCCGGGGAGAAAAATCCCTCGATGGTGGTGTCGTTGGTGATGAAGCAATGTCACATCCCTAGTTAAGCACTTGCATTAGGGCTAGCTAGAGTGTGCATCATGTTTACTTATCAAAGAAACTTGAAATGGGAATGACAGAAACCCTAGCACCCCTCTTCTAACAACTAGGATTTGATAAAATCTTTTCCAATGTACCCAAAATGCCCTTCAAAAATGTTCATCATTTCTGCCTTGGTCTCAAACCTCTGCCAAAAATGGTGCACAATTTTCTAGGACATCTAAGGGCTCTGGATTAAATCATATGGTATTTGCATTTGGGCATTTAAAAGCTATAAAATATTTTAAATGCTCAAATAATCATAAACTATAATGTTCCATGTTGTTCATATTATATACAGTAGGCATGACAAGTTTTATGAGTTATAAAAATGTTCTGGCATTTTTATTAATTAAACAAAATTGCAAAACAAATGAAACAGAAAAGAAATAGGAAAAACAAAGAGAGAGAAAGTTTACCTGGCGCCCCACCCGGCCCACCTGCCGGCCCAGCCCAGCTGCCGCTCCAGCGAGTTGCTTGGCTCGGCCAGGCAGGCAGGCAGGTGCTCGACGGCGGCCGCAGCGCGCGCCACGCAGCTGCCCGCCGCCCTGCTTCCTCCCCTCGCCGTCCTGAAGGGCTGGATCGGTCGTACACGTCGCCCCCGACCTCGCAGACACCTCCCCCTCTCCCCAGCTCCTCTCTCTCGCCCTCCCTGCACCATGGCCGACGCCGCCGTGCTCGCACCGTCGTAGTAGCCGCGTCCACCGTCGTCCCTGAGCTCCGTCGTCGTGTCCGTCGTCTCCGCCGCCCTCGACTACTTCGAACAGGCCGATCCCCGAGCGCTCGCCCGCCCTGGAGACGCCCCCGACCCCTTCTTCCCCAACTCCGGCCGCGGAGATCCCCCTCGCCGTCCCGCTCAGCTCCGACCACCTCCAAGCTCGCTCCGGCGTCTGCTGCAACCCCTGTGAGCCCAGCTTCGTCCTCCCCCTCTCCGTTGGCTCTCTACTGCCCTGGAACGCACCGCACGAAGCTCACCTGCACGCACCGCCGCGGAGCTCGTCGCCGACGAGGCTCCGGCCATCCATTGGTCCGGCCACCGTGCCAATCAGCTTCACCGTCACGCGTAGGTGCTGTAGGACCACTTCACGCTCCTCTACGAGCACCGCACCGTCGTTTTCGACTTCGCCGAACTCCGGCAGCCGCTGGACTCGTCGCCGGTGTCATCTCCGGCGACCCCGAGGCCAGCCACCACCTCCACTCGATGTGGTTTGCCTCCAGCTACCCGTAGGTGTGCTCCGCCGTCGTTTTGGCAGCCGGAGCACGAAACCCGCACCTCACCGCCATGTTTGGCCTCGCCGGCGGCTAAACGCCGTCCAGTTGGACCTGTTTGACCATGGGTTTGACCCCCCTGGGTCACTGACATGTGGGCCCTGCCTGCAAGTCAAACCTAGTTTAGGTGTTAATTTAATTCTAATTAGTTAATTAGTTAACTGTGACACTGATCAGTGGGTCCCACTGGTCAGGTTTGACTTGGACTAGCCCTGTTGACTGACTGACGTCAGCATGATGTCATGCTGACGCAGTAAAGGATTTGATGGGATTTTTAGATTTAAAAATAATTCAGGAAATTCCAGAAAATGCCAAAACTTCAAAAAATCATATAAATTCAACAGTAGCTCAGATGGAAAAGATTTATACATGAAAAATGATCAGAAAAATCCAATCTTTCCAATGGCACTGGTTTCATGCATGTTTGAGCAACTTAACCTTGCTGTATACATTAAAACATGATAATGCACTTATTTAAATATTAGCTAAAGTGCCAATTTGAATCTTTGATTCAAAGAAGCTCAAACACTTCTGGTTATAGTTGCATTAGCCCAACACACATGCATATTGCCATGTCATGAGCATGCATCATATTGTTGCATTGGTTTGTTTAATGATTGTATCGCCGGTATTCCCTGTGTTAGGTCCTGCTCCCGAGGATACTGCTGCTTATCCAGTTGAAGAGCAGTACCCGACAACCACTTTGTCAGGCAAGCAATCATTGATCATTCCGATACAAACCCAATCTTCTCGCTCCTGCTCTCTTTTACTGCATTAAGGCAACAGCGTGTGAACTGCTACTTGTTGCGGTAGATGAACCCTATTCCCTTGCATGACCTGTCATTGCCACAGTAAATAGTTGAAACCCACTAGCATGTGTAGGAGTTGATTGAGCCATGTGATGTGTGATCCACCATGCTATTTGTGTATGTTGCCTGCTATGCTTAGAGTTGTGTCAGGTCTGGTTCATCTGGGTGATGGATCAGAGTGAAATGATCATACCGATAAAGAGAAGGAAGTGTGGAATACGCTTGGTAAAGGTGTCGATGAAAGGCCATGTAGGAGTACGTGGTGGGTTGTTTCATTGGAATCGTCCATAGGACCCGAGATCTGTGTGTGTGATTCAAGTTACAATTACTACCACACATTGGGCCCTGAAATATGACCCCGCTCGACTTATCGACTGCCATGTTCTCTGTCCAGGAGTTGCAACTAGTTTCTGGTGTTTATAGATTACTAGAGGTCGTGCACAGCGCTGACCCTCGGGGTGGGCTGTGATGCGACAGGTACGTGGCACGGTGTACAGGTTGCCCGTTTGGTGACTCGGGAACCCTGTACACATCGTTTGGGGCCGTGAGCGACACCCCGGCCGGATCTCCCCACGGATGGATCCCAAATAGGCGATAAACCTGGACGAGAGACTTGAGTGGTTGGTTAGGTCGTGGTCTACACCCACGTCGTCTTTCGCTTGAGGTCTGCCGAGCACATGTCGTGTGCAGACGCTAAGTGGTGAAAACATGTGTGAAGAAGTACACCCCTGCAGGGTTATCAATCTATTTGAATAGCCGTTGTTCGCGGTACGGACTGCTTGGTTACTCTTACAGTTCATAGACAAGTTGATGGATACCACTAAAAGCCTCAAGATAAGTGTGAGTGCCGTGGATGGCCCTTCCGTAGGATGACGGAAGAGGATCCTCGGTAGTGTATTGTTGTGGTGAGTAGAGGACTCGTGTTCGTAATAATATCTTGCAATCTGTTGAGAGTTGTAGTATAGGTTAGCCAAGAGTCAAAGCTGGCTTTCTGCAATGAAATCCACTACCCCCTTTGATAATGTTGCATGTATGATAGGTTCTGTGGTAAGACTTGCTGAGTACCTTTGTACTCATGTTTGCTTAATAACTGTTGCAGAGGAGAACCCTGCCCCTGCTGATGGGTTCTACATAGACGTTGACGTCGACGAGTAGCTTGACACCCAGACGGAGATCTGGAGCTTGTGAAGGGCCTTGTAGATAGTCAGGCTACACCAAGCCTGTTTTATTTTCTAAGTTGTCTGTACTCAGACATGTAGCTTCCGCTTGTGCTTGTATGACTGTATGACTTGAGTGTTGGGTCATGCGACCCCTACCTGTATGGATATGTTATGTATGGCTCTTGGAGCCTTTTAAATAAAGTACTTTGAGTCATAGAGTTCAGTTGTGATGCAATGTTGTATTTGCACGTATTGAGCATATTGTGTGTATTGTTGAAATGCTTGGTATGTGTGGGATCCGACACCTAGTTGTTTTCCTTTGGTAGCCTACCTTACAGGGAAATGCCTCCTAGTGATTCCAATGAGCCTTGGTAGCTTGCTACTGCTCGGAACACGTAGGCTGGCTGGCATGTGTCCTTCTTCGTTCCTGTGTCTGTCCCTTAGGGGAAATGTCACGCGTTGTTCCTTTAAGTCCATGTACCTTGCTACGACTTGGGTTCATACGTTGATGACCGACACATTCGTTGTTGGGTCATGGATACCTGTCTCTGTAATTTAGTGCCACTTTTGGTTTATAACTAGCCATGTCGGCCCGAGTTCTCTGTCATATGGATGCTAGCGACACTGTCATATACGTGTGCCAAAATGCGCAAATGGTCCCGGGCCAGGTAAGGTGGCACCCGTGGGGTTACCGTGCGTGAGGCCGCAAAGTGATATGACGTGTTACAGCTAGATCGGTGTGACTTAGGATCGGGGTCCTGACAGCGTTGGCATCAGAGCTGGACTGCCTGTAGGTTTCTCAAGCCAAACTGGTCGATGTTGAGTCTAGAAAAATTCTTAGTTATATGTAGGGGAATTGATTGTGGAAGGGAACGTAAGGCTCTTTTACTCCTTTACCTTATGCCCTTCTGATCTGAGTCAGTCTATTCTTTCTACGGGGATTTAGGACTAGGCCTCTTATCCTTACTAGGTTCACGTGTTACTAATCCGTAGGCTCTTAGGATTGTTGGTTTCAAGCCTCAGTTCAGTTTCTATCCTTTTAGTATGATGATTGTTGGACCCTGAACCTTGATATGGAATTGTTGAGTGGCTATGCTATCATTTGTATGATGTCTCAAATCTTTGTTTGAGCATTTACAGTTGTTATGCTGCCTGATTTCTTCCGGAAACACTAATGCATTTGCATTATTTCGTGTTTCAGATGTCTGGCCACACCCCTCACCAAGTGGTTCGTCTGACTCGGTGCATTAATGTGCCCGGTCACACGGCCATGCTAGTCCGTGTGCTGACTGAGACCGGTTATCGCTGGTATCCTGAGTACACCATGGAGGAACAGTACCGGGATTTCAATCAGAGTCAGTATTTCTGCACAGTCCGGATATACCCCTCATATCCCGGAGCTAACGACCCCATCCATTGGTCTTATGGACTCGGGGTTACCATCGAGATGGCAGTACAGGATGCCGCCTATTCGATGATGACCATTCTCCGGGCCAGGCATGCCCTGTTGCTGAACACTGAGTTCTGTTACATGCCAGCCTCACTTCCCGGAGAGGAAGGCTACTACACTGGTCTGTATACTGATGCTGCTCATGAAGAGCCACTGCTTCAGACTACTGTTCAGATGCTGGAGGATAGGGACCGTGAGGTCCGTGCCCTCCGAATGGAGCTGTATAACACTCGAGCCGCCCACTGGACTACTTTGACACGGCTTGCACCTGCTGTGCACGTTGGATATTTGGACATGCGGGATTTGTACCCCGTGCGGACTCGTCTTCCTGATCGCATGGATTGGCGTGACGTTGGGGGTATTACACCTCCACGTGGGCGTCGATTACCACCAGCATCGGGACCGAGGCCACATCCATGTCCCTATGGTCCACAGCCTTCGAGTGCTCGCGAGTTTCAAGATCCGTCAGTTCCACTTCCAGGCTACGGTGGTAATCTCTACGAAGATTACTACGGGAATGTCTGAGCTAGACCGTGGCAGTAGTAGTATTGTAGTAGTTGTATTCCCACAGTCCTGCGCGTCTTGTGGAATATGACTTAGTGTGTACTGAGTTCCGGAGGTGTAGTTAAATAATGTATAGGAGCTTGGAATGCCTCTGATGGGATGTATCGTCTTTCACCGCAGTTGTACTAAACTATGTACGGTGTGTATGACCACTGGTGTATATATAGCAGTTTCTATATTACCATGTCGTACGGATGAACATCTCTGCATTCCGTGTCATCCATTACATACTGCACTTCTATGTCAATTTTTGCCATCCTTGTCTAAACCGTTGTTTTGTTTTCATAGGATGGTCAACACTCGCAACACTCCTGCTGCTCAGGAGCAGGGTGAGTCTAGTGGGGCTAGAGATGGGAATCTGCCCCAGCCACCCTCCTTGGCGGAAGTTATGCTCGAGGCAGAACGGAACAAGAGAGAGACCAACCGTCTGCTGGAACGCATAGAGCAGAACACTGGGTTCCGTCAGAG
Source organism: Secale cereale (assembly GCA_902687465.1). Taxonomy (NCBI): domain Eukaryota; kingdom Viridiplantae; phylum Streptophyta; class Magnoliopsida; order Poales; family Poaceae; genus Secale; species Secale cereale. The sequence goes on along the minus strand of LR738715.1, from coordinate 524,175,089 downwards.
GAATGACGTGGTGTCAATCAATGACTTTATCAAGATGTGCCCACCGAAGTTCCATCACTCCACTGAACCTCTGGATGCGGATGATTGGCTACGTAGTATCACCTACAAGCTACACTCTGCCCGTGTGGCCGAAGCTGACAAGGTTACCTACGCTGCCTACCATCTTGAGGGCCCTGCCAGTCTTTGGTGGGAAAACTTTGAAGCCATGCGTCCTGCTGGCCAAATCACTACTTGGGTTGAGTCCAGTGAGGCATTCCGTGAACATCACATTCCGGGAGGTCTCATGGATCGCAAGCGGGAGGAATTCTGCAACTTCACCCAGGGCCTGTTAACTGTGGATGGATATAGTCGCGAGTTTGGCAACTTGGCACGCTATGCACCTGAGGAAGTATCCACCGATGCCAAGAAGCAGGCGAGGTTCCGCAAGGGTCTCAGCCCTGAACTCCACCGAGATCTACGTCTGCACGAGTGCACTTCCTTCCAGAAGTTGGTAAACAAGGCTATCAGTGCTGAAACGGGCCAGACCGACTTCGAGGCCACACGCAAGCATACTCGAGAATTTGGTTCCTCATCCGGCTCTGGCTCTCACAAGCGCCGTGTGTGGGTTCCTAACACTGCTCTGCCACCCAAGTACACACCGAGGCCATCCTATGAGGCGCCTCGCCCAACTCAACAGTTTGCACCTCCTAAGACCTATGGAGGACCACCTTCCAACTTTGCTCCACGTACTAGCACTGTGACATGTTTCAAGTGTGGAGAACCGGGGCACTACATGCGTGAGTGTCCTCAGAACCAGCCAGGAAAACCCGTTGGCCGTGGTAAGCCAACCGGCAAGGTGAATTATGTCAAGCCAATCCCCACTGCACGTGGTCATGTCAACTATGTCTCTGCCGAGGAAGCTTATGAGGATCCTAACGTCGTCCTTGGTACGCTTCTCGTAAACTGCCATCCGGCATCTGTTCTTTTCGATACTGGAGCATCCCATTCGTTCATATCTGAGAGCTATGCTCGATTGCACAACATGACTTTTTGTGACATGCCTACTTCCATGGTTATTCAAACTCCTGGTTCAAAGTGGCAAACCTCTAGGGTAAGCCATGGAACTGAAATCCTTGTCGATAGACTTGTTTTCCTAGCATCTCTAATCGCCCTCAAGTCCTCGGACATAAACATCATTTTGGGTATGGATTGGATGACAACTCATTACGCCAAGATTGATTGCTACACTAGGATCGTTCAACTTACACATCCATCCGGCAAGATAGTCAATGTCTTGACCCGAATGGCTGAGCGTCAGCTCTACTCTCTTAATGCCAGCCCTCTACCAGAACTCGAAGATATCCTGGTAGTCCGTGACTTTCCGGATGCTTTTCCAGAAGAACTGCCAGGAATTCCACCTGACAGAGATGTCGAGTTCGTGATAGATCTTATCCCTGGAACTGTTCCAATCTTTAGGAGACCTTATAAGATGGCACCACTAGAATTAGCTGAGCTATAGAAACAACTCGATGAGTCCTTGCAAAAAGGTTTCATCCGTCCTAGTTCTTCCCCTTGGGCTTGTCCCGTCCTCTTCGTCAAGAAGAAGGATGGAACGGAGCGGATGGTTGTAGATTACCGACCTGTCAATCTGGTCACCATAAAGAACAAGTATCCACTCCCCAGGATCAACGACCTGTATGATCAGCTTGCTGGATCCTCAGTCTTCTCTAAGATGGATTTGAGGTTGGGTTACCATCAAATCAAAATCAAGAACGGGGACATTCCTAAAACGGCTTTTGTTACTCGTTATGGCCAATATGAGTACACCGTCATGCCCTTCGGATTAACCAATGCCCCAGCTACTTTTTCTCGGTTAATGAATTCTATATTCATGGAGTACTTGGATAAATTCGTCGTGGTATACCTCGATGATATACTCATCTATTCCAAGAACAAGGAAGATCATGCCGAGCATTTAAGGCTGGTATTGACGAAACTTTGAGAGCACCGCCTTTATGCCAAATTCTCTAAATGTGAATTTTGGTTGCCAGAAGTAACCTATCTAGGTCATGTGATTTCTGGTAAGGGTATTGCTGTCAATCCCGAGCGAGTTCAAGCCGTCCTTGATTGGACTCCCCCTGAATCGGTCAAGCAAGTTAGGAGCTTTCTTGGCTTAGCGAGCTATTGCCGACGCTTCGTCGAGAATTTCTCCAAGGTTTCTAAACCTCTAACTGAAATCCTCAAGAAAGATAAAAAGCTTGAGTGGACCCCACAGTGCGAGTCCAGTTTTCAGGAACTGAAAAGACGCCTGACATCTGCACCTGTACTGGTACCACCAGACTTTTCCAAGGATTTTATAATCTACTGCGACGCCTCGCGACAAGGACTAGGTTGCATACTCATGCAAGATCGTCAAGTGATTGCATACGCATCTCGACAGTTGCGTCCACATGAGGATAACTATCCTACACATGATCTAGAGCTTGCAGCTATAGTCCATGCACTCAAAACATGGCGACATTACCTCCTTGGTAATCGCTGTGAAATTTTCACTGATCATCAAAGTTTGAAGTACATCTTCACCCAACCGGATCTAAATCTCAGGCAAAGACGTTGGGTTGAGTTGCTCACAGATTACGACTTAGGAATCACTTACACCCCTAGAAAGGCCAATGTCATGGCTGATGCGCTAAGTCGTAAGTCTTATTGTAACAACTTAATGTTACAACAAGGGCAACCACTTCTCCACGAGGAATTTCGTAAGCTTAACCTTCACATTGTTCCTCGAGGATTCCTTTCCACCTTGGTGGCGAAACCTACCCTTATGGATCAAGTTATAGCTGCCCAGAAGCGTGATAAAGGTATATCCCGACTCCAAGAGAGCATTGCTAGCGGACTCGCTAAAAGTTTCTCTATGGATGATTGAGGTGTTGTTTTCTTTGAGAACCGTGTAGTGGTTTCCAAGAACCACCATCTACGGCAGTTAATCCTTAAGGAGGCTCATGAATCTCCTCTCACAATTCATCCCGGTAGTACCAAAATGTATCAGGATTTACGTCAGAGATTCTGGTGGACTAGGATGAAGAGAGAAATCGCTCAATTCATTGCTAACTGCGACGTTTGTCGTCGAGTCAAAGCAGAGCATCAACGGCCTGCTGGCACCCTTCAACCTTTAGCTATTCCTGAATGGAAATGGGACAAAGTCGGTATGGACTTCATTACCGGGTTTCCCAGGACCAGGAAAGGGAATAATGCTATCTTCGTCGTTATCGACCGCCTCTCTAAAGTAGCTCATTTCCTGCCTGTTCGAGAGAGCATTACCGCTAGCCGGCTAGCAGACTTGTATGTCTCTCGGATAGTATCACTTCATGGTGTGCCGTTGGAGATTAACTCAGACCGTGGAAGTCTTTTCACTTCACGATTTTGGGAAAGTTTCCAGAATGCTATGGGAACTCATCTCTCCTTCAGTACTGCCTTCCATCCCCAGTCAAGTGGTCAAGTGGAACGAGTCAATCAAATTCTGGAAGACATGCTTCGAGCCTCCGTCATTTCTTTCGGTATGGAATGGGAAAAGTGTCTTCCATTTGCCGAATTCGCTTATAACAATAGTTATCAAGCCAGCTTGGGCAAGGCCCCCTACGAAGTTCTATATGGACGAAGGTGTCGAACACCTCATAACTGGTCAGAAACCGGGGAAGGACAATTCTTTGGCCCGGATATGATCCAGGAAGCAGAAGAGCAACTTCGCATCGTTCGTGAGAGATTGAAAACAGCCCAGTCTCGCCAGAATAGCCAATATGATAGTCATCATAAGGCTGTGACTTTTGAAGTCGGCGATAAGGCTTACCTTCGGGTTACTCCTCTTAAGGGAACCCATCGCTTCGGTATCAAAGGCAAATTGGCCCCTCGTTACATCGGTCCTTTTCGCATTCTTGCCAAACGAGGAGAAGTTGCCTACCAATTGGAACTACCTCCGCACCTATCCAGAGTTCATGACGTGTTCCATGTTTCTCAACTCAGGCGTTGCTTCTCGTATCCTATCCGCGGAGTGGACCACGAAACGCTTGATCTCCAGGACAATCTCACATAACGAGAATACCCCGTTCGTATTCTTGATCAAACCGAGCGCACCACTCAACGCCACAATATCAAGTTTCTCAAGGTTCAATGGTCACATCATTCCGAGAGTTAAGCTACTTGGGAAAGGGAGGATCGTCTTCGACTTGAGTACCCCACCCTCTTTCCGGAGGAACCCGAATCTCGGGATGCGATTCTTTTAAGTGGGGGTGAGTTATCACATCCCTAGTTAAGCACTTGCATTAGGACTAGCTAGAGTGTGCATCATGTTTACTTATCAAAGAAACTTGAAATGGGAATGACAGAAACCCCAGCACCCCTCTTCTAACAACTAGGGTTTGATAAAATCTTTTCCAATGTACCCAAAATGCCCTTCAAAAATGTTCATCATTTCTGCCTTGGTCTCAAACCTCTGCTAAAAATGGTGCACAATTTTCTAGGACATCTAAGGGCTCTGGATTAAATCATATGGTATTTGCATTTGGGCATTTAAAAGCTATAAAATATTTTAAATGCTCAAATAATCATAAACTATAATGTTCCATGATGTTCATATTATTTACAGTAGGCAGGACTAGTTTTATGAGTTATAAAAATGTTCTGGCATTTTTATTAATTAAACAAAATTGCAAAACAAATGAAACAGAAAAGAAATAGGAAAAAGAAAGAGAGAGAAAGTTTACCTAGCGCCCCACTCGGCCCACCTGCCGGCCCAGCCCAGCTGCCGCTCCAGCGAGCTGCTTGGCTCGGCCAGGCAGGTAGGCAGGTGCTCGACGGCGGCCGCAGCGCACGCCACACAGCTGCCAGCCGCCCTGCTTCCTCCCCTCGCCGTCCTGGAGGGCTGGATCAGTCGTACACATCGCCCCCGACCTCGCAGACACCTCCCCCTCTCCCCAGCTCCTCTCTCTCGCCCTCCCCGCACCATGGCCGACGCCGCCGTGCTCGCACCGTCGTAGTAGCCGCGCCCACCGTCGTCCCTGAGCTCCGTCGTCGTGTCCGTCGTCTCCGCCGCCCTCGACTACTTCGAACAGGCCGAGCCCCGAGCGCTCGCCTGCCCTGGAGACGCCCCCAACCCCTTCTTCCCCAAATCCGGCCGCGGAGATCCCCCTCGCCGTCCCGCTCAGCTCCGACCACCCCCAAGCTTGCTCCGGTGTCTGCTGCAACCCATGTGAGCCCAGCTTCGTCCTCCCCCTCTCATTTGGCTCTCTGCTGCCCTGGAACGCACCGCACCAAGCTCACCTGCACGCACCGCCGCGGAGCTCGTCGCCGACGAGGCTCCGGCCATCCATTGGTCTGGCCACCGTGCCTATCAGCTTCACCGTCACGCGTAGGTGCTGTAGGACCACTTCACGCTCCTCTACGAGCACCGCAACGTCGTTTTCGACTTTTCCGAACTCCGGCAGCCGCTGGACTTGTCGCCGGTGTCATCTCCGGCGACCCCGAGGCCAGCCACCACCTCCACTCGATGCGGTTTGCCTCCAGCTACCCGTAGGTGTGCTCCGCCGTCGTTTTGGCAGCCGGAGCACGAAACCCGCACCTCACCGCCGTGTTTGGCCTCGTCGGCGGCTAAACGCCGGCGAGTTGGACCTGTTTGACCACGGGTTTGACCCCCCTGGGTCACTGACATGTGGGCCCTGCCTGCAAGTCAAACCTAGTTTAGGTGTTAATTTAATTCTAATTAGTTAATTAGTTAACTGTGACACGGACCAGTGGGTCCCACTGGTCAGGTTTGACTTGGACTAGCCCTGTTGACTGACTGACGTCAGCATGATGTCATGCTGACGCAGTAAAGGATTTTCTGGGATTTTTAGATTTAAAAATAATTCAGGAAATTCCAGAAAATGCCTAAACTTCAAAAAATCATATAAATTCAACAGTAGCTCAGATGGAAAAGATTTATATATGAAAAATGATCAGAAAAATCCAATCTTTCCAATGGCACTAGTTTCATGCATGTTTGAGCAAGTTAACCTTGCTGTATACATTAAAACATGATAATGCACTTATTTAAATATTAGCTAAAGTGCCAATTTGAATATTTGATTCAAATAAGCTCAAACACTTCTGGTTATAGTTGGATTAGCCCAACACACATGCATCTTGCCATGTCATGAGCATGCATCATATTGTTGCATTTGTTTGTTTAATGATTGTATCGCCGATATTCCCTGTGTTAGGTCCTGCTCCCGAGGATACTGCTGCGTATCCAGTTGAAGAGCAGTACCCGACAACTACTTTGTCAGGCAAGCAATCATTGATCATTCCGATACAAACCCAATCTTCTCGCTCCTGCTCTCTTTTACTGCATTAAGGCAACAGCGTGTGAACTGCTACTTGCTGCCGTAGATGAACCCTATTCCCTTGCATGACCTGTCATTGCCAAAGTAAATAGTTGAAACCCACTAGCATGTGTAGGAGTTGATTGAGCCATGTGATGTGTGATCCACCATGCTATTTCTTTATGTTGCCTGCTATGCTTAGAGTTGTGTCAGGTCTGGTTCATCTGGGTGATGGATCAGAGTGAAATGATCATACCGATAAAGAGAAGGAAGTGTGGAATACGCTTGGTAAAGGTATCGATGAAAGGCCATGTAGGAGTACGTGGTGGGTTGTTTCATTTGAATCGTCCACAGGACCTGAGATCTGTGTGTGTGATTCAAGTTACAGTTACTACCACACATTGGGCCCTGAAATATGACCCCGCTCGACTTATCGACTGCCATGTTCTCTGTCCAGGAGTTGCAACTAGTTTCTGGTGTTTATAGATTACTGGAGGTCGTGCACAGCGCTGACCCTCGGGGTGGGCTGTGATGCGACAGGTACGTGGCACGGTGTACCGGTTGCCTGTTTGGTGACTCGGGAACCTTGTACACATCGTTTGGGGCCGTGAGCGACACCCCGGCCGGATCTCCCCACGGATGGAACCCAAATAGGCGATAAACCTGGACGAGAGACTGAGTGGTTGGTTAGGTCGTGGTCTACGCCCACGTCGGCTTTCGCTTGATGTCTGCCGAGCACAGGTCGTGTGCAGACGCTAAGTGGTGAAAACATGTGTGAAGAAGTACACCCCTGCAGGGTTATCAATCTATTCGAATAGCCGTTGTTCACGGTACGGACTACTTGGTTACTCTTATAGTTCATAGACAAGTTGATGGATACTACTAAAAGCCTCAAGATAAGTGTGAGTGCCGTGGATGGCCCTTCCGTAGGATGACGGAAGAGGATCCTCGGTAGTGTATTGTTGTGGTGAGTAGAGGACTCGTGTTCGTAATAAGATCTTGCAATCTGTTGAGAGTTGTAGTATAGGTTAGCCAAGAGTCAAAGCTGGCTTTCTGCAATGAACTCCACTACCCCCTTTGATAATGTTGCATGTATGATAGGTTCTGTGGTAAGACTTGCTGAGTACCTTTGTACTCATGTTTGCTTAATAACTGTTGCAGAGGAGAACCCTGCCCCTGCTGATGGGTTCTACATAGACGTTGACGTCGACGAGTAGCTTGACACCCAGACGGAGATCTGGAGCTTGTGAAGGGCCTTGTAGATAGTCAGGCTACACCAAGCCTGTTTTATTTTCTAAGTTGTCTGTACTCAGACATGTAGCTTCCGCTTGTGCTTGTATTACTGTATGACTTGAGTGTTGGGTCATGCGACCCCTACCTGTATGGATATGTTATGTATGGCTCTTGGAGCCTTTTAAATAAAGTACTTTGAGTCATAGAGTTCTGTTGTGATGCAATGTTGTATTTGCACATATTGAGCATATTGTGTGTATGGTTGAAATGCTTGGTATGTGTGGGATCCGACACCTAGTTGTTTTCCTTTGTTAGCCTACCTTACAGGGAAATGCCTCCTAGTGATTCCAATGAGCCTTGGTAGCTTGCTACTGCTCGGAACACGTAGGCTGGCCGGCATGTGTCCTTCTTCGTTCCTGTGTCTGTCCCTTAGGGGAAATGTCACGCGTTGTTCCTTTAAGTCCATGTAGCTTGCTACGACTTGGGTTCATACGTTGATGACTGACACGTTCGTTGCTGGGTCATGGATGCCTGTCTCTGTAATTTAGTGCCACTTTTGGTTTATAACTAGCCATGTCGGCCCGGGTTCTCTGTCATATGGATGCTAGCGACACTGTCATATACGTGTGCCAAAATGCGCAAACGGTCCCGGGCCAGGTAAGGTGGCACCCGTGGGGTTACCGTGCGTGAGGCCGCAAAGTGATATGACGTGTTACAGCTAGATCGGTGTGACTTAGGATCGGGGTCCTAACAAGCAAGCCATTGATCCTTCTATCGACAACACAATGGAACTCTCAATGAGGGCACCAATGTCAGTGTCAAAACCAGCAGATCTCGGGTAGCGGGTCCCAAACTATGCGTCTGAGGATCGATGGTAACAGGAGATAGTGGACACGATGTTTACCCAGGTTCAGGCCCTCTCGATCGAGGTAATACCCTACTTCCTGCTTGATTATTCTTGATGAATATGGTTACAAGAGTTGATCTACCTCGAGATCGCAATGGCTAAACCCTAAAAGTCTAGCCTATGAGATTATGAGATTGCCATGATTCTATCATTGTCTCTACGGACTAAACCCTCCGGTTTATATATGCACCGGAGGGACCTAGGGTTTGTACATGATCACCTTGGAGAGGAAGGAAAGTATTACACCCGGACTCTATACTATCTTATTTTAAACATGGGGAGTCCTATCCAAATACGGGAGAAAGTCTTCATCGATAATCTTCACGGCCCACCAGTCCGGCCCATAATGAATGATTCGGCCACCTGAGGACCCCTTAATCTAGGACTCCCTCAGTAGCTCATGAACCAGTCTTTGATGATGACGAGTTCGGCTGACGCACTGTCTTCGGCATTGCAAGGCGGGTTCCTCCTTCCAAACATATTGAAGAAATATTCCCTACAAAAGGTACTATGTCCGGCTCTTCATGGTTAGTACAACCCTTAGCCTCAAAGCAAGGTATCAAAAACGGATATTATGTCTTTACGGACAGCCTTTCAGCGAAGCGTCATGCCTGAGCCTTTAACACATATCCAACCGTTTTCTTGGCCCTAGTTTCGCGTTTCGAGGTATAGCCTCATTGGCACGTCTTGTCAAAACAGAGAGCGTGCCTGCTTATTACGAGATCCTTATCAACACAACTTTGCCAATGGTGCTTTGGCCCGTTTTTGCATGACACATGGCATCCGACTGGACTTATTGTCCGTTGCCCATCGGTAGTCAAATATCCAAGTCGAGCGAGCAAATAGCCTCATCATGTCCGGCATCAAGCACCGACTGGTCGAGCCGCTGGAGCATTCGGCTAGCTACTGGATCGAAGAGCTCTCGGCCGTCCACTAGAGCCTCAGGACCACAGCAAACAAAGAAGCCGGCTTCACTCCCTTCTTCCTCGTGTACGGGGCCGAGGTCGTCATCCGAACCGATATCGAGTTTGACTCACCTTGCATCGCCATGTACACGAAGGCGGAAGTGAAGGAAGCGCGAGAAGACGGCATGGACCTGCTGGAAGAGGCATGGCTGCTGGCACTCAGCCGGTCCGCCATCTACCAGCAGGGCCTGCGGCACTACCATAGCCGGAAGGTCAGGCCACGCTCGTTCCACGAGGGTGACCTTGTGCTCCGGCTAATGCAGCGAACAGCCAGCCAGCACATGTTGTCGGCCCCTTGGGAGGGACCGTTCATCATCAGTAAGGCCCTAGGCAACGACTCCTACTACCTCATCGGCGCCCAAAAGCCCAGGGCACGCAAGAGGGATGATTCCGGCAAGGAGTCAGAATGCCCATGGACCGCAAATCTTCTCCGTCGGTTTTACAGTCAAATGCAGTATATACCGCACTACCTTTTGTATTATGCGACAACCGGTCCCTCGAGGAGCACTCGGGGACTACCCTCTTTATCTATAGGGAAAGATTATGCCTATGAATGTGTTATTTCATTCCTTTGCCTTGCACCGGGTCTGACCAGCTGGCCCGGGGGCTAGCCGCCTTGTCCTATGTTGGTAACTCCTGCAGTCGGACAAGTAGTGTGCTGACATCTAAGCCCTCTCTCGCCTTAAGTCACAGCTCGTAGAGCGACTGTCCGACTAGGGAAACCTAAAGGCAAGAAACGGTGTCCACATGAAGAATGACTATGGAAAGACACCAATATAGACCAAGCCGGCTTTTGACCTCAACCGTCCGGCTGCGAAGCAGCCGGCCGGCCGGCTTCTCACTTAGGCTAGCTGCATTCTACACGGCTGAAGTAGTTGCATGTCCTAAAACGGTCAAGTCCCTGACCCAGCCACAGACCACAGAGTGGCTGTCCGGCTGGCAGGGCGGCAGCTAAAGGAAGGCTGCAAAGGAAAAAGTTGTGCAGAACCAAAAGCGTAACCAAGTTAGAACCCGGTAAGGAGCACAAGCACGTGCGAGATTAAAGGATTATTTACATAGCAAAAAGGCTCATAGCCACCATTCAACGGAGTTTGAATTTACACTCCAGTGAGTGGAATTGCGTGAAATTAACTTGTTTGTTCAAAAGAGTACAAGACAGACAAACAGGAAAGATAACTTGGCCGCCTAAGCTAGAAGAGCAGCAGGCAGGTCCGACTGGTTGGCGGAGGCAGTGGCGCCGGATGGTGGAGTGGCCATTTGGAGGGCTCGGCTTGGTCGGCATCGGCAGCAGTCGGCGCGGCATCCCGTGCTCACTGGTCGAGGCTTGATGAGGTTGAGGCTGGCTGTCTGCTCCATCGTCCGGCGCAGCATCTGCGCCATCCTCGCCTCCCCGTCCTCGCCCTCGTCACTAGAGGCGATCTCCTCCTCCAAGTCCTCCTCCACCATTAGGTCCATCCCAAACCATTCGGGCGGTTGAAGGTGTTAAAACCGGCATATCTTGGGTAGGGGGTCCCAAACTATGCGTCTGGGGATCGATGGTAACTGTCGTGGAATTAACATGTCAGATGTGCGGTTTAGCGGACTTAGTCGTGAGGCCGCGCATCTATGTAGTAGCTTGAGAGGGGTTGAGCGGAATCGAGAGACGCAATGCAAGACACGGACTTAGACAGCTTTGGGCCCCGGGAAACATCATCCGGTAATAACCCTACGTGCTGTTTGAGGCTAGGTCTCATTATGATCCTCGTGGTGTTGCCGGTAAACCGGCCCTTTCTGTCTAACCCTAGAAACTTGTCTAAAACTTCTCCTCTAAAACATGTCTCAAAACCTCTCCTTCTTTGGGGAGCCCTGCCCCTCCTTATATATGTTGAAGGGGCGGGTTACATGACTAGTCCTAGTAGGACTAGGATTGATCTATTACAAGGAGTCCTAGTCTTGTTTCCTTTGTAGGAGAATATTCTTTGCGCTTTATTCATAAACCGGCCCACCATACATGAACCGGCCTTCTGGGCCTTGGGCCTTGTCATCCGTGGTCCACCAGCCGGGTTACTAGTGAGTGGTATTATTTAGGCAGGTTGCTTGTAAACCGTCTGGTTAAGACGAATCACCAGTGAATCATAAAGTGTAAACCGTCAAGTAAACCACCAAGTCCGGCCGGGTTATAATTCCGGCCGGTTTATATCGCGGGGGTATATCCCCAACATTAGCCCCCAAGTTTAGCTTGGATGTGTCCATGGTAAACTTATGCTCCAAAATAAACACAAGAACAAATTGATAGGTTGTGCTCCGGGTTTTGAATTCTTGTAAACTGGCTCCTGACCATCCGTAAATCCTTGTCCTTCTTCTAGAAAATCCGGGTCAATAGACTAGCTTCATAATCAATTTGCTGACATTGGCTTATCACAGAGGGAAATAATCCGCTTGAATCGGTTTCCAATGCTTATCAAATATTGGTGTTGGAAATACTCAAACTGATATCCAGCCGGCTTGAAGATGCCGGTTTATGATTACCACCATTGCTGGGTTATAAAAACTGATAATTCCGGGTCATGACTGTTTATAAATGCCGGGTTATAATTGTTGCCAACGCCGTGTCACACAATTAATCTTCCGGACTTACCCAAAACTGGGAATTTCAAGATGTTCCTTCTTTATATCCATATTACCTGTAGCCCCCAAGTGTCGGGTCATTATGTAATAATGAGTATATACTTCATTGAAAATAGCATTGTATAATCTTGAAGAAATCCGGATTGTTCATCCCAATCATTATGAAACTGAATATTCCATATTATGTAGCCCCCAAGTGCCGGGTCATTATGTAATAATGAACAGGGACTTTGTAGATATGATCATGTAAACCTGAACAGCAACGTGTAGCTCCCAAGTGCCGGGTCATTATGCAATAATGAACAGGGACTTTGTAGATATAATCATTGAAAATAACATTATACAATGTAACTTCTATCGTGGGGTTTGAATCCACGTCCACAAGGTTAAGAGCTTTGTGCTTTACCAACTGAGCAGTGGACCCTTCAATATAATGGATTAATACTTGTGTACCTTGAATTGTTGACAGGAGCGATTGGTAGCCCCCAAGGGCCGGCTCAATATGATGTGATGAGTCGGGTCTTAAATAAGGCCAGTAAAAATGACTTTGCATTAGCCCCCAAGTGTCATGATGCATGCTTGCAGCGACATGAGACTTGTGTATTTGATGTAATCTCAATTTGAATAATGTAGCCCCCAAGTGCCGGGTTGTAAGCCTGCAGCAACTCGGGACTATTCCTTTGTAGAATAAATCACTTCCATCGATGAAATAATATCCATTGCGCTTAAAGAGACTTTGAAAAACCTCAATCATAATATTGATAACCATAATAATAATCCAGCCATGTTGGCTATTGAAGAATATAATCCGGTTTGAAGACCGGTTCCAGTGATGTTTGATCACAATCAGGCCGTGTTAATAAACACTGGTCATTATTTTGTCTCATACTGGCGACTGTGATTAAGTATGCTCGATATCTTTAATCCGGCGAACATTGTTGTTTCTGAGAAAGCTCTTGGCTCCGTTCGGGCGTACCCAATTATTCCGGGTTTATAAGAACTACCGGTTTAAATCATGCTGGAACTCTGTCCAGACTTTTGAAGATATGTGGTCAACTCTTGAGTTGTCCCACTCCGGATCAAAGAACCATAAAACACAAATACCAAAAAATGCAAGTTTGCAAGTAAAACCATGTAGTCGAGGCTTTTTATGAGCTGCCAGGCTCAAAGCAAGGTTCAGCCAATCACTGGATGCAGGTACCATCCAGAGGGCCGGTCGATGGATGCGGGTACCATCCATAGGAACCAGATATGACCAACAGGGGTTAAGCTAGAATTCGGGTACAATCCTGCCCCCTGCTGGCCATATAAAACTTTGCCAATCATTGGATGCGGGTACCATCCAGAGGGCCTTTATGGTTCGGGTACAACCATAGGAAGAACTTTGTCAATCACTGGATGCGGGTACCATCCAGAGGGCCTTTATGAAACTTAACCAATCACTGGATGCGGGTACCATCCAGAGGGTCTTTATGAAACTTAACCAATCACTGGATGCGGGTACCATCCAGAGGGTCTTTATGAAACT